>CAUYUJ010014970.1:163601-238601 GCA_963575745.1 Prorocentrum cordatum
GCGCCCGCGCCTCAAATCCCCTGACATTGCCGACGCCCTCGCGGCGCGCGACCCCTCGGACGGCCGACGAGTCAGTCGGGGGCGTCGCCGCCACGGTGAACCCAACGAACTCCAACGAGGCCTTGAAGTGAAATAAATCCTCTGCCACCGCGGTAGCCGCGTAGAACGCGGCAACGCCAGAACTCGTCGCGACGATGGGCCGGCGCCTGCTGGGTGAATGCATCGGGGCCCCGTCGATCTCGAACTTGCCGCTCGACTGGGACCTCCTGTTTTGCAAGTTGCCCGCCCAGTCACTGTCCGCATACCCGATGAGCTCCGCGTTCGTGCCGACGAGATCTGGCTTCGGCAGCCAGTTCGTCGCGTGCGGGGGCCCGCGAGGTACCTGACCAGCCTCCTCAGCGCGGTGAAAGTCCCCACCCTCGGGCCCGACAACATCCTGCCGAGCAGGCTGGCCTCGCACTGGGCATCGGCCCTGTCCTGCGCGTAGTGCTTCAGCGCTCCCGCACGCGAGCGATATATGCTCGCCTGCTCTGGGCCCAACAAAGAGGTGGAGCCCGAGCGCCTTGCGCACCGGCGCCCCCGGCGTCGGCGCCGAGTTCGAGGGTCTCCAGCGCGTAGTCGAGGTGCTTCGGGTCCGCCTGGAGCTCCGCGCCGTGCGCGAACCTCGCTCCGAGACGCTTCGGGCGCTCGTGAGCGACGCCGAGCCCGTGGATCTCGCCGCGACTAAAAGCTTCCAGCACCTCTCCTCCCAGCCAGGTGGAGACCATCCGTGCGCAGCTCGACCGTCGCCTCCTGCTCGGCGTCGCAGAAGAACTGGTGGGCCACCTCGCGCCTGCTCATGTTCATCCTGTCCGTCAACACCCCCGCCGCGTGGCCTGCCCACCCCGGGGCCGCCGCGCGCCTGCCAGGCATCTGCTTCTCGAGCTTCCAATAGATGTCCGTGCTCTTGCCCTGCGCCCTGGGCCGCTCAAGGTCCTCGGGCGGCGGGTCCACCGCGACGTCCTCCGACTCGGGCGCCCGGTAGAACGCGTCAGTGGCGCTCAGCGCCAAAACCTCGAAATGCTGCCTGAACGCCGCGAAGTCGATCAGCCTGTTCGATATCAGAGCCGACCCTGGCGCGAAGAGGTCGCCCCGCCACTCCTGCCAGCGGTGCTCTCGACAGGCGATGCGAATCTTGTGCTGCCACTCCTGGGCGGCGGGCTTCCACCTCCACTGCTCCTGCCTGCGCGTGGTGATGTGCTTCGTCTCGCCTCCAAATTCGAAATGTCCTCGCCGTCTCCGTGGTCGAGGAGGCTCTGCAAGCGCTGCTCAGTGAGCCGCGAATCCAGCTCGCCCTGCGGGTCCACGTCGAACATGCTTTCTCTCTCTCTCTCTCTCTCTCTCTCTCTCGTTCTCTCTTTTTTACCTAACAGCTCTTGCTGATAGGTTTCTAATGGTTTCAAAAGGGAGCATCATGACTCCTCAGGGGGGTCTGGGCGGGACCCGGAAAGGCTGCCGCCGAAGCCGAAATCGCTATGGACATCCTCGCAAAATCGCTCTTGGTGCTCCCAGAACTCCATTCCCGGGCCACATTTTGGATGCCCGGAACCAACTCGTGCTCTTCGACTTCCCAGAACTCCATTCCCGGGCCACATTTTGGATGCCCGGAGCCAACTGTAGGCCACTTCGTGCTCTTCGAGTTCCCAGAACTCCATTCCCGGGCCACATTTTGGATGCCCGGAGCCAACTGTAAGCCACTTCGTGCTCTTCGACTTCCCAGAACTCCATTCCTGGGCATGATTTTGAATGCCCGGAGCCAACTGTAGGCCACTTCGTGTTCTTCTAGTTCCCAGAACTCCATTCCTGGGCAACATTTTGAATGCTGAGGCAGGCTGATGCTGCGGCCGAGGCAGGAGGCTGAGGCTGAGGCTGAGGCTGAGGCTGAGGCTGAAGGCTGAAGGCAGACTGAGGCTGAGGCTGAAGCAGACTGAGGCTGAGGCTGAGGCAGGCTGAGGCTGAGGCTGAGGCAGGCTGATGCTGAGGCAGGCTGAGGCTGAGGCTGAGGCTGATGCAGGCTGAGGCTGAGGCAGGCTGAGGCTGAGGCCGAGGCTGAAGGCAGACTGAGGCTGAGGCTGAAGCAGGCTGAGGCTGAGGCTGAGGCAGGCTGAGGCTGAGGCAGGCTGAGGCTGAGGCTGAGGCAGGCTGAGGCTGAGGCTGTGACTGCGACTGCCGTTGCCGCTGCGACTGTCATCGCGAATGCGACTACGACTGCGAGAACAGCAGAATTCGACAACTGGATTTTCATTTGAATCTTAAGGGGAATGCTTTCAGATATGCTTCTACACATCGCTGTTAGGTTGCTTTGCCGGGATATTTTTTTTTTCTCTCTTTCTCTCTCTCTCTCTCTCTCTCTCTCTCTCTCTCTCTCTCTCTCTCTCTCTCTCTCTCTCTCTCTCTCTCTCTCTCTCGGGCCCTGCGCCTCCTCGCGGACCTTCTCCCAGAAGACGTCGGCCGCGTCGTCGAGGATGAGAACGTCGAAGGCGTGGGCCGCGCTGCCGCTCGGGCCCGCCTGCCCTCGGCTGCCGCCGCTGCTGGCGCGATCTCTCGCTCGGCCGCCACGGGGGGCGCCCGCGCGGCCCGGTCGCTCGCCGCGGACAGACCTGGCGCGGGAAGCCCCCGGGGGGCCCTAGAAATCCCACCAGCCCTCTGGGCGTAGGTGGTCTAGAGCAGATCCTCTTCCACCCCTCCCTCTTCCCCCTTGGGGAGGGGTTTACCCCTCCCCCTACCCCCTCCCCTGGACCTGGACGGGGGGGGCCGCGGGTAGTTAGAGCGTCCCAGATGGCCCAAGACGGCTCCAAGAGCGCCTCAGAGAACCCAAGATGAGCTCCAAGATGGCTCAAGATAGCGCAAGATCGCTCGAGATGGCTCCTAAGATGGTTCCAAGAAGCCCAAAGACGGCCCCAAGATAACTCCAAGTGGCCAAACAGCTCCCCAAGGAGGCCCCGAAGAGGCCAAAATCGTCCCAAAACCTAAGGAAAATCAATGATTTTTGCTTTCTCGCCTTTTCGCTTCCGATGGCCATCCGAGGCCTGGAGATGGTTCCAAGATGGCCCAAGAGGGCCCCAAGAGAGCCCCAAAAGAGCCCCAAGACGGCCCCAAGAGCGCCCAAGAGCACTCCAAGAGCGTTCCAAGAGGGGTCCAAGAGGCGATTTTAGGGGCTTCCGAGGGGGGGCGCTAATTAAACCCCCCCTCTTGTTTGATCGATCTCCTCCAAGATGGCCCCAAGAAGCGCCCAGGAAGCCCCAAGAGGTCCCAAGATGGCCCCAAAATGGCCCCAAGAGGCCCCCAAGAGGCCCCCCGGAGGCCCCCAAGAGACCCCCAAGAGGCCCCAAGAGCCCCCCCAGATGCACCCAAGATGCTCCAAGAGGCCTCGGCGAGAATGCCTAATCATTGATTCTACACAGGTTTTAGCCACATGGAGGCCTCTTGGGGGGGGGCACGGATTAAGATGACTCCAAGAGCGTCTGGGAGAGCCCAAAATGACCTCCAAGATGGCTCAAGATATCCCAAGATGTCTCATAATGGCTTCCTCTGTGTGCTGCCCACTTCTCTGATCGAGGCAATTCCTCTGGGCATCGTTTCTGGATGGGCTGGTGGGGATTCGCGAAGCGACAACAATTTAAACCTGGATCGGCTGCTCTGCTGGCGCTGGCTGCGCTGCCGGCTGGGCCTGAGGCATGAGCTGGCGCCGCTCCGCCTTCCTGCGGCGCTGGCGCCGGCTGGAGCACCTGCCGCTGCCCCTGCTGCTGCGCCTGCTGCTCCTGCCTGCCTGCCCGTGGGAGCTCCATGGCCCGCGCCGGCGGCGCGCGGCGCCTCCTCGCTCCCTCGGCGGCCGCCCTCATGGCCCATGCGAGGCCCGTCGCTGACAGGAGCTCCTTGTCGGTCTGGCGGTCGCTCGGGAGCCCACGAACGCCGCGCGCCCGATCGATCCCGCCGGTGGTCATCAGGAGGTGCTCATGGGACTCGTTGGACCTTCCAACCCAGTTTCCGCGCCCCCACTTGGCCTCGCCGCGGTGGAGCCGCCGTCCGCCACCGAGACCTCGGTGCGAAAGGCGAGCGACGCGGTGCAACGCCGACTCGCCGAAGTTCGCGACGTCGCCCTTGCGCGGCGCCCCCGCGGCGCACTCGCGCGGGGCCCGACCTCTGGCCCGTCTCGAGAACCTCTCGTGGGGCCAGCCCACGCGCCGCATCGGCCGCGGCCAGATGGGCATGCTCGCCGTGACCCTCGCGCCGTGCCGCTTTTCCAAATCTAGCTTCAGCGCCCAGGTCTGGCCCTCGACGATCTAGATCGCCGCATCAGCTGCGTTGGAGGGGCTGCTGTGCCTCGGCGCGAGCTCGGGAACCACCTTGGACCCCAGCGCCTCGACCGCGCCGTCTAGGATGGCCCTGGTAGCTGGCTGGCCCGGGCCCGCGCCTCGCCCGCGGGCCCCCAGTCCGCGCGCGGAAAGCTTGGCGCCCGCGATCGCGCAGGGCGAGGCCGCCTTTGATGGGCGCGGAATGACCTTGACCACGCCCGTGTCCGAGCTGAACGCCGCGAGCGCGGTGGCGCGGAGGTCCTCCGTCTTCGCGAGGTCGCCGCCCTCGTCTCCGATCTTGCAGAAGCCGAAATCACAGCTGATGAGCGGAGGCTGCTGCTCGGCCTCCTGTAGCGGGACAGCTGCGCGGGGCGCGTCTGGCGCCTCCCACGCGACGCGCTCGTCGCACCGGGGCGCCCGCGGCAGGCGGGTGAGGCGGCGCTGCCTCTCCTCCTCAGCGCTGGGAGTGCTGGCAGCCCCCTTGGCTCGACTGGGTCGCGCTGGATCCTAAGCTCCTCGCGCCGCGCCGCCTGGTGCCCCATTTCGGCCTGACTCCGTCGGTGGGCCGCTTCGGCCACGACGGGCCTCTCCCGCAGCTCAGCCTTCGCGCCGTAGATCGGCTGGAACAACTCGCCCAGGCGCATCCTGTGGACTCCGACCGAGCTCTCAGCCGCGTGGACTGGCGCCGCGGCTGGCTGCTGCGCAGGCGAACCGAGGGCCGGAAGCCCCTCCGCCCCAGGTTTGCTGCTCTGCGCCGCCGCGCCTGCCAGGGCCCTGCATTGCCCGTGGGCAGGCCCCGCCGAAGTGATCGGGGGCCTGGGGCTGTTCCTCTCGCGCTCGAGCCGCGCGCTGCGGTGGCCTTTCGCCATGGAGACCCCGTCCTCCATGCTCAAGTTGAAGCGGAAGCCCTGCCTCAGCAGCTTGCCCATGCTCAGCAGGTCGTCGTTCACGTCAGCCACCAGGAAGTCCACCGTCGCCTTCGCGCCCTCCGCCATCGCCATCTCGACTCCGCGATGGCTCGCCGTCGGCAGCGGCCTGCGTTGCGCGTCAAACAGCTCCGGCGCCTTCGGAGCCTCCGCAACGGGGGCGTCGGGGACGAACTTCGGTCTGCACAGGTGGTCGTCGCTGCCCAAGTCGATCAGCGCCGAGCCGCCGACCTTCGCCTCGGTGCCCTCGCCCTCGGCGGTGATTGCGAAGACCCAGTCCTCGCCGCCCTCGCACGTCTCGTCGCGGTAGCCGGCGACCGCCGCGACCGCCCCCGACGCCAGAGGCGGCCGCGTCCGAGACCGCCCTCGCGCCTCCAGCAGACTGCTGCGAGGCCTTCTCGTCGCGGAGCCTCTTGCGGCAGTCGACCTGATTGTGGCCCCACTTGTGGCAGCATCCGCACTCGCCGTCGAAGTGGGCGTTGCCAATCCCTGACCACTCGGCTGGCCTCCACGCCCAGCTCCTGTCTGACCTCCGTCCTTCGTCTTCCTCTTTGTCTTGGCACCTTTGCCGTCGTACTTTCCACCTACGTTTGCCGCCCGTGCCGAACTTGCCGCCAGCCTTGCCACCAGCCTTGCCGCGTGCCCTGCCGCCGTAGGTCACGGCGCCCATCTGCGTCGGAGCGAGGCCCGTGCCAGCGTCGGCAGCGTTGAAGGTGCGGCCCCGGTTGTAGTAACCTCGGATGCGGCTGCGGGCCGCCGCGAACGTGAGCTTCACATTCTCGGGGGCCTGACGAAACACCTCGCGATAAGGCTCCGGCGCGTGCTCCAACAACGAACGCGCCGACTCGGACGTTGCCCGAAATAACCTCTCCACTCTGATCCGTGTACTCGGCCGCGATCGCTTCCCAGGCCGTGAGGGGCTGAAAAAAGTCGACCCCCGTCTCGCGATCCTTGGCCCACTCGTCCTGCGGGTTCATGCCGGGCGGCTCCACGTGTGCGGAAAAGGCGCATGCCCAGGAAACCGCGCATATTAGTTATCACGTGCGCACGAGTCCCCGAGTCGGCCCGAGCCCTCGGGCGCGTCGTCCTACTCCTCGGGCTTAACTCATGCGCTCACGGTTTGATCGCGCCTGCAATGGTCCTAATTCGGCGAGGGCGACCAGGCGCCGAGGCGCTCGCCGTTTTGCAGGGGCCGCCATGGATGTGGGCGTGGGGATGGATGAGAGCGCCCCTCCTACATTCCTTCTCTGTTCATATATATATATATACATACATACATATATATATATATGTATACATACATACATACATACATACATACATACATACATACATACATACACACATATATACACATAATACACACGATCACAATTTTTTCGCACTTATTATGATTGCGATGGTTTTCGATTCGCAGATGGCCCATGCAGTTGTTCGCACGCCTGCTCCTGCTGCAGGACACCCGCCGCAGGCGCAGATTATATTCATATTCCTACATATGCCCTGCACTGGATTACATGGTCGCCGCCGCATTCCCTGGGGGATCAAGCTACTTTTCTCGATCGCGCACAAGCAACACGTGTAGTAACTCCCAGGCCCGCGCTGCCCAGCCGCAGGTTTCGTTGAAAACCTGGAACGATATGCGCCCCGATGGGCCGCGTCCTTCTCTAATCCCACCAGCCCTCTGGGCGTGGGTGGTTTAGGGCATTTCATCGTCCAACCTCCTTCTTCCCCTTCGGTGAGGGGCCACCAAGACGGCTCCGCGATGCCAGATAGCCCCAAGGAGGCCTCCAAGAAGCCAAACTCATTCAAAAACCTAGAAAAGAAACTGATGATTGTTGGCTTCTCGCCTTTTCGTTTCCATAAAATGAAACAGACCTGGCGTCCGAACGCGGCGGCGCGTCTTACCCGCCGTTGCCCTGTCCTCGACCTCGAGATGGAATGCTTCCCCCTTAAAAGGCGGGAACACAGCAACTCAGATGTTGCCATGGTGAAACACGGTGAAACATGAATACGGCGCGGCCCTCCCCGCCCTCGCGGGGCGGCCTTGCTCCCTGGGGTGCGGGCGGGGATCGGAGACGGCTTGCCAATGCCGTTATTTCTGTTTGTTCGTAGACATGGGTTCTGGAGATTTCCTCGTCGCAGCACAAGCGCCCCTCGACTCGGCCCGCGCCGTGTCCAGGTTTTCCTCGCGGCCTCGCAGGGCGGGCCAGAAATTTGCGCTCGAACGCGATCTACGCGTAGTCTGCGCTCATTCAAAATCCGATCCGCGACCCCCGCGCGCGGGAGCACCCGAGCTCATTTGCCGATTTGCCCGGGGGGGCCGAGCGCGTTTTCCCCCCGCCATATCTTATATATATATATATATATATGTTGTGTGTATGTTTATACCCGTGCCTCGCGCCACGCGCGCGTGCGTATTTATATTTTCTTTGAACGCAGGATGGCAGTCTTCGCATGCGGGAGAAACCACATGCATGAAGCGAGCGCACTTGATTTACGCTCGAACGCGATATCCGCGAAGTCCGCGCACGATGCATGTTCCGCCGTGGCGCCCAGGAACATTGGCGTGCATGGGTGTGCGTAAAGAAGCCCACAGCACATATATATATATATATATATATATATATATATATATATGTATATATATGTGTATATATGCATAACTAAAAAATACATGAAAGACATACGCATATATCTTGCGGCGCGCCCGCGATATTCGCGGCGTTCGCGATTTCCTCCGAGCGCGAATGCGAGCGCAAAATTTCAAAGCCAGAGCCGTTCATCATCGAAATATCGGCCGGGCCCGCTGCTGTTAACAGAACATGGCGCTGGAAAATGGCCGCGCCGGGCGCCCGCGTTTTTCTTTTTTTTTTTTGTCTCTCTCTCTCTCTCTCTCTCTCTCTCTATCTCTCTCTCTCTCTCTCTCTCTATATATATATATATATAGATGTATACAAGTTACACATGCATACTATACGCGCGTGCATAAATACAGCAAGTTTGGCAAAGGCCCGGCGCGCCCCAAGTTCCCGCTCGATTTGCTCATGTCGTCGGAGCGCCAGTTCCAAGCGCCACTTTTTGTTGTAGCGCTCTCATGGCCTCTTTGGACATGTACGCGTCACAAAGACGGTGCAAAACAAACCAATTGTGCGTCGACGGCATTGGCGAAATCCGCAGCCTTCGCGGGGGGCCCCCGCGCGTGTCCGGACCCCCCCGCTTATTGTTCCCTCCCCCCTTTTGTTCTGGTCAGCGTTCAAGCGTACATCGATGCACTTAGTCAGGTCATAACACAGCAGGTTATCACATACACACATATACATATATATATATATATATATATATATTACATAACAGGTCATCACATACATGCACCTGCATTACACATGTTATACATACACGGTTTTCTTCGAGCAGTCGGCGCGCGCTAAATCTTCGACCCCGCGCATCGCAAGCATGGCGCGTTCATCTTCATCACGTCATTTGTTCTCTATCTAGAGCTGCACGTTGTGAAATTGTGCATCCATCAAATACGATATCACATTGAAGCCCATCTTGTTTTAGCGTGGTCTGCGACGGGGTGGCCACCATGAGGGCCGTCGTTGCCGCGGGGGGCCGCGGGCCACGAGCAACGGGGTCGTCGGGGCATGCCGGCAGGCGCCATTAGAGTATCATCATAATATTGCACAATTGCCGTTCGCAGTCGGCGGATCTTTGTAATGGCCGCCTGCGCAAACAACCGCTCGAGGATGATATAATAAGATGGTATAGTTGTTTTTCAAGGCGGCGGATCTCGCGCCGCTCGCAGAGGCAACCGCGGGGGCGGCAGCGGACAAACATGTCCAGCACGCAGTCGCGGGGTAAATCCCACCCGAAGTTAAAAAACGCGACGGTCTGGGCGAGGGGGGCCGGGGCCTTGGGCCGCGGCGCCCGCGGTGAAACAGAGCTGATAACGCCAGAGCTAGAGCCGGGCCTCTGGCCGAGGGGGCTAACTGCCAGGCCGGCCCCGACATTCCCAGGAGACGGCGACGACGACGACGCCGACGACGACGACGACGAGGACGACGACGAGGACGACGACGACGCCGACAACGACGACGACGACGACGATGACGATGACGAGGACGAGGAGGACGACGACGCGGCATTGGCAGGGCAGGTGGCCCCCTGGGCGGGCAGAGCTGCGCGCTCCGCTTCTTGCTTTTCCCGCTCGAGATCAGCACAATACCGCCACGTGTTCTCTGTCTGGGGGCACGGGCGGTGCGAGGTCCAGAACTGCCAAGTTTTCCCCGCGAGTTGCCTTCGGCCGCGGCGACGAGGGGGCCCCCCGACAACCAAAAACAAGTGGGGCGCAAGAACCATTCATTCCCCCCCTGGGCCTCCTCGCGGCGGTTCCGCATGATCTCTTCTCGTTCTAGAGCGTCGGAGTCTGCAGGGCATTCCTCTGGGGCAGGACGCGCCAAACATCGGGCTCGCGACGGAGAGGGCGACTTTGGATTGGGGGTTCGAGCTACGACTCTGATGACGACGACGACGACGACGACGACTGATCGCCCTCCCCGTCGTTGGCCCCGCCTGGATGTCAACCTGCTCTTTGTCTGGGAAGAACACCTCTTCCCCCTCTTCCTCTTCCTCCTCGGCCCGTGTTTTTTCTTCTGTCTGCAGGTCGTCTTTCCTTTTGATCCAGGCAATCTTGACCCCCCCCCATGGGCCGCGGCGGCGCCAGCCGACTCCCGGGGGAGGGGGGGGCGCCCGTGGCGCGGCGAAACGAAGGCGGGAGTTTCCTCGCGGCTCGCGGGGCGAGGAAGACGGGGTTGTGGAGGGGAGGATCAGAGAGGACGGGGGTGAGAGGATTGAAGACTACAGGAGGATCGGCAGAGTGAGGGGAAAAGGGAAACACGTTGTTGGGCAGATCTCCCCCGCCCCCCCCCCTCCTTCTCGTTCCGCGTTTTTCGATCCGCGCAGGCGTGGCGACGACGCACAGGGCAGGCCCCTGCAGACCACCGCAAGTCACCTTCCACCTCACGTTGCCCAATCCCGTATCTTTTCGCATAGACTTGAGCATTGCCCCTTGCTCAAAACAGTACGCAGCAATGCTTTATGACAGCGCGTCTTGCGCTCTCCGCATTGCTTCGAAACGCACGCCTAGGAATCGCAAGTGCCTCTGGAAGCACCTGATCATCACGCTTGCAACGCGCACGCGCCCGCGCAGCCTGGCGATCCGCCCATTCAAATCCTCATCCTGGAAATTGCGAAGCCATCTCGGATTGATGGCAGAAATAAGGTAGTAATCTACAGCATGACAACAATAATGCAATTTCGGTTTGATCTTGTACAGGCATTTCGACAATCGCAGGTTCTCACCAGCAACGTATTGGTATCAGTTCAAGAACAAACACCCATGTTCATATGCCTCTTGCCGAGCGTTCTCACTCATCACAAGTCCCTCTTGGTAGAGCACATCAAAATAACTGCATATAGCCCACAAGACACGTTGAAAGTGTTCGCATGTAACTGGGGGTTGCTCATCTTGTTATTTCTCCTCTGCCTCCTCCTTCTCTCCCCGATCCTCTCTCCCTTCTCATCCTCCTCTCATCGTCCTCTCATCCTCCTTTTCCTCATCACCTTGTCCCTCCTGGTCCTCCTCTCCTCCTCCTCATCCTGCGGGCCCTTCCCCTCCTCATCTTTGTCGTCCTCATCTTGCCCCTCCTCCTCCTCCTCTCATTCCTCCTCCCATCCGCATCTCACGTGGACAACTGCACCTATATAGCCTGGGCGTCAGCCGATGGAGCTCGACGGAAGCACCGGGGCCGCGACACTGACACCCCGAAGAGAAAAACTTATCTGTTTCACCAGGGACTGGAAAAAAGCAGGGGCCGCCGCCCGCCAGAAACTCATTGCTAACCCCGTGCGCCGGCTCTCGTCGCAGATCAGTGCCAGCCTGGCCAATAAAAACGGTGTGATTATAACCATGTTCGCCGCCTTCACCGAAGAACTGAGTTCCGGGTATTGATTTCTGGAAGACGTGCCCCTGCCAATTAAATTCATTGAAAACACAGCGGGGGTGTACGAGATCTTTCTGTCTTTGCACCAGTTCTTGTAATCAATGTACGGTTGTTTTAATGCAGTGCCTGGGCCATGATCGACATGCGGCATCCAACGTGTGTCCGCCATTTCAGCCATCACTGAGCCTACCAAAGTCAGAAGCACGCCAAGATGTAATATATGCATCAAGTCGTGGTGCACGGCCTCCAGCCGCCAGCCGTAGATTTTGGGCCCGGGGCTCACTGTCTCCAGAACTTCCGCATCCATATACATATCGTGTGTTATTGCACATTTCCTCCAATTGGCCGATCGGCAGCAATCCCCAAAATGTAAAGCTTGCGGCGCCTTTTTGAATGGCGTTGTGGCTGCACATAGGTCACATGTAGGTTCGTCCGTATTTATTTTTGAAACCACTGGCTTCGCATCGACATTGCAGGTCAGCTTTGAGGCCAGCATAGAGGAACGCATGCCCACCAGCAATATCTGTTCCAGCAACTTTCGCCCTCCAAAAACAAGATGGCAACTCTTCTCCGTAAAATCCTCTAGTTGGATACTTCCCCCTGCGAAGTTGCCCCCCGCACCGCGCGCAAAACCTAGCGATCAGAGCGCGCGTCCTAGAGAGAAGCTCGGCTGGCGGAAACGCATTGGTGCGGCAAAGTGCCGCCAAGAATTTCGCATCACATGAGTCTCCTTTTGTCACCGGGAACGCGAGCGACCATATTTGCATCTCTGTGAGCTTTGAGGAAGCAGCACCATCAGAGTATAACACATAAGGCACGACTGTAGAAGCTGCATGCGTTTCCAAATGCTCGCGGCGTTCGACAGCCCGGGGCTCATCATGCACGCCCGCCCAAAATTCTGCAATGTTAGATGGCCAACGTTCCCCAAGAACGCCCCTTTCAAAGCGCTCTTTCCCAGCGTCGCGGCGCTGCCCAAACACCTCGTGCAAAGGGAGGGCTGGGATGTTGACCTTTTTGAGCCTCAACTGTTTTGGGGTTGCCAGAGCAATCTGCAAGAAGTATAGTTTCAGGTTCATTCCATATGCCGACTGAAGCCACCTGTGTAAATCACGCTCTTCATTATGTGGGCAGCGTCCATGGCAGCCTAAAGATGCTATTGCCTGTACTGCAGGAGTTGCAGCCCCTTCATCAACCATGGCCCTTGCGAGCCTGCACTGCGGTGCAACATGAGACACTCCTGCAGTCAGTGCACGCAGTAATTCTTCAGCAACCGGCGATCGTGGTAGATCTTCCCGTGGTCGCCGAGTTCTTCTCAGCGCCCTCGGGCTGACAAGGTTGCCATCCTCCTCTTTCCCCGCCCCCTTCTCCCGAATCCACCCTCCCCCACATCTTTCTCGCTCGTTTCAGGGCAGCAGAGAGAGAGGGAGAGAGAGATATGGAGGGGGAGAGGGGGGGGGAGGAAAATGGAGAAGGGAGGAGGGAAGAACAGGAAGGAACAGGAGCAGGAGGAGGAGGAGGAGGAAGAGGAGGAGGGCAGGGGGAGGCCGCCTGATCGACTGCGCCGCCAGGCCAGGGCAGGTCCAGCAGTTTTTCTGCCAAAACAAATCTCGACCTGAAGCGTGCTCCGGAGCCTCGACGTTGGCCCAAGGAACGGCCCAGAGAGAGAGAGAGAGAGAGAGAGAGAGGGCGCGTCCTGTTTCGAGCATTCCGGCAGGTGTTGGATCCGTCTCCTGCGGGCCGGGCAGCGGCGCGGACAGGGCGCGAGGGGGCGCGGAGGGGGAGGTAGGCCAGGGAAGGAGGAGGGAGGAGGGGAGTTAGGCCGGGGCGGGAGCGGAAGGGGGGAGAGGAGGCGACAGAGTAAGAGGGGATTGGGCGAGGAAGGATGAGCTTTGCATCGAGAGCAGCTTCCTTGCATTCGGGCCTCGTGGGCAGTCGGCCGCTCGAGCGCTGGTACCTTGGAGTTGCGCCCTATAGGTGGTGTCTTGTTTATCCAGATGGTGCCCTGTTGCTAGGAAGCGCATGATGCCCCTAGGTGTCTTGCGCTAGCTGGTGCCATACTCTGTGGTGTCCTACCTATGGTACTGCTACTGCTAGCTCATAGTCTGCGACTGCTACCTCAAGCTACCGCATATCCACTGCTCAAAATACAACTGTTCAGGCTACTGCATGCTGGCATAGCCTGCCACTGCCACCTCAAGCTACACCAAGACCCCTGGAAGCTCTATCCGCGGTCGGCGCTCACAGCGCGGGCTAGGAGGTAGCAGTCGCAGGCTATGAGGTTGCTTGAGGTAGCAGTAGCTTGAGTAGTTGTATTTTGAGCTCGAGGCCCCTTCCCACCTTGAATGTCACGGGCCTTCTTGGGGCAGGATATGGGATTGAGGTTCGCGAGGATGCGCACCCATAGGGGAAGGAGTGTAGAAGGTGATCGGATGGAAACTCGAGGAGACGCATGGAATACGATGAGGAATGTTACGAGAAATGCAAACAGGAGTTGTCTTCTCGCAAACTGCTACCCCCCATTGCAGGGTCGCACATCACATGTTACTCATCGCTGTGATGACCACCCTGCTGGCATCAGCCAGCTAAAACCGTGAGCGCGGCCCTAGGCACCGCCGGCAGCTGTCTCAACGTACCCATCCTCGAGCTCTTCCTCCTCCTCGTCCTCATCCTCTTCATGGTCCTTGGTGGGCGCCTTCGCCTTGTTCTGGGCCCGGATGAGCGCGTCGTAGGACCCCTTGGCCATGTCGTACATCAGTTGGTGGTCCGCCTTGATCTTCTCAGCAGCGTTCATCTTCGTGGCGTATGCATCCGGGTCGTCACAGTCATTGGCGATGAGTTCTTGGATCTCCAGCGAGCTCGCTGCCAGGTCATCTACCATCTTAAGTTGGTCAAGGTCTCCTCTGGGAACTTGCGGCCGTGCATCTTCATCTTGAGATTCCCTGCTGCGTCTTTAGATTTGGTTAGGCTTGTTAGGAACTCCTTCGCGAGGTCGGCCGGACTCACTGGCCTCTCTTGCGCTGGGTCCTTACCTTTCTTGCCCTTGCCTTTGGGGCCCTTGCCTTTCTTGCCTTTCTTGCCCTTGCCTTTGCCCTTGTTGCCTTTGCTGCCCTTGCCGCCCGCGTCGTCGGCGCCACTGCCGCATCCGTCAGCGCCGGCAGGATGGGGCGCAGCCAGGTGGTCGAACGGGCCGCTTGGGATTTCCGAGTCCTTGGTAGCCGCTCCAACTGCGCCTTCCGAGAGGCCTTTGACTTTAACCTGCTCAGCGTTGAACGCCGGAAACAAGGCTGCAGCGCTCTTAGGGTCGAAGTCCGCATTCAATGCCACGGCCAGCTCGCGATGGTCGACGTCACTGACTTCCAAGTCCTGCTCCAGCCACACCCGCGCGAGGCGCGTGCCCTCGTCGCCTGCAGGAGGGGGGGGAGGGGGAGGGGGAGGATAAAGAGTAGGTCGGAGGAAGGAGAGGAGGGAGGACGAGGAAGAGGAGAAGAGGGAGGGTCGAAGAGGATCAGGACGGATAGGACTTGGAGGGAGGATCAAGAAGATCAAACGAATCAGGAGGATCAGGGCGATGAGGAGGGTCACGGAAGATCTGGATGATCAGGAGCAAGAAGAAGATCAGGGGGATCAGGGGGATCAGGATCAGGGAAGGTCAGGAGGATCAGGAAGAGGAGGAGGAGGAGGAGGAGGAGGAGGAGGAGGATGGATGAGGATATTTCCAATGCCATCTTTGACCTGGAAGCTCTGGGTGCCAATTCCACCAGCCCCTGGCCAACTTGTCTGCGATCACCTTCTCCGCCCGCTGAGCGCCCTGCCCTCCGTCGCCGCGCGTCGTCACGAGCTGGGCACGATGCCGGAAGCCATGTTTCATCTTGCTGCGAATCTCTCGGATCCTGATGCGCTTGTAGTGCACCGAGACGTTGCCCCAGTCCTTGTCGTTGTTGTACCAGGCTTGGAACAATTCAGTCTTGTTGTTCTTGAGCTTGTCGATCAAGTGCTCCGGAACTTCGCTTGGCCTTTTCTTCTTCTCGTTGATTTGCCTGCTGAACACCATATAGTCATTCATATGCGTGTTGGAGTTCACCATGACCCATTCTGCTTTCTCCTCATCCTCCAACTTCTTCAACACCTCTGGCGCCAATTGAACGTCACCGTTAGTGGCCTTCACCACAGTGCTGGGCAAGTCTCCAGCGGCAGATGGGCGCGGCGCGACATGATAGGCGTTGCCATCTTTGCCGTCGCCCTTGCCGTTCTGCAATGTCACGTTGACATCCTTGCTTGTGCCACCGCCCTTGCCGCTCTGCGGTGCCACGTTGACATCCTTGCCTTTGCCGTCGCCCTTGCCGCCCTGCGTTGCCACGTTGACATCCTTGCCTTTGCCGTCGCCCTTGCTGGTCTCCTTACCTGTGGCCGCGACCGTCGCCTTCGCGAAGATGGACTCGGCGGTCTGCGGTAAGGCCGACTCAGCGGTCTCGCCCATGGCGACATCGTCCTCGTTGGGCTCCACCTCATCATCCTCCATGCGCGAGCCGTCCACAGAGGCGCTGCAGGCACTGGCGCCCATCGCATCGCGCGGATCCCCCGACTCATCATCTGCAGGTGCGGCCTTGGGGCCAGGAGCGCTGGAGGGCGAGGGGCGCCCGCGATTCTGCAGAGGCGCCACGGGCCCACCCACGCGCGAAGAAGGGGTAGGTGGCGCGCTGGAGGACGCTGCTGATGACGAGCCGTAGCCCAGCTCGCGCATGACCTCGGTCGTGCCCATGCCCTCGCGCGCAGCAGTCGACTCGACGAGGCGCTGCAGGCTGTCCAAGGCGCCCGGGAACAGCTTCACGGGCGGCTTCGGCTGCGGCGTCACCTTGGAGGAGGGGGGGGGGGGGAAGGAAGTGAGAAATCGCAGACGCTTCGCATAACCCCGCCGGCCCGATGCCTAGAGGAATTGCCTCGATCAGGCAAGTGGGCAGCACGCAGAGGAAGGGTCCCCCAGTGGAGGCCTCTTGGAGCGTCTTGGGTGCCTCGGAGCGCGTCTCCTGGGAGCATATTGGAGGCCTCTTGGGCGCCTGTCGGGGCCTCCTGGGCGCCTCTTGGGGCCCTCTTGAAGCGCTCTTGGGGGCCTTGGGAGCGTTCGTGCGGCCATCTTGGAGGACATCGATCACACAAGGAGCGAGCATTAGTCAGCGCTGCCCCTCAGAAGCCCAACAAAATCGCCTCTTCGGGCGCTCTTGGGGCGCTCTTAGGCGCTCTTGGGGCCGTCTTGGGGCTCTCTTGAGCCTCTCTTGGAGCCCACTTGGGCCATCTTGGACCCATCTTGAGGCCCCGGATGGCCATCGGAAGCGAAATTGAGAGAAAGCCGAACACATAGATGCTCCTAAGGTTTTGGCCTCTTCGGGGCCTCCTGGGGGAGCTCTTTGTCTTGGAACGGTCGTGGGGCATCTTGGAGCATCGTGGGGGCCATTATGAGACATCTTGGGATATCTTGAGCCATCTTGGAGGTCATCTTGGGCTCTCCCAGGCGCTCTTGGAGTCATCTTAATCAGTGAACCCCAAAGGGGCCAACCTGTGGCTCAAACCTTAGTAACATCAATGATTTGGCATTCTCGCCGAGGCCTCTTGGAGCATTTTGGGCGCCTCTGGGGGGTCTCTTGCCTCTTGGAAGTCCCCTGGGAGCCGATTGGGGGCATCCTGGGGGCCTCTTGGGGCCCCCTGGCCACCTCTTGGGGCCCTCTCGGGGCGCCCCTGGTAGCCTTGGGGGCCATATTTGGGCCATCTTGGGCGGGATCGATCACAGGATGGGGGGGGGGGGGCATAATTATAAGCCCCCCCCCCCTGAGGACGCCAAGATGGGACCAAACGCCAATGATGTTGGCTTCCTCGCCGAGGCCATTCTAGACGCCCCGACGACTCGCGGAACCCCTGTCCAGGTCCATGGGGAGGGGGTAGGGGGAGGGGCAAACCCCTCCCCGAAGGGGAAGGAGGGGTGGAGGAGGAAACGCTCTAAACCACCGACGCCCAAAGGGCTGGTGGGATTAGAGGAGGAGGGGAGCTGGGAGGAGAACGAGGAGGAGGCGGGAGAAAGATCGACCTCGCACGCCAGCGTTGGTCTGAGCATGTCAGCGCCCAAAACATAGTTCTTGGCCCCAGGAACCGTGGGAGGAGGAAGATGGAGGGAGGGCGCAGCTCCAGTAGGAAGCGGCCCCGGAACGAGGCAGGACCAGGAGAAGGAGGAGGAGGAGGTGGAGCAGAGGTTACCCCGATGGGGCCTGTGGTGGCGGCGCGACCCCAGCTGGGGCTGACGGCGAGGGGCTGTTCGCAGCGGTGGGCCTAGCGGCGTCGGACGGCGCGGTGCTCTCCTGTTTGGTTGGCTGCAGCTTCTTAAGTGCATTGAACCTCCCTTGGATATATTTCTCATGCCGCTCCTTCTCGAGTGCCTCTTGCTTGATGCTCAGCGCCGTCGCGGGGTCTTGCGCGCTGCCATGCGCCATTGTAGGCGCCGCCCGCTCGCGGGGGTCCTGATAGGTGAGTGTCCCGGGCATGCGCGGGGGCCCTTGTATGCCTGCCTGCCGCGGCGCGGCTGCGGGCTGATGTGCTGAGACTGTCGGCGCGCGGGCGGGCTGCGGTGTTGCCGTGGGCGTTGATGCAGCCTTGGGCGGCCCTGCTGCCGTGGGCGCCTTGTCGGGCGTTGCTGCGTTTCCTGCGGCGGCATCCTGCAACTTGGCGAGTTTCTGCATCACCTCCAAAGGGGATGGTACCTTCTCCCGGGTCCTCTTGCCTGCCCTCACATGGGCTGCTGCAGCGTGGCTCGCCGCCGACATATCGCCAGGGCCGCGCCCAGGAGGAGGCAACTGTAAGATTTGAGCCCAGATGAGCCACCCAGCAGTGCAAGGATGGAGGGAGTGAAGGTTGCAAGATGTGACATTGGGGGAGCGAAGAGAAGGGAAGGGGAGGAAAAGGAAGGGGAGGAAGATGGGCGGGACAGGGGGGGGGGAGGAGGAGCGAGGGCGGTCACCAAATGGGCGAGAGGGAAGGGGCATGGAAGGAGCGACTGAGGGACTCCACTTGATCATGGGA
Source organism: Prorocentrum cordatum (assembly GCA_963575745.1). Classification (NCBI taxonomy): domain Eukaryota; class Dinophyceae; order Prorocentrales; family Prorocentraceae; genus Prorocentrum; species Prorocentrum cordatum. The sequence continues at coordinate 181,929 of CAUYUJ010014970.1, forward strand.
GCCGATTCCGATATCATGCCATCAGGTATCGCAGCATGCATCTCACGGGCCTCTTAGATGCAGCTTCGAAACCCATGGGTGGCTCATTGGGGGCCTCTTGGGGGGCCGCGGGGGCCACATGGGGGCATCGCGGGCCCATCTTGGGGCCCCTCGGGGGCGCATCAGGGGTTGCCGAGGGGCTCGTGGGGCCTCCGTGGCAACAGGCTCGCAGTATAGGTTGATGTTGCCTAGCGCGGGCCCCTCTCGTGGCCTCTACACCGCGTGGCTGGGCCGTCGCGGTGCCATCGGGGACCTCGTGGGCTGTCTGACATGCTAAGTTTGTTCCAAACCGATGGAAATCCTACGGTGTTGCATCAATGTTCTGCAATGGCGTGAAATCGGTGACCTTATGGGCTGTCTGACATGCTGAGTTTGTTCCAAACCGATGGAACATCCTATGATGTTGCATCAATGTTCTGCAATGGCGTGAAATGGCGTGAAGTGTGACACGCAACGGGTATTTCACTGCTGTTTCACTGATATTTCACGGCTTCACGGTTTCACGGGTACGTGCACGCAAACATCGCGCGCTGTAATGTTTTGCGTTGGTTTTGTCGCATGGCCCCCAAACAGTCCAACCGTATACCATGGGGCGTTCAATGGCAATGATAAACCTTGTCGCGGCCCCATCCAGGCTTCCAGCCAGGGCCGATGCGTTACTTGACCAAAGGGCAAGAACTCTTTGGGAGCACAGACCGCACCATATCACCACACTTCGGAGCAGGGCCAGAGGGCAAGCCGGCTGTCCTGCGCACTGCTGGACGTTCTTCAGGGCGACGCGGCGGCCCATGCCATACTTGGCGCAACGGGGGAAGGAATGGGCAGACGAGCGGGCAAGCAAATTGGCGCCATGGGGGAGTAGAGTCGAGTGGCGACACCCTCGCGAGGGGAGGCGGCAGGAGGAGGGCAAGGAGGAGGGAAGGGCGGATGAGGGAAGAGAGTTGCGCGTTCGACACATGGGGGTTCGAAGTCGGAGAAGTTGGTTGGATTTCCCAATCTCTTCATCATACTTGTCCTTCCCCTGTGCCCTCCTTGCACGTTCTCAGCCGCTGCCCCTGTGCCACCCCCCTCCGCCCCATCCTCGCCCTCGCCCTCACCGCCCCTTCCCGCTTCCAACTTGGCGAAATTCGCCAGGCCCCGCTCGGGGCCCACGCTCGGCAATTTTCCGCGGCGCGTCCAGCCACGGCGACGAGGGGGGGCCCCAAAGGCCAAACAGCTACGAACGTTGATCCCCGAGGCCATGCCGAATCACAAGCGTTGTCTGCGTCGTCACCCCTTTCTCTCGTCATCTCCCCCGGGGCCGAGCGCTGGCGGGCAGCGCGTTTTTTTTTGAGCCGGATAGAGCACGGATAGAGCACGCAGACAGGAAAGTCGGGGCGGGGTGCCTGGGAACTGAGATCGCTTGAGGAAGTGGAGGGAAGATGAGGGCACATGTGCACTTCAAACATGCATATGCTTGCGCGCTGTGCGCAGAATCAGGCCGGCGGCAGTGGAAAATCCCATCAGCCTTCTGGGCGTGGTGACCCTAATTAGGGACCCCACCTCCTGTGATTGATCCCACCCAAGATGGCCCAAAGATGGCACCCAAGAGGGCCCTAAGAGGTGGCCCGGAAGCCCCGAGAGGCCCCCAGGATGCCCCCAAGAGACCCCCTAAGGCCCCAAGAGACATCCCAGAGGCACCCAAGATGCTCCAAGAGGCCTCGGCGAGAATGCCAAATAACTAATGTTACTAAGGTTTTAGCCACATGTTGGCCTCTTGGGGGGGGCACTGATTAAGATATATTAAGATGACTCCAAGGGCGCCTGGGAGAGCCCAAGATGACCTCCAAGATGGTTCAAGATATCCCAAGATGTCTCAATGGCTCCCACGATGCTCCAAGATGCCCCAAGACCGCTCCAAGACTGCTCCAAGTGGCCAAAGAGCTCCCCCACGAGGCCCCGAAGAGGCCAAAACCTCAGGAACATCTATGTGTTTGGTTTTCTCGCCTTTTCGCTTCCGGCGGCCATCCGAGGCCTCAAGATGGCTCCGAGATGGCCCAAGAGGGCTCCAAGAGAGGCTCAATGGGGCCCCAAGGCGGCCCCGAGAGCGCTCCAAGAGCGCCCCAAGAGCGCCCCAAGAGGCGATGCGTTGGGCTCCCGAGGGGCAACGCTAACTAATGCTCGCTTCTTGTTTGATCGATGTCCTCCAAAATGGCCCCAAGAGCGCCCCCAAGGCTCCCAAAAGCGCTTCAAGAGGGCACCAAGAGGCGCCCAGGAGGCCCCAACAGGCGCCTAAGAGGCCTCCAAGATGTTCACAAGAGACCCCCAAGAGGCCCCAAGAAGCGCTCCGAGGCACCCAAGATGCTCCAAGAGGCCTCCACTGGGGGACCTTTCCTCTATGTGCTGCCCACTTCCCTGATTGAGGTTACTTATTATATATATATATATAACAAAACAAGAAAGTCACGCGAAGCGTCTAGAGTTTAAGCGACGCCAAATGCGTCGCATAGGTCATTGGGGAGCATGGTGGGCCAGCGCGCTCTGCATCTCCGCCAGGGGTGCGCAGTCTGTCTTGGAGCGCGCCTTCTTGAAGAGGTCCAAGGTCTGCTCGCCGGCGGCGTTGGCTTTGCGCTTCTTGAGTTTCAGCCCCGAGTAGTTGTCCTGGTACATCTTCGCCAGAGCGTTGCCGAATCCCCCGGGGTAGTGCTGGGATTTCTTGAGCTGCTTCCCGCCATTAACCTGCTCGCGGCCATCAGAGCTGCATGTGATGCGCGCCAGGTCGTTGTCCGTAAGCTTGTCACGGGATGTTTTTCTGTTGCCTTGGACTTCCAAGTCCTTGACGCACTTATCATTGCGCCACAATACCGCAGATTTCAACGGCGGTGCCCCGAAAGCCCCCATGTACACAAAAGGCTCTGAACACTTTGATTATGCGGAGCATGTCTTGGAAATCAGGGAGGCGAATGAGAATTGAAGATGCTGGTTGCTCCAGAATCCATAAGCCTCCACGGGCAGATATGGTGAGCATCAACAGAACACAGCGTGCAACCATCTTATGAGCTGCTGCCACTTGCGGCCTCTTAGTGTTTCCAAGGGGGCCCCATTCTTTGCGCCCAGCCGCATGCCTGTTCACCCAGGCCCAAGTAGAACAAACTGGAGCTAGCACATTGATGCTGCCTGGCTTGCAGCGGAGGACCATGTGCAAGGCGTTGGCAAACCCGGCGTCTGAATTCATATCGAATTGGCCGCTGGGAACATCATCGTTGATCTCAAAAGGAATGGCAATTTTGCGCGCGCGCCAGCAAGCTTTTGAGAACTCGCGCTCTCCTGTAAACATATCTGTGCCATCGGCATCTGGGCGCTCCACTTCCACGACGTGTCATGTGATATGATGGCGAGAATGCACTGCAACGCGACCAACGGCCCCCCGTGTTCAAACAGCGACTTCAAGAGCAACTGTTTTGCGTTATTAGGTTTTGTCGTGTAGACAGCTGCTTTCCGATTGGACTCGGCCTTGTGTTTTGCGGCCATGTTGATCTGATCTGCCCTGTTCACGCGTGCAATTCGCAAAGCTTATGCCGCGGGGAATATTCGGCCATTTTTCATTATGAACCAGAACGGCTATGCTACACAAAGAGGAGGGTGGAAGGGGGGGGGATGACAGCCATGATGATGATGCTGATGCTGATGATGATGCTGCAGATGATGATGATGATGATGGTGATGACGACGACGATGATGATGATGCTGCTGATGATGATGAGGGCCAGGTTTGCTCGATATATTCAGGGGGGATACTACTGACGACGACGACGACGACTGCGACGACGACAGCGACGACGACATGGATGATTGAATCCACACTCCTGGACCCAGGGGGCACCTGGAAACCCATGGGCGCGGGGGGGTAGTGCGGCCCCGAAACCCATGGGTGCGGGGGGCGCGGCCGTCGTCGTCTCGGGGCCCATCTCATAGGCCCCAAGCCATGACATCGTCGTCGTCGTCCTCGTCGTCCTCGTCGCCATCGAACGCGGTGCCAGATGCGCCTGCTCCGCGACCCATCTATTCCAGCGACCCGCTTGCGACCCACGGTCGTCGGTTGTCCGTTGTCGTCGTTCCGTCGTCATCCTTGGCGTCGTCGACTTCGTCGTTGTGGCGGCGGGCGCGGCGGGCGCGGCGGGCGCCTTGTCGGCGCGGCCGGCGCCGCGAGCGCCCCCCCCCAGCGCCGCGGCTCAAGTGGCTCGCCGGCGGCGAGTGTCGAGGATTGGGAGGAGGGGGAGGAGGAGGAGGGGGAGAACGAGCTGGATGAGGAGGAGGGGGGGCGAGGAGGAAAAGGATAGCGAGGATGAAGATGGGGCGCAAGAGGAGAGCGAAGGGGCGGAGGGAGACAGAGCAAGCAAGGGGGGATGAGAGCTGGGAAAGATGCGAGAGGATAGGGCGAGTTGAGGCGGCCTTACCTCCAGGGACTTCCGGAAACCTCTTTAGGTCCCTGGGGGCCACCGGGGGTCCGGATCCGGGGCGGGGGCAAAACTTACCACCCGCTTCTCCTCATCTTCCTCGCCCTCCTCATCCCCCCTCCTCTGCGCCGCCCTCCTCGTTATCTTCCCCTCCTCCTCCTCCCCTCCTCCTCCTCCCCCCCCCCCCCCCCCCTGCACCCCCCTCTTACTTCCCCCCCCCCCCCTCCCCCCAGCGCGCGCGGGCGCAGGGCGCGCGCGGGCGGCGTCGCGCGCACCGCGGCGCAAGGGGGAGTAGGAGGAGGAGGGCGACGACGATAACGACGACGTCGACGTCGAGAAAGATGAGAAGGAAGGAGTTGGGGGCGTGCCAGGGGAGAAAGGGGGCGGGAGAAAGGAAGCAAGGGATGGAGGAGGCAAGAAGAAGACAGGCGAGATCATGTGGATGGTGAGGGGTCCTTGTCCCCCTCCTCCTCCTCCTCATCATCATCATCATCAACATCATCATCGCCATCTCATTCCCATATCACAATCGTCATGGTCGTCACTACCATCGTCGGCATCCTCGTCGTCATAGTCGTCGTCATCCTCATCATCATCATCATCATCGTCACCTTTACTCTCATCATCATCATCCTCCTCATCATCATCAGCATGACTATGGCCCTCCCATTCCTCCTACCCCTCCTCACTCTCGCCGCTACTCGCATGCCACTTTCGCCCGCAAGATCCCACGGGGCTCGCGACGAGGGTCTCGGGACCTCCGGGGGCCCGTGTTTGTTTGTCTGTTTGTTTTTTTTCTGCGAATGGCCGCGCGCCCCAGGACTGCAGCGCCCGAGGCATTATTCCGACTGAAATCATGCCCCGTATACACACACGCACTACGGTGTATAATTTACCCGATCATGATGGCATTGCTTAGGCATGGTCCTGTGGATGCCCTGAGTTGGAGCGTGCTAGGTCCCAGGATGCCTTGATCCCGCCGCGCTTGCTCCACGCGATGCGACGCTGCTGGGGGGGGGGGGGGGGCTCGCCGTTCGATGTCTTGCAAATCCAGAACGCTTTCTGATGCAACGGTACTTTGATCTGCCCCCCATTCTCATGCTGGGCCAACGTGTAGCTAGAGCCCCCTAGGCCTTTTGGCAGCTCGCTCTGGGGGTAGGCCCGACTCGGCATGTTGCTCGGGATCGCGTAGCCCTGAACGGCGATGGCCCCTCCGGGCGCAGGCGGGGGGGGGGGGCGTAAGGAAGGGGGTGGGGGGACAGTGGCAAGCGGGGGCGCGAGGAAGGGTAACCAGAGGAGGAGGTGGAGGAGAGGGAGGAGGAAGATGAGGAGGAAGAAAAGGAGGAGCAAGAAAGGAGGGGAGGCGCAGGGGTTGACGAGGGAGGAGGTCAGAAGGGGGATGTGGGATGGAAGATGCGGGGGAGGAGGGGGAGGTCGGACGTTGGATGCAGGGGGGAGGAAGGGGGGCAGAGGGGGGGGAGGAGGGATGAAGGAGAGGAAAGAGGAGCCTCCTTCTCTTTCCTCATTATGCCCATGGATCGATCCTGTGACGACCTCCTTGGTCTGCTTGCCCTTGCGCTGGCCCTCGCTCACCTTGGTCCTGGGCTCGGAGCCGCCGGAGTCCCCAGCGCGCTTCTTGCCTGAGCTGTGGACCTCGTCCTTGCCCGAGCTGTGGACCTCGTCCTTGCCCCAGCTGTCGCCCTTGCCCTTGCCCAAGCTGTGGACATCGTCCTTGCCCGAGCTGTCGCCCTTGCCCTTGCCGTGCTTGACCTTTCCCGAGCTGTGGACCTCGTCCTTGCCCGAGCCGTCGCCCTTGCCCTTGCCCTTGCCCGAGCTGTGGACCTCGTCCTTGCCCGAGCCGTCGCCATTGCCCTTGCCGTGCTTGACCTTGCCCGAGCTGTGGACCTCGTCCTTGCCCGAGCCGTCGCACTTGCCCTTGCCGTGCTTGCCCTTGCCCGAGCTGTGGGCCTCGTCCCTGCCCGAGCTGTCGCCCTTGCCCTTGCCGCGTTTGCCCTTGCCGCCCTGCAGCAAGTTATGTTCGATGCTGCTGACAGGAGGCGGCGGCGCTGCTGCCATCGCCTCTGACTTGCTCCACCACTGGCCTGATGGGCTCGGCCCGCGGGCGAAGGCATCGCGAGCGCATGTCCGGGACAGGGTCTAATGGAGGGCCTTCGCAGCCACACAGCTCAGCAACGTACTCCATGTCTTTGGCGCTGCTCGCCGCCGCATCGCCGTCTTCTTGCGCCTGGAGCTGGCCTGCCAGGTTAAGGGTGTCTTCTGCCAAGTCGCCGACGTCATCGATCGCCTCGATGCTGGGACTCTCCTCCACCAGGTCGTCGTAGTCCTTCCGGCCACCACCGCTGCCCATGGCTTCGTACTTGCCGTCGCCCTCTAGCAACTGATCTTGCCCAGCCTCGGCCTGGCCCCCCATCGGCCGCTCCTGCTCAGCCTCGGCCTGACTGCCCATCGGCCACTCCTGCTCAGCCGCAGCTAGACTCCTCTGGCCACTCCTGCTCAGCCGCAGCTGGACTGTCCTCTGGCCATGGCTCCTGCCCAGCCGCAGCTAGACTGTCCTCTGGCCATGGCTCCTGCTCAGCCGCAGCTAGACTGCCCTCTGGCCATGGCTCCTGCTCAGCCGCAGCCTGACAGCCATCCACTATCACGCCGTCGTCGACCGCCATATCCGCGCCGCTCTTGGGCGCGGCGTCGCCGCCCTCAAGGGGCGTGCGCGAGCCGTCTCGCAAAGCGTCGACCTCCAGATCCTGGCCACCGAAGGGCAACTGCGAACCGCCCTCCAAGGCCCCCCAGGCCATGCCGTTCTTGGGCGCGGCGTCGCCGCCCTCAAGGGGCGTGCGCGAGCCGTCTCGCAAGGCGTCGACCCCCGGATCCTGGCCGCCGAAGGGCTTCTGCGCACCGTCCTCCAAGGCCTTCAAGGCCTTTCCGCTCTCCTCATGCCCGGCGCCGTCGGAGTCGTAGCACAGGTTGCCTTCCTTCTCAGAGAACCCGAGACCAGCTTGATCCTCATGTGAAGAGTGGATGTCCAATACTCCCGTGCCTGCAGGAGTTCCCGTAGAGCCAGTGCTGGAGCTTGTCCTGGGCTTGTACGCGTATCACATGCTAGCTTGCAGGTCCTGCTCCTCCGGCGACCGAGATGCCAGGCCGATCTTCGAGCCTTGCAAGAGTGAGCGCGAGTACTGCAGGCGCCTTTTCCGCAACCCAGCAACATAGATCGCGATCGCCTCCTTGGCGACGAGCTTCAGGTCTTTCACGATCTGGCGGTTCAGGCAAAGCAAATTCCCCTGCAAGTGGTGATCCTGCACGCGGAGGACGTCCGCCAAGAAGTGCACGCTCGGGATCTTTTGTCGGGCATCACGATGATGGCTCCCTTGATGTAGTGGTAATTGGCAATCAGATCGCTTTCCACCGGGCCCTTCAGAACGTCCACTATGTGAATCGGGTGGCGGGTCGCGTCTTCCAGCAGGAGGCTCGTCTTCAGGCCCGGGTCGATGTTCTTCAGGATCCAGTATGCGCACATAGCAATCTTGTCCATGCAATGGTCACTCTGCAACAGATGGATAGCGTCGTCAACGTCGCCATCAGCATCTGCCGTGGTGGAGGCCATGTCTACTCTGCTGGGCGGTTTGTAGGGCAGTGACGGCTGCCTGCCTGTGACCTGCCCGTCGCAATGCCTCCCAATGTCGTTTGAGACAAAATGGGCGATGGAGGATGGAGAGTGCCCGAATAGGAGAGGGGACCCGACCAAGAACGCCCACAGGGCCACGAAACCTCGCAGGGCCCCAAGGGACAACGCCCCAAACGCCCAAGATCACCCAAGCTTAAACAACGGCCAAATCGCCAAACATCAACCGAGTTTGATTATCATGTTATGTTTGATGGTGGCGCTTGTCATGGCGATTTTATTGTGATATTGGTGATGATGGCGGATATGATGACGTGTTTTGATCCTGGCGGTGATTATGCGGGTTCTGATGACAAGCTCATGGTGGTGATCTTGGTGATGTTGGTGGTTATGATGGCCTTTTGATGGTTGTGACCCTGGTGGTGATGGTAATGCTGGCGGTGTTGATGACTGGACTTTTGATTATGGTGGCGATGGCGCTCATGCTTGCGATTGTTCTCTATCTCCTGAGCCTCACCCCGCGAGGCGAAATATGTTATTGTTTTGTGCCTCTGCTGGGCGAGGTTACCGATTTCTGGTAGTGAATTTGAAGCTGCATGGCAACATGTGCGCGCCAGCTTCCGCAGGCACGCCTATAACAAAACGCACGGCAAGCTTCTCACGCATATGCGAAATTGACTCCTTTCCAGATTGCCGAGCAGCCTTTGAACATCTTGCAGCAACGTTGGCTATCTTGCGATCCCAAGCCAATTTCAGCATCCAAATCGCGCAGTAAGCATGAAAATCGTTGGGGCGCCATGTGCGTCAGCCAGCGGTAGCATTTCATGCGGCCAAATCGCACGTCGGCGCAAATCCGACCCCCGCAAATGTTGGACTGCGCTGTCTTCATTTTCTTCGCCTTGCTCACTTCAAGCTGCACCATTCTTGCCACGTGTATCTCCATGGCGAGCGAAAAGGTTTGACCCCCCAATTCGATTGCATATTTGTTTCATTGCGCCGCGGTGAATTGCTGGTAGATCTTATGCATCGTCATCCCCACGTCGCATCTGATATTGCCCGGGTGATCGCCCGGGTGACTCCAACCTAAGACCCATGGAGGCCCAACCGGAAAGAAAAAAAAATTGGGCGCGCCGAAGAACCCAGGGGGTCCGGTTTCCGCGGAGGAAAGAAAAAAAACCTGGCGATGGGGTTCGAGCACGGGGGTTACCCCCCCCTCAAATTCCGGAAGAGGAATGAACTCCCAGCCGCGGGGGTGCCCGCGCGAGGGGCCCCACCCCCCCAAGCGCAACCAGAGGAAGAAAAGCCTGAGAGCCGAGACTGCAAGTGCAATGCAACAATACCTCAATCGCGGTTGCACTAGAATATTACCAGCTGCACTCGAATATTTGCACGGCAGGACAACGTGCTCTCTAGGAACAACTGCGCGATAGGACATGATAGTACCAGTTGTACTCAAGTACGAGTTGTACGGTGGTCGGAGGGGTTCAGGGGTTCCAACGGCAACGCGCGCGGGGAAGAAGGAAAGAAATCCATGCGCCGCCAGGGGTCCCGGGTTTAACGGGTCGCCGCGAAGGTTGACCCCCCGCGGAAAGAAGAAAAGAAATCCGGCCGGGGGGTTGGGGGGTTGAGGGATGAGTCACGGGGGCGATCCCGGGTGGTATGTGAGTCGATCTTTGTAGCGGCCTGGCAACAATATCGCAATCATGACGTTTTCACCACCTCCGTTGAGTTCAGCGTAAGCGTCTCCCGACCCCAGTGGTACATACTGTCGAAAATACGCTGGCATCACAATCAATTGTCTAGGCTCCCGCGTCTCTTCCTCGTTTGGCTTGCGGTAAGTTGGCCCCCAAAATCCCACCTCGTAGCGCGATGGAAATGTCATCATTATGCACGCCGACCCCGCCAACCATGACATAGACTGCCATGCGTTAGTCTCGAACGTCGCTGAATCCTTGAAGCGCCGCGTCCGCTCTGTGCCCCAGTGTGGGCTGCCAAAACACAAGCTCTAGATTCATGTCCATCTCCTTCGCGAACGTATCAAACGGTTCGAACTTCGTCTGAACACTAAACCCCGATATGCCAAAGAAAGGCCCTGCTGCGCCCAAGTCGCATAGCACGTTGCTGCTCATGCATGTGTTTTCGTAGAGTTTTCGTTGCTCAGGACTTGCGTCGTCGTTGGACTCCGGCTGCTGCTCCAAATCTGTAAATACCAGGCACTGGCATGGCAAGCCTTTCCCAGATCCCGCGCTAACATCATTTCCACCAACAACAACATATTCCTGCTCGCTGGAAACAACGCGATCATCGCCCACAATCGGTCCATCATCCAAAGCCATGTTCAAAGATGTGCTGGTTGTTATGGCAGCGTCCTGCACCTGCAAAGCCAAAACAGGCTACGGAGGAGGAGGGTGGAGGAGTGCTTGTGTTTTTGCGTTGGTTCTGGGGGCGGGCAGGGAAGGGCGCGAGATCTTTGCGAGCGCCCGCAAGCGGTGCGATGCATACACAATATGTCATAACTGCATGCGCAGATTCTTCGCGCGCGACGACGTCAAGGATGCAAGGGCGGCCCGCGCGCCCCCCCCCCCCCCCCCTCCAAAAAAAGGAAGAGAAGAAGAAGAAGAAGAAGAAGAAGAAGAAAAAACGCACGCACGCGCGCGCCAAAAAAAAAAATGCACGCGCGCACGCGCGCACGCGCGCACTGCAACATTGCGCGTTATCTTATGTCGTGGATTATTAAGTGTTTCCCATGTTTCTTATAGGTGTTTCAGTATCGTGTTATGGCATGTACAGTTGAATGCTGATGCGTTCTATGGTCCAGGTTTTGTTTTTTGTTCGGGGAGGGGGGGATAGGGACAGAGAGAGAGAGGGGGGAGAGGGGAAGGGAGGGAGAAAAGGGCAAGGGAGGAAAGGGGGAGGGAGACCTCATGCACGCCGCGCGACGCGCACGGGACAACCCCAAGAAGAGGAGGAGGGGGAGGAAGAGGATGGCGAGTACCGCTGGTAGACCCCGCCCCCCCCCCTCCACCGTCCTCCATTTTCCATTGCTCGTTAACCTCCAATCCTCCACCTCCCCCGAACCGCTGCCCTCATGGCAAGGGCCCCCGTGGGGTATAGCGCCCCCTGGGCACTGCGCCCCGCCGCCCCCCGGCCCCCGCGGCGCGGCCATGCAGCCAGGGGAAGGAAGAGCGCGGGGGCCGGAGCCTCCGGCACGCCGAGCCCCCGACGACCCAACGGGGTTCCAAGACAGCCCACGAGGCACCCGAGACGGCCCACGCAGGCCCCAACAAGATTTGCCCAAGAGGGAGACATCGAAGGCCCACCTTGCAAGACGGTACAGACGGCCCAACAGGGTCACAAGACGGCCCCGCATGGTTCCGAAGCAACCTTGCAAACTATGAAGTGTAGGCGCGCATTAAAAAAACTGCGCAACTTTCATGGTGCACGCAAGCCTTTTCGCGGCCCACGAACGCAACGGTTTTTGCGGCTTGTGTGGCGCATGGAAAAGTTCGCGTGGAAATTAAAATGTCTTCTTGCGCATGAAAACTAGCTGATGCATGAGCTCCAGGAAAACCGCGACATTGTTCTGGGTTTTCCTGGGCCCCCACGAACGCGCCACAAAAAGGTTCTCGGGGTTTTCGTTCGCGCCGGCATGCAAGGATTTGCTAGAGCTTCATGTATTTTGTGTGTTTTTGTTCGTGGAGCTCCGCGCCGCGGAAAGTTTTCCCCGCGCCATTTTGATTTAACTCGTAGCTTTCCACAACTCTATGGATAAGCCCCGCGGGCGCCGCGAACATGTTTCCGCGGTTTCGCGGAGCTCCACGCGCGCCGCGATCGCGCCGCGAACAAGTTTTCCTGGTCTTCGTAGAGCTTCACGCGCCACGAAAAGAGCCATTTGGATGTATTTTTTCGCGTCGTGGACCTCGCGAGTTGCAGCGGGCGCCACGAAAAAATGCTTTCGCGCATTTTCAGATTGGGGGAAAATGACAAGACGCGCCATCCAACAGCTTTCTCGCGCCACGGAAACTTCACACGCTGCCGAGAACATGTTTCCCTTGGCCCATGGCGCCGCGAAGAAAAAGTTTATTCGAGCTCCACGAACGCAGCGAAAAAGTTCTCGTGCGCCACGAAAGAGGCTTTTTTTTTTTTTTTTTTTTTTTTTTTCGCATACGTTTCAATAACTGATTTCAAATTAGCGTTATCTGGCTTTCTCGTGCCACGAAAATTCCACGAGCGCCACGACGCACATTTCGTGGTTTTCGTGGAAGTCCACGAACGCCACGAAAAAAGTGTTCTTGCGCCACGAAAAAGGTTTTCGTGGTTCCAAAAACTGTTTTAAACATTTCTGGGGCCCTTTAAGGAGGCCGACGGTGACATAGCATTTCGTGACATTCTACGAGCGCCGCGAAAAGGTTTTCGTGGTTCTCGTGGAATTCCACGAACGCCACGAAAAAAGTTTTCGCGCGCCGCGAAACAGGTTTTCGTGGTTTCAAAAACTGAGTTTTAAAAATATTGGTGGCCTTTAAGGAGGCCGACGGTAACATAGCATGTCGTGACATTCTACCACCGCGAAAAGGTGTTCGTGGTTCTCGTGGAATTCCACGAACGCCACGAAAAAGGCTTTCGTGCGCCGCGAAAAAGGTTTTCGTTTTTTCCGTACATTTCAAAAACTGCAGATCTTAGAATTGCTGGAGGCCCTTCAGGAGGCCGGCGGTAACATTGCGTTTTCGTGCCACGAAAAAACCACGAGCGCCGCGACATGGTTTTCGTGGTTTTCGTGGAATTCCACGAACGCCACGAACAAGTTTTCGTGCGCCACGAAAAGGTTGGCGTGGTTTTCGTAAATTCCACAAATTGATTAAAAAAATTCTGGTGGCCTTCAAGGAGGCCGACGGTAACATGGCATTTCGTGCCGCGAAAATTCAACGAGCGCCACAACAAAAAGGTTTTCGTGGTTTTCGTAGAACCTCACGAACGCTTAAATTTGTCGCGCGCAAAGGAAAAAGTTCTCGTGGTTTTCGTAAATCGCAAAAACTGTGTTTAAAATTTCTGGGGCCCTTTAAGGAGGCCGACGGTAACATGGCTTTTTCGTGCCACGAAAATGCCACGAGCGCAACGAAAAAATGTTTTCATGGTTTTCGTGGAGCTCCACGAATGCCGCGAAAAGGTTTTTCGTGCGCCACGAAAAGGTTGTCGTGGTAAATTTCAGGCGATAACATGCCCCCACGAAAACTATATAGTTCTATAGGAATTAAAGCATATAGTTCAAAAATATGCGAAGGCCGGCGGAACATCACACACACACACTACATGAAAACGCGCTGTGAGGGCCGACGGGAACATGGAAATTAACATTGTACCTTGAGGCGCGTCATTTGGAATTCCAGTCCGGTTTGCGTGGGACATCTGAAGAACACCGCCGCGTGCATGGCCTAGAAAAGTAGATTCATCCGCTCGGGTGCTACGAGGATTCGAAGCCTCGAGAGGGTTCGGGAGGGCTCGGGAGAAACGGCGCACATTAGTTATCACGTGCGCACGAGTGGGCATTCGGGGCCTCGGCATCGCCGGTTCCGCGCATACGGAGCCACACGGTGATGAAGCGAAGCATGACCGTCCACCTGTTCCCCGTCCTGCTCTCGTTCTCTACTTTCAACTGCCTCCACGCATCCAGGCCGCTGTTGCGCGCCATCTTGACCACGCCCATGGCCTTGCCTTCGCACCACGTGATCAGCATGTGCAACAGCCTCGCGCTGATCTAAACCGTTTTCTCGCCGAGCTGGTCGTTGGTGACGGGGTTCCGGCTCGTCGCCGCCGCCATCATCAGGTCCTCGAACCCGAGGAACGCCGTGTAGGCCTCGAATCTCAAGCACCAATATCCCCAACGCGCGTCCGTGCCGTCGAACCGCTGCACCCTCATGTCCGTCCGCACGTCGACGACATCTGCCATAGCACCTGCCATGGCTGCTGAAGCGAAGAACAGCGTGAGCCCAGAGCAACTACACCGCGCAACAGTCTTCCACTGGCGGACCGGATGGCGGCGGGGGCTGGGGCGGGGCGGGGCAGATCCGGGCCAGGCGGCGCGGGCGTTGACATCCGCCGATCTGATTTCTGTCAATTTGCGGCCCCAGAAGTCCTGACACTGAGGGTAGTTTGCCACCCTGGATCCGTTTTCGATGGCCCTGGGGCCCGATACAGGGCCCCAGAGGCTGAAATCTAGAACATGTATTTTGCAAAAACAAATAATATCAAACAAACAAACCATATCGTCGGAGATCTCGGGGAGCGTCGGCTGGGCTCAGGGTCGCCGACAGCCCTGAGAGGGGCGGGGGCAGACCAGACAACAGCGGTTCAAATCGGTCCCAGGACACCTCCCAGGGTCCAAACGCACCAATTGCCCGAGCTGCGTCGAGCCGGGGCGAACCGGGGCAGCTTGGCGTCCTCCCGAAAGCAGCGCGCCGACAAAGCGGGAGGAGGAAAAAGGCGTGCGAGGGAAACCGCACCCTGGAGGGAAAACACCATAGGCTTGAAGGATACGTAAAAAGAGATGCTCCGAAATAGACATGTACATACACATCGATCTATATGTGATATAGATATATGTATTTGACATGAGTAAATATGTATACACATTATATATAGTTGTGTGTCTGTGCCATGCTTGTGCGCATGCGAGCATCGCAGTACGCGTGCGAGCGACAGCACTCGCCTGCGAGCACCAGTGTGCCACTCACCGCGCGCGGTGGCAGCAGTTGTGATTGACGGAGGAGGCATCATGTGGGTGGATTGTCGGAGCAAGACAAGTTGAGACAGCGGCAGATTAAATCGGTACCCGGCCCCTCCGAGGGTCCAGACGCACCAGTTTTCCGGGCTGCGTCGAGCTGTGGCGACGAGGGCCCCCCCCCCCGAATGCCAACTTCAATTGTCTCAATCAAGGCTTGACCGAAGCAGACTTTTCCGTGTTCGTTTTGTTTTCGACTTCCCTCACTCTGTCGTCGTTCCGCCTTTGGTGCAAAGCGAAATCATCATGAAACGGCTTCCGAAATCGTCAAACACACAGTTTAACTCGAGCCCGGCGTCCAAGAGGGGGGCGTCCAAGAGGGGGGTTCGCAAATCATGGCCCGCGGCATGTGCGCGGACGAGGGGGACCAGGGGACGCATGAAAAGGAGACGATGGGCCATGAGATCTGGGAACCTCTCATAACATCCGCCCCTCCGGCACTGTGTTCCCCCCCTCCTGGTCATCAGCCCAAACGGCGGCCCAAATCCCTGGCATGGCGCTTGTGGGCGGGATTCTCGACGGCGAGGAAAAGGGATGAGCGACGAGGAGGAGTGAGGAGTGAGGAGGAGGACCGAGGCGAGTGGGACATAATGTCCAAAACCGGTTTAAAAAATGATGACCCCCCCCCACCCACCCTCCCCCCGGATCCCGAGTGCCATTAATTCGCATTCGAAAAACTATTATTTTATCTATCCCCCTAGAAACAATTCCATGGATGCCGATCGATGCCACTTGTATATACCTCGGTAATTAGCAAGGAGGACCGAGGCAAAGCAGCAACAGCAGCAGCAGGAGCCCCCCCGCCCCTGCCTTGGCCACCCCCGACGGCTCCCAGACTGCGCTCACAGGGCCGGACCGGACCGCCTCGGAGCTCCCGGGCCGGACCCCCCGCCCTCGGGGTGCGAGGGGAGGGGCGTCTGCGCTCCATCTGGGCGCTCCCGCCGGGGGGGTGGACGCCACGGTGGGGCAGGAGCAGAGGGGGGACGTCACGGGGGACGTCAGGGGGGGCGGGGAAGGGGAACGGCACGGGGGGCGGGGTCAGAGGAACATCGTCACAAGCGGCCCGCTCAAGAAGGCAATGCAGGCATCCAGCTGGGTTCGTTTCCTGGCCCCACCCTGGGATAACTCGCCCCTCTGCAAGCCCCCGCCCCCGAACTCTGAGGAGCGGGCGGGGCGCCGCCCGAACGGCGGGCGCCCGGGTCCTGCGTGTACTGCACGTGCTCCTGGCCCTCCAGGGAGAGCGCGGCGTTGTGCACCAGCCTCGCGTCAGGGGAGGCGGCGGCTGCAAGCCACGTCCCTCGGGCTGCGAGGATCGAGGCTTGTGCTCCAAGCCTCCGACAACCTCCTCGGACAGGCTCTTTCCTCCTCCTCCTCCTCCGGACCTCCTCCGTGCCTCCTCCGTGACCCCTAAGGATTTTTAAATCCCGCGGGCAATAATGGTAAACCAATCATTCTCCGCGCGCTTATTTACAAATTGGGACCCCAACAAGCAGTGGGAAATAAATATTCCACGGCGGCGGCCACTGCACAGGCCCCCGCTGGAGTCGTCGCCGCCACCGTCGTCATCGCTCCTGCTACTACTGCTACCACTGCTACTACTGCTACTACTGCTACTACTGCTTCTGCTACTACTACTACTACTACTACTACTATTACTACTACTACTACTACTGCTGCTGCTGCTGCTGCTACTACTACTACTACTATTAATAATAATGCTACTACTACAACTGCTACTACTACTACTGCTACTACTACTATTATTAATACTACTACTACGATTACTACTGCTACTACTACTACTACTACTGCTACTACTACTACTACTACTACTACTACTACTTATGCTACTACTTGTGCTACTAGAATTACTACCACTACTACTACTACTACTACTACTGCTACTACTACTACTACTGCTACTACTACTACTACTACTACGACTACTGCTACTACTACTGCTACTACTACTACTACTACTACTACATACTATCAATACTACTTGTGCTCCTACTACTACTGCTACTACTACTCCCTCTACTGGTACTACTTCTTCTACTACTACTACTACTACTAATAATAATAATAATAATAGTACTATTACTACTACTACTACTACTACTACTACTACTACTACTACTACTACAACGACTACGACTACGACTACGACTAGTACTACTACTACTACCACTACTACTACCACTACTACTACTACACTACTCTACTACTACTACTACTACTACTACTCTACGATACGACTACTAATGTACGATTACGACTACTACTACTGCTACTACTACTACTACTACTACCACAACGTCTACTACTACTACTACTACTACTACTACTACTACTACTACAGCAACAACAACTGCTAGTACTACTACTACTACTACTACTACTACTACTGCTGCTACTACTACTACTACTACTACTACTGCTCCTACTAGTATTACTGGTACTACTACTACTACTACTACTACTACTACTACTACTAGTGCTACTACTACTACTGCTGCCACCACCACAACTACTACGACTACGACTACGAATGCTACGACCCCTACTGCTACAGCTACTACTACTACTACTACTACTACTACTACTACTACTACTACTACTACTCCTAGTACTACTACTACTACTACAACAACTACTACTACTAGTACTATAGTACTCGTACTACTACTACTACTACTACCACTAGCACGACGACTACGACTACGACTACGACTACGACTACGACTGCTACTACTACTACTACTACTACTACTACTACTACTACTACCACAACTATAACGACTACTATTGCGGATCCTACCACTAATAGTGTTAATACTACACCTACAACTACCACTAGCACGACGACTACGACTACGACTACGACTGCTGCTACTACTACTACTACTACTACTACTAGCACTAGTACTAGTACTGCTACTACTACTACTACTACTACAACTGCTACTCCTACTACTCCTACTGCAAGTACTACTACTACTACTACTACTACCACTACTACAACGACTACTACTACGGATCCTACTATTAATAGTGCTGCTACTACACCTGCAACTACTACTAGCACGACAACGACGACGACTATTACTATTACTACTACTACTACTACTACTACTACTACTACTACTACTACTACTACTACGACTACTACTGCGACTACTACTACTACTACTACTACTACGAGTCCTACTACTACCACTACTACTACTACTACTACTACTACTACTACTAACTACTACTACTACTACTACTACCCTACTACTAGCTATTAATACTACGACTACTACTACTACTCTACTACTACTACTACTACCTAGTACTACCGCTAGTAGTAGTAGTAGTAGTAGTAGTAGTACTAACTACTACTATTACTACTACTATTGGTGTTAATGCTACTACTACTACTACTACTACTACTACTACTACTACTACTACTACTACTACTACTACTGCTACTACTGCTACTACTACTACGAATAATACTGTTACTACGACTCCTACTACTACTATTTCCACTACTACGGGTACTACTGCGATTGCGATTACTATTACTATCACTGCCACTCGTACTACTACCACTACCACTACTGCTACTGCTACTACTCTTCTTCTTCTACTACTGCTACTACTACGAGTACTACTACTACTACTACTACTACTACTACTACTACTACTACTACTACTACTACAACTACAACTACAACTACTACTACTACTACTACTACTACTACTACCACGACTACTATGACCACCAGTTCTACGACTGCAACTACTATTGCTAGTCCTACTACTACTACTACTACTACTACTACTACTACTACTACTACTACTACTACTACTACTGCTACTATGGGGTCCTCAGCATTCAAGACCATTCGTCTGCTCCTCCTCCTCGTCCTCCACCCCCCCTCCTCCATCCCCCTTTTCATCTCCCCCCTCCTCCCACCACCGCCACTCAGGGGCAACGTTCACGGGGGGACAGGCTCGAGAAAAAATATATATACCATTTCCCAAACAATTCTTCTAGCGTTTTCGGGACCCTGGATGATCTCCACCACCTGTGTCTCGTCGCGGGCGTTCTGGGCGTGGTGGAATGGTCCCGAACGGCCACCCGGGAGCCGAGTTATGACCCGAAAGCCAAGGGGCAACAATGCGACTGGGATAGGCTCGGGTGAGAGGAGGCGTTGGCCCGAATCGCCCATCGCCGATATGGGGCCCCAAAGCCAACCCCGCCCAGGAACGTGCGGATTCGCTATCGGCGATGCATCGCCGACTCCGGGCCGATGTTTTCCCGCACGAGCCGGTCACCCCCTGACGTTCCCCCTCACCTTCTGGCGTGGTATGCCATGGCTTGCCACGCGGTTCGCCGCGGAACCAACGGGTCCCAAGGGAAACCCAGATCTCCGACGGTATAATTGTTGCACCCTGGGCGTTTTTCCTCGATTTCGGCCCCCGGGGCCCGCTCTCGGGCCCCAGGGCCGTCAAAAATGGATCCAGGGCGGAAAGCTACCCCCAGGGGAAGGGGTTGGACATCAAGGGCCGCGCATTGAACAAGTCATTTCCTCGGATGTCTCCGCCTCTCGGAGGGGCCATCCTGGGCGCCAGGGTGGCGGAGACAACCTCCCGCCTGCGACCAACAGGGTCTGTGCGATGCACCGTCCTGAGGTCCAGGGATGGCCCTGGTCCAGGAGGATGGTGGAATAGGGCTCAATTCTGCGGACGAGGGCCACACGCGCGCTTCGTGCGCGCCTTTCTGCTTACCCAGGCAAACGCAACGTCATATCAATCAGCGGATGGGCACGCGCACCAACCAACCACGATAACCACATGGGAACACGTGTGCAATCGCGGGCATGCAATGCACATCTCAATAGCGCCCACCCCCGCTTATTTCAGCACATCCTTTATACGGATCGCACCCTCAAGGAGCTACACCTACGCCCCCCCCACCCATCTCAGCATATACTTTACAATGATCGTGCCGCACAAGGAGTTCCACCTACGGCCCCCGAGACCAAATTCGCATAGCGTCACATCGCTCACGCGCATCGCACTGCCCCGCGAAGTAAATGCATGTACGGTACCAGAAGGAACCTTCACATCGCGTCGCCCCGCTCACTTCGGCACAATTCTCACGCGGACCGTGACCCGCAAGGAGTTTCACTTACGGCCCCAGAGACAAGGCTCTCATTCCGTCCCTACTTCTGCACACCTCTCACACGGATCGTGCCCCACATGGAACGCCCCGACAGGGTTCCCCCGGCATGGAGATCACCACCCACAGCCCCGGATACGAGGTTCGCACATCGTCCCCCCGCCTATTTCGGCACACCCTTCACGCGAACCATGCCCTGGGAGGAACTCCACCTATGGCACCACTGCGCAACTTCGCACGGCGTCCCCCCACCTATTTCGGCACATGCCTCACACGGGTCGTGCTCCACACGGAGCTCTACCCGCGGCCTGTGGGCGTGTTCGCGCGGAAGTACCCCTATTATTCAGCACCCGCTCCACGCGGATCGTGCCCCCACGCAGTCTAACGCGCCTCTGCACGCTTGCACCGCAGCAGCCCCTTTATCCAAACTGTCCCGCGGCGCGCTGTGTATGCAGGGAGCGCTGTGCCCTGCGCTGCACGTGATCGCGCAGGGTTGGATCCGTAGCCAGGTTAGTTGTTTGCCGAACGAAGACGACTTCGGCGAGCACTGCCGCCCCCTGAATTTTGGAGGGGCCCGCGTGGCCAAACGTTGGGTCGAACTCTTGGAACGCTACTGCACTATGTGCCCCCCCAGCCGTTGTGGAACCCCTCAGGGGCATACTTAGGAGAGGAAACGAAAACAGGGTAGGCAGGAAAAGGAGGAGGAGGAGGAGGAGGAGGAGGAGGAGGAGGAGGAGGAAGAGGAGGCTTCTCGATGCTCTCTCTGGGGCTTCCTGATGGCTTCCTGGGAGCCTTTTTCGGAGCCTCTGAAAGGACTCTTTGGGGCGCCTGCGCCGAGGGGGCAATCGCGCCCCTCATTGGGGCACCGCTACTGCGAAGCGCATAGGCGAACAGGCCATCGTGAAAGCCCCGCAGCCGCTGCTGCGAGCTTTGCCGCTGGAGCTCCACCCAGAAGGGCGGGCGGCGCTGCGAAACAAGTGGGACCGCTGCCCCGCGCCGCCGCTGGCGCCGAGGCCCCGCTGCTCCGTGGCCCCGCAGAAGGCGTCGAACTTCGCCTCTCTTTGCAGCAGTCGAACCAAAACGTGCGCTCTACACCCACTTCGGCGTGAAAACCAAACGTTCCTGGCCCGACGGTCCGGCCCAGGCCCGCGGCGGGCGGCCGCGCAGGTCCCGCCACCCCCATCCCATGAGAGTTCTGTTCTTGGGACCCCCCACGCGACGATTTTTCGCCCAAAACCGACCAAGTCCACCCACAAGGTCCCGGCACCCCCATCCCATGAGAGCTCTGTTCTTGAGACCCCCCCCACAAGGATTCCACGCCAAAAACCGACCAGGTCCCCCCACCAGGTCCCAGCACCCCCACCCCATGAGAGCTCTGTTCTTGGGATCCCCCACACGACGGCTTCTCGCACAATGCTGACCAGGTCCCCCAACCAGGTCCCCGCACACCCACCCCATGAGAGCTCTGTTCCTGGGACCCCCCACACGACGATTTCACGCCCAAACCAACCAGGTCCCCATGCCAGGTCCCCGCACCCCCACCCCATGAGAGCTCTGTTCTTGGGACCCCACACACACAACGATTTCTCTCCCAAACCGACCAGGTCCCTCCACCAGGTCCCGGCACCCCCACCCCACGAGAGTTCTGTTTTTGCGACCCCCCACACACGACGACATCTCACCCCAAACCGACCAGGTTCTCCCACCAGGTCCCGGCACCCCCACCCAATGAGAGCTCTGTTCTGGGCCCCCCCCACACGACGATGTCTCGCCCACAACCGACCAGGTCCCCCCACCAGGTCCCGGCACCCGCACCCCATGAGAGCTCTGTTCTTGGGCACCCCCACACGACGATTTCTCGGCACCCCCGCCCAAAACCGACCAGGTCCCCCCACCAGGTCCCGGCACCCCCGCCCAATGAGAGCTCTGTTTTTGTTACCCCCGCACGACGACACCCAAAACCGACCAGGTCCCCCCACCAGTCCCCGGCACCCCCACCCCATGAGAGCTCTGTTCTTGGGACCCCCCACACGATGATTTCTCGCCCAAAACCGACCAGGTTCCCCCACCAGGTCCCGGCACCCGCACCCCATGCATGAGCGCTCTGTTCTTGCGACCCCCCGCGCGACGATTTCTCTCCCCAAACCGACCAGGTCCCCCCACCAGGTCCTGGCACCCCCACCCCATGAGAGCTCTGTTCTTGGGACCCCCCACGCGACGATTTTTCTCGCCCAAAACCAACCAGGTCTCCCCACCAGGTCCCCGCACCCCCACCCCATGAGATCTCTGTTCTTGGGCACCCCCACACAACGATTTCGCTTCCAAAACCGACAAGGTTCCTCCTCCAGGTCCCGGCACCCGCACCCCATGAGAGCTCTGTCCTTGGGACCCCCCACACGACGATTTCTCGCCAAAAACCGACCAGGTCTCCCCACCAGTTCCCGGCACCCCCACCCCATGAGAGATTTGTTCTTGGGACCCCCCACTCGACGATTTCTCCCCCACAACCGACCAGGTGCCTCCACCAGGTCCCGGCACCCCCACCCCATGAGAGCTCTGTTCTTGAGAGACGATTTCGCGCCCAAGCCGACCAGGTCCCCATGCCAGGTCCCGGCACCCCCATCCCATGAGAGCTCTGTTCTTGGGACTCCCCACGCGACGATTTCTCGCCCACAACCGACCAGGTCCCTCCACCAGGTCCTGGCACCCCCACCCCATGAGAGCTCTGTTCTTGGGACCCCACCACACGACGATTTCTCGCCCAAAACCGACCAAGTCCACCCACAAGGTCCCGGCACCCCCACCCCATGAGAGCTCTGTTCTTGGGACCCCCCCCACGACGATTCTCGCCCACAACCGACCAGGTCCCCCCAGGGCCCCAGCACCCCACCCCATGAGAGCTCTGTTCTTGGGACCCCCCACACGACGATTTTCGCCCAAAACCGACCAGGTCTTCCACCAGGTCCGGCCCCCCACCCATGAGAGCTCTGTTCTGGGGACCCCCCACCGGCGCCCAAAACGACCAGGTCCCCACCAGGTCCTGGCACCCCCACCCCAAGCGAGCTCTGTTCTTGCGACCCCCCACACGACGATTTCTCACCCCGACCAAGTTCCCCCACCAGTTCCCTTCACCCGCACCCCATGAGAGCTCTGTTCTTGGGACCCCCCACACGACGATTTCTCTCCCAAAACTGACGAGGTCTCTCCACCAGGTCCCGGCACCCCCACCCCAAGCGAGTTCTGTTCTTGGGACCCCCCCCAGGACGATTTCTCGCCCAAAACCAACCAGGTCTCCATGCCAGGTCCCGGCACCCCCACCCCATGAAAGCTCTGTTTTTGGGACTCCCCACACGACGATGTCTCGCCCCAAACCGACCAGGTCTTCCCACCAGGCCCCGGCACCCCCACCCCATGAGAGCTCTGTTCTTGGGCCCCCCCGCACAACGACCTCTCGCCCAAAACCGACCAAGTTCGGGCACCCGCACCCCATGCCAGGTCCGGGCACCCGCACCCCATGAGAGCTCTGTTCTTGGGACCCCCGCACGAGGATCTCTCGCTCAAAACTGACCAGGTCCCCCAACCAGGCCCTGGCACCCCCACCCCATGAGAGCTCTGTTCTTGGGCACCCCCACACAACGACCTCTCGCCCAAAACCGACCAGGTCCCCCCACCAGGTCCCCGCACCCCCACCCCATGAGAGCTCTGTTCTTGAGACCTCCCACACGACGATTTCACGCTCAAACCCACCAGGTCCCCATGCCAGGTCCCGGCACCCCCACCCCATGAGAGCTCTGTCCTTGGGACTCCCAACGCGACGATGTCTCGCCCAAAACCGACGAGGTCTCTCCACCAAGTCCCGCCCCACCCACCCCATGAGAGCTCTGTTCTTGGGACCCCCCACACGACGATTTCTCTCCCAAAACCGGCCAGGTTCTCCCATCAAGTCCCGCCACCCCCACTCCATGAGAGGTCTGTTCTTGGAACCCCCCACACGACGATTTCTCACTCCAAACCGACCAAGTTCCCCCACCAGTTCCCTGCACCCGCACCCCATGAGAGCTCTGTTCTTGAGACCTCCCACGCGACGATTTCTCGCCCAAACCGACCAGGTCCCCATGCCAGGTCCCGGCACCCCCACCCCATGAGAGCTCTGTTCTGGGGACCCCCCACACGACGATTAACCTCCCAAAACCGACCAGGTCCCCCCACCACCAGGTCCCGGCACCCGCACCCCATGTTGGGAACCCCCCACGCGACGATTTCTCGCCCAAAACCGACCAGATCCCCCACCAGGTCCCGGCACCCGCACCCCATGAGAGCTCTGTTCTTGGGACCCACCACGCGACGATTTCTCGCCCAAAACCGACCAGGTCCCCCCACCAGGTCCCGGCACCCCCACCCCAAGCGAGCTCTGTTCTTGGGACCCCCCAACACGACGATCTCACCCAAAACCGACCACGTCCCCCCACCAGGTCCTGGCACCCCCACCCCATGAGAGCTCTGTTTTTGGGATCCCCCACACGACGATTTTTCGCCCAAAACCAACCAGGTCCTCCCACCTGGTCCCAGCACCCCCACCCCACGAGAGCTCTGTTCTTGAGACCCCCCGCGCAACGACCTCTCGCCCAAAACCGACCAGGTCCCCCCACCAGGCCGTGGCACCCGCACCCCATGAGAGCTCTGTTCTGGGGACCCCCCACACGACGATGTCTCGCCCCAAGCCGACCAGGTCTCCCCACCAGGTCCCGGCACCCCCACCCCATGAGAGCTCTGTTCTTGGGCCCCCCCGCACAACGACCTCTCGCCCAAAACCGACCAGGTTCCTCCACCAGGTCTTGGCACCCCCACCCCATGAGAGCTCTGTTTTGGGTGCCCCCCACACGACGATTTCTCGCCCAAAACCGACCAGGTCCTCCCACCAGGTCCTGGCACCCCCACCCCATGAGAGTTCTGTTACCAACGTCTCGACCTTCTTGTCGCCCCAGGGCGGGCCTAGACGGACGCTTGTCCCGTCGTCGCGACGCATCGCGAAGCCCCACATCGGCAGTCTCACTTACCTCGCTGCCCCGCCAGCTTTCGTCTGGAGCATGTGTTCTGGCGCCCACGGTCGCAACTGCCTGGCCGAACTTCGACGGGGCGGCCGATCAGAGCCCCGCTGCTGCGGGCCACCAGCGCGAATTCTGTGATGTCTTCGCCCCATGCGTCGCCACCATCTTTCGCCGCCGCCAGGGGACTTCCTGATTTCTCTTCAATTCCAAACTAACTAATTTTGACCCCGCGACCGCAAACGGCGACCGTGGTGGGTTCCGCGTTGTCACACCGTCTGGCAAGTGACTGGAACGGCACCGCTGGTCCTCTTCCTCGTGACGCCAACACTTTCAGCGCTTGATCTTATTGATAGGACCAGCCGAACCTCCCGTGATAACTCCAAAAAGAACCCACGTCGAATTTTTCGAATGCTGGGGAGCTGCGCGCCGACGCTGCCAAGGCAGCGCGGGGCCCCGCGCGGCGCATGTGCGGCGTGAGATCCCGATCCGTCTCGTGTCCCATGTATGCCCAGGGTCAGGTAAAATTCGAATGGGAGCCTTCGTGAAATTTCCCACTGCGGTCGTCCCGAGACCAGGGGAAACACCGCTGACTATGTCAAGCGCGGCGAAGGGAGAAGGCCGAAGAAACGTTTAAACCGCCGGTGCTGCGGCGGCAACGCCACCGCGCCAATAGGAAGTCTCCGCCCAAGCACTGGTGCCGCCCCAATCCCTCTCCGCCCCACGCTGTCCAATCAACGCCGTCGTCCCGACCATGGCCCCACCAATCTTTGCGGCTGCACCACCATCCCGTGGCGCCACCCTGGCCATCGTTCGGACGTCCATTCCCTGTGTGTTGTTCGGTGTCGTTTTTTTGTTATATATATATATATATATAACATAATATGTATATATAAGAATGATCCAGGATGCTCCTGAATAATCCCCTCCGAGAGAAAACCTAAGGATTGAAATAAATACCATTTTTTCCGACAAAACCATGGTATTATTGGTATTATTAGCATTACTATTGTTATTATTAGTATTATTAGTATCATCATCAGCATTATTATTATTAGTATTATTATTATTATTAGTATTGTTGTTCTTATTGTTAGTAGTATTATTACTACTACTACTACTACTACTACTACTACTACTACTACTATTATTATTGTTATTATTATTATTATTATTACTATTATTACTATTACTATTAGTAGTAATAGTATTGAAACGATGTCCGAGCGATACCCAGCACCCCATTGGTTGACGCCTGCGTCGCCCATTGCAATACGACCGCGCTGGCGCGCGTCAGGCCGCGAGCGGCCTGAGCGCACCGCTGCGCACGGGCGACCCAGCGGACGCCGGATGGCTGAACATAGCGGCGACGGACGACGAGCTATGATTGGAAGGCAGGGCGTCTGAGGGAAGGGGGGGCAGGAATAAGGACAATGAAGTGGACGAATAATGGGGAGACGAAGCGCAGGGGGGGGGGGGAAACGGGCGGAAGAGGAGGAGGAGGCGGAGGAGCAAGAGGATGACGAAGAAGATGGTGGAGCAGGACGGAAACCGAGGATGACGGAGTGGATACTGATAACGAGGTGTAGCGACGACCTAGCCAGATCTGCATTGAAGACAAAAAACGGATCACGAACGCGAAGATGATGAGCGCGGAAGTAGGAGGCAGCTCGCTGGAAAGAGCACGAGCGTTACCAGTTCGAGAAGCAGGCGAAGAGAAGGAAAACCAGCCCTTCTGTCAAAGAGGGCCTCCACTCCTCCGCTAGAAGGTAATTCCTGTCAAAGAGGATCGAAAAGGTAACCTAAAACGGCCTTTTGGATTACCGGGAGGCAGGCTCCCCAGGGCGGTGGCTCTTTGCAAACTCTGGCCCCTGTGCTTTCCTCACCTCCTGGAGGCCTCCCAACAGGGGTCCGAGCAGATGGGGTCGGAGGATCGCACCCCAGTCGCCGATACGTCGCCGATACATCGCCGATGCTTCGGCGATGTATCGGCGTGGAGGAAGTCAGGCTGCACATCGAGCCGCATCGCCGATGTATGGGCGATGAGGCTCGATCCTCCGGCCCCATCTGTTCTGACACCACGTGCCGTCGCTCGGACGTCCATTTCCCGTGCATTTTTCGGTTTCGCGCGTGTCTGTTCTGCTCGAGGGTCCAGGATGGTCCTCGATGGCTCTCGCCGAGAAAAAAACGCACACGTCCGAGCGATGCCGAGACCAGCTGGCAGGCCTGGACCTCCCCCGCCCCCGCCCCCGCCCGGAGCCATCGCACCCCTCCGAGCCTCGGCGGCTGCAGCCCCCCCCTCTCTCCGTGGGCCGTGGGCAAGGCGGCGACGAGGGGGGCGAACTGCTCGCTATGGAGCACTACACGCCAGAAGTAGGAAGGAAGTATATTGGGAAGTAGATTGGGAGTTGGAAGTAGATTGGGTTGAAACGTGAAGTAGGAAGGCGTTGGAGGTAGATTGGGCTTCCACCCGCCCCCTGAAAATGAGGAAAGAAGGGAAACCGCTCAACTCTTGAAGTAGGAAGGCGCCTAAAATAGATTAGGATTTGGGCATCCAAAAATACCTACTTTCAACGACTGGCTTGTACATGCATCAGAAGAGAAACATGGACCAACGCCGACGGGAACCCACCGATGGTTTCTCGGTGGTGGAGGTCCACGCTTCTCCTCTGAATATGTATGTCCAGGGGCGCCTATGACCTGCCTTTGGCGAGGCTGCGGGGCGAATGCGTGCAATGCACGCCCCGTTCTCTGACGTCCGATGTTGCGAACAAATCGCAGGATCGCGAAAAATCACGACGGCAGCCCTACAGTCGGACTGCTGAAATAAGGAACGCTAAATAAGGAACGAAGCCCCTTTGTGGCTTCAAAAAAGCCTGGGTGCACGAGAATGGCTAGAGGAACAGCCGCGGAAGGACGTCAGGAACATCGAGCCCCTTCCGAATCCAGACTGCTCCTTATTTCACCGCCTTGGCTGCAGACCCCATCTTCATGCTGCACGTTTGAAGCTGGATCGATCGTCGCTTCCGATAGACCGCCAACCGCCCGGCCGTTGGAGCTGGCCTGTAGGTAGCCGCGGCCTCCGGGACCACGTCGCGGCACACCTCCGCGGGGCCCGCGGAAGCGCGCTCCCCCCGCTGGCGGCGGCACACCCCGCGGCACCCGCTGCGCGCCCCCCAGCCAGCACCCGCTGCGGGGTCGGCGCCACTGCCTGGGAGAGCCCTTCCTGCTCCCTGAGGGCCTCCTCCCTTACCAGCCTCGAACGTATCCCTATCCATAAGATTGACACGCCAAAAGGCGATGACAATCTTAGGGATTCGCCCTCAAAAAATAAGGGAATCACTAAGATTGGCATCGTGATGAGGATGTGCCCAGCATAGGGATAGGGACATGTTCCAGGCTGGTCCCCCCCCCTTCCTCGTGACCAGGGAGGGGAGGACGAGGGCGAGTTTTCACCACCCGTCGACCTCAGGGAAGACAGGCATGAACCTGGCGCGACCCCTCAAGTAGGGGAAACACTTCTGGCTGCATGGGCAGCACTGCTTGGCGTCGCCTGGTGTTGCTTGGCATTGTTCGGCACTGCTTTGCATTGCCTGGCGCTGCTTGATTTAGTTTTGTGTTGTTTGGCGTCGCTTGTTATTGAACTACATATTTGTTGTGGTTCCCCACGAACGCACCAATCTTGCCCAACCACGTTTCCTAAGCAAGCCCGGAATCACCTGACGGCCAACCTGCGATACAGTCGGGCTGCTGGAATAAGGGACGCTAAGCAAGGAGCGAGGCCCCTGTTCAGCACCGAAAGAGCCTGGATGCACGAACATGGCTACACTAGGGGCCCGGCCACAAGAAACCTTCCACAAGAAACCCAACCCTGAGACCCCAGGACGTCCCCTGATGTTTGGTGTGGAAACGTCAAACTTTCCATAGCAAAGCCATCGAAATCCAAGAAACCCAGGGCACCCTGGAGGCAAGCAGGGTGTTTCTTGGCATGGGTCTCCACTGTAGGGGAACAGCCACGGGATGACCTAAGGAGCCGCGAGCCCCTCCCGAACCCAAAGCGGTCCTTATTTTCGGGAGCGGCCAAGAGGGGGGTGTCCAAGAGGGGGGGGGGGGGGGGGGGCAAATCATGACTTCGGGCTCGCGTTTACCCCGTTTGGAAACGAAGGGGGGTAAAACCAAAAAACGCGTGCATTTTTAAGGTGACCTTTCGCCTGGCGAAGCGTATTCTTATTTGATGTGTGGACCTTGGTAAGTAGTATGCCCACATCCAAAATATCAAACGAGTCGCCGCCTCCCTGGTCTGGGCCCGCGTGGGGGAAGGGGGGGGGCGAGCCTATGCTTGGGGGCCCCGCAAAGGGCCCCGAAGAGGATGGCGGAAGAGTGGGAAGAGCAAAGGGAGGTGGAAGAACAATGGCGAAAAATTGCAGGACGCCGCACGTAAAGGAGGAGCAAGAGGAGGAATCCGAAGAAGAGGAGGAAGAGAAGGAGCAGGAGGAGAAGCAGAAGGAGGAGGATGAGTAGTAGGAGGGGGAGGAGGAGGAGGAGGAGGAGGAGAGGAGGAGGAGGAGGAGGAGGAGGAGGAGGAGCAGGGGCAGGGGGACGAGGAGGCGGTGGTGCAGGGGGAGGAGGAGAGGGAGGAGGAGGACGGGAGGAGGAGGAGGAGGAGGAGGAGGAGGAGGAGGAGGAGGCGAAGGAGGAGGAGGAGGAAGAGGAGGAGCAAGAGGTAGACGACGAGGAGGAGAGTGATGAGGATGCAACGCCGCCATTTTGGCCCAAGACGTTATCGGACATCACATGTCCGAGGTCGTTCTTCCAATCAGCGCCCCGCTGTCGCCGCCAGCCCACCTGCCGCTCTTGCCAACCATGGCCAGGAGGACCGCGAGCTCGGTCGTCAGCCGCGCGAGCACGCGCGACATGGAGCGGCCTTTGGCGCTTCGCGACGACAGCCGCGGGCCGCGCCCGCGGAGCGACTGCCACCGCCCTGGTCCCGCCCGTGTGTCGCCAGATCCACACGGCGGGCGGCGCCGCCAGCGCGAGCCTCGCCGCGGCGGCAAGGTGCGGCAGCCGAGGCGGTCGCCTCGCCAGGAGGACTACGACGAGGACGGCGACCTGTTCGAGGATGATCGCGACGATTCCTCAGGCTCCGAACGCAGGTTCAGCGACGACGACGCGATGACGGAGGACAGGACGCCTGCGAAGAGCCGCAGCGAAGTGCAGGCTGGCTCGGACGCAGGCCGCGGCAGCCGCGAGAGCCTCGGGCGCCGCCTGAAGAGGCATGCGGGTGCCAATGCGGGGCGGGGAGGGAGGAGTAGGAGGCTCAGCGAAGGAGGAGGTGGAATGGGAGGAGGACGGCGCGGGAGAGGGTAAGGATGAGGGAGGAGGCGGAGGATGATGATAATGATGCTGCTGATGTTGATGATGACGATGATGCTGCTGCTGATGCTGATGATGGTGGCGGTGTTGATGACGGTGAGGATAATTATGATGATGGTGATGACGATGGTGACGTTGACGATGATTATGATGCTGATGCTAACGATGACGCTGGTGTTGGTGAGGCTGATGACGCCGACGATAGTGATGATGATGGTGATGAAACTGACAACGATGATGATGACGACGCTGATGGTGATAACGATGGTGGTAATGACGATGATGATGAAGATGGTGATGTTGATACTGATGCTGCTGATGATACTGATGATGGTGATGCGTATGACGATGGGGACGGCGACGATGTTGATGATGCTACGGATGATGATGATGACTGTGATTCGGATGCTGATGATGCTGTTGATGACGGCAGCGATGCTGGTAATGATGAGGTTGTTCATGCTGCTGGTGATGTTGCTGCAGATGATGATGATGATGAGGCTGATGCTGGTGTTGTTGGTGATGATGTGGATGCTTATGGTGATGCTGATAATGAGGTTGATGACTATGATGATGATGCGAATGATGATGTTGTTGCTGAGTATGATGGTGATGCCGATCATGTTCATGTTGATGATGCAGACGATGCTCATGCTGATGATGCTGCTGGTGCTGATGATGCTGATGATGATGCTGATGGTGACGACGCCGATGCCGACGATAACGATGACGATGGTGATGGCGACGGCGATGATGCTGATGACGGTGCGGGGGTGGAGGAAGAGGAGGATGGGGGGGGGAGGAGGAGGGGGAGGAGGAGGAGGAGGAGGAGGAGGAGGAGGAGGGGAGGACGAAGAGGACGAGAAGAAAAACGGCGCGCCGAGGGGGAGGAGGAGAAGGAGGAGGCGGGGGAGGGGGAGGCGGATGACGATGGGGAGAATGAGGACGGCCATGCTGGTGATGATAATGATACGCAGGGTGATGAGGGGTGGGGGACATAGGGGGGGGGGGGGGTGCGGACGAGGGCGGCGATGAGGTGGGCGCGACGCGGGTGGAAGATGATGGCCCAGAGGATCAGCAGGATGACGAGAAGAAACGATGAGGAGTGAACGGAGAAGGCGCGTGGGCATGGGTAGTGGGATGGCGAGGCGATTCTAGACGATGACGTGGGGGGGTGGTTTAGAGTGGATCGAATATGGAGCGGGGTTGGAAAGGGGTTGGGCGAGAACGAAGAGGATGTAGGACATGCGAGGGCGAGGGCAGATCACGGGATGAGGAGCACTGGTGGCAACGATGAAGATGCTGGGGGTGGCGGGAGCGATGGCGATGCTGGCAATGGTGGTCGCGCCCCCCCCCCCCCCCCGCCACCGCCGCGCCCCCCCCCCCCCCCCCGCGCACACGCACACACACACACACACACACGCACACACACACACACACACACGCATACACACAGACACACACACACACACACACACACACACACACGCGCACACGCACACACAC
This sequence comes from Prorocentrum cordatum, assembly GCA_963575745.1. Lineage (NCBI taxonomy): Eukaryota > Dinophyceae > Prorocentrales > Prorocentraceae > Prorocentrum > Prorocentrum cordatum. The sequence goes on from CAUYUJ010014970.1 coordinate 213,919, forward strand.
CACCCCAACCAGCGATTCCCGCACTTGGCAGAGCGGTTCGGCCCCATCCGCCCCCCCTCCCTCGGCGTCGTTCGGCCCCCTTCCACCCTGCATCGCTGTTGGGCGCGTCGTTCGGCCCCGACCGAACGACGCGCCAGGCGGCGAGGGGGGCGGGGGGGATAGGCGCCGAACGGCCCGGAGGAGGGGCGAAGGAGCGCGCCGATCGATTCGCCCAATGGCGAGCGACGGCGACGGGGCGACTGACGGGCGACGGCGTTCTGCCACCCGCCCCCCCCCCGCCGCCCCGCGCGCCAGGCAGAGCAGCGGCGACAAGTGGTCCAGCAGCGCCTACCGCGCCATTGGAGGGTCCAGCGGGCTCAAGCGGAGCCAGCGCCTGAAGATCCTGGAAACGATCGGCGCGAAGTACTTGGCGGCGCCGCGGCTCAGCGACAACAGCGACGTGCACTTGGCAGGGCTGACTGCATCATGTGGTGATGGGCCCTCGTTTTGATGAGACTCCGCACCGCGTCTCCTCTCCTCCTCGCCTCTTCCCGTCTCTCTCCTCCCATCCCAGGCCGTGCCCTTCGCATGCCATCATCATCATCAGCATTGTCATCATCAGCAGTAGCTGCACCATCATCATCATCATCTTCATCATCATCAGCACCAACATTAGCATCAACAACAGCAGCATCACCCGCCTAATCATCATCAACACCACCATCGACATCGTCACCATCGTCTTCATCGTCGCCATCACCATCAGCACCACCGTCAAGTTCATCAGCATCATCGTCACCATCGTCATCATCATAAGCATCATCACCAGCAACATCATCATCAACATCATGACATCGCACGATGGTGGCGCCCACGTGCGAACGGTTCCACTGGGGCCTGAGGTGTCGCCCCCGATGGGGCCACGGGGCGCGTGAGGTGTGTGCGTGTACCGAAACGGGGGTGACGCCCATATGCGAACGGTGTCACTGAGACCTTGGTTGGAGATCCCTATGGGGCCACGAAGCGTGTGAGGGGTGTGACCGCATGCAAGCGGTGCCGCTGAGGCCATAGCTGGGGCTCCACCTGGGGCCACGAGGCGCGTGAGGGGCATGCCGACGCGAGGGTGACGCCCACGCGCGAACAGCGCCATTGGGACCTTAGCTGGAGCTCCCTGATGGGCAGCGAAGCGCGTGCGGGATGCGCCGCAACGGGGGTTGCGCACGCATGCGGACGGTGACGCGCGGGCCTTCGGCGGAGCTCCCCATGGGGCCACGATGCGTGTGAGGGGGTGCCGAAGCTGATGCTGATGATGTTGATGATGGCGATTATGATGATGATGAGATGGTGATGATGATGATGGTAAATGGTGATGCTGGTGGTGCTGATGGTGGTGATGATGATGATGGTGATAACCATGCCGATGACGACGGTTATGACGTTGACGAGGACCGAGACGATGATAATGATGTTGATGATGATGCTGCTGATGACGATGAGTATGATGATGCTGATGATGATGATGATGCTGATGGGTATGACGATGATGATGATTACGGTGATGATGCTAACGATGTCGATGACGACGGTGGCGATGACGATGATGATGCTGATGATGATGATGCTGATGATGATGAGTATGATGATGCTGTTGGTGGCATGCGAAGAGCAGCGGCAAGGATTGGAGGGGGGAAGAGGAGAGGACAGGAACGTAGCGGAGAGGAGAGGGGGAACGGGGAGAGAGAGAGAGAGAGAGAGAGAGAGAGAGAGAGAGAGAGAGAGAGAGAGAGAGAGAGAGAGAGAGAGAAGAGAGAGAGAGAGAGAGAGAGAGAGAGAGAGAGAGAGAGAGAGAGAGGAGAGAGATAGAGAGAGAGAGAGAGAGAGAGAGAGAGAGAGAGAGAGAGAGAGAGAGAGAGAGAGAGAGAGAGAGAGAGAGAGAGAGAGAGAGAGAAAGAGAGAGAGAGAGAGAGAGAAGAAGAGAAAGAGAGAGAGAGAGAGAGAGAGAGAGAGAGAGAGAGAGAGAGAGAGAGAGAGAGAGAGAGAGAGACGCGGGGAGGAGCCACTTCAAACCGAGGGCCCAACACCGCAGGATGGTCGGGGAAAAAACATGGCCAGGCTGCTCTTCGTGCTGACGAAGAAGCCGCCCACGACGAAGCTCTGCAGCTTCGTGACGAAGAACAAGGAGTTCCGCGAGCAGATGAAGCTGCTGTGCGACCTGCAGCTGGAGCAGAACACCGTGTCGCCCGCTCAGCAGATGCCCCTCTTCGACGAGATCGCGATGGAGGGCCCGGGCATGCAGGCGGGGGGCGCAGGGATGAGGGGCATGAAAATGGGCAGCATGAGGATGAGGATGGAGAGGATGCGGAGGGGGGGGGGGGGGGGGGGGGCAAGGGAGCGGGGAGATGAATGCGAGTTGGGCGATGATGAGGGTGGGGAGCGGGGGGGGGGGGAGAGGGGTAGGTGAGGGCGAGGACGGATGCGAGAACGGTGAGAAGATGGTTGATGAGTATGCTGATGATGACGATGATGACGATGACGACGATGATGATGAGGATGATGATGGCTGGTGGTGATGGCGATGGTAATTCTGATGCTGATGGTGATGGTGATGTTGGTGACACTGATGATGACGATGATGATGGTGATGATGATGCTGCTGATGTTGGTTTTGATGTTGATGTTGATCGTGATGCTGATGGTACGGATGACGATGTTAATGCTGGTGCTGCTGGCGGTGATTATGCTGCTGGTGGTGTCGATGCTGACGGTGATGATGATGATGGTGACCGTGGTGGTGCTGATTAGGTTGCTGATGGTGACGACTACGGCGGCGACGTCAACGATGGTGACGACGATGGTGCTGATGCTGCTGATGATGCTGAAAATGCTGCTGCTGCTGATGCGGATGCTGCTGGTGCTGGTGATGGCGAAGATGATAATGACGATGCTGATGCTGAGGCTGATGATGATGCTGCTGATGATGATGATGCTGATGATGCTGCTGGTGCTGATGCTGCTGATGATGATGGTGCTGGCAATGGTGCTGACAATGCCGCTGGCGAGGCTTTTGATGCTGCTACTGGTAACGAGAGCGATGATGAAACTGATAATGTAAAAAAACAAAAAACATGAAGCGAAAAAAAGAGGGGGGGGAAGAGGAGGCGGAGGATGAGGAGGAGGACGATGAGGAGGGATGCTGATGACGATGAGGACGATGAATTTGGCGACGGGGACGAGACGAATGTTTGCAGCACAGCAACGCGGCCTCGCCCCACCAGTTGGCGATGAGCAGGGGCTGGAACGACGAGTGGGTGAAGTCGCCGAAGGACCAGGCCGCGTCGGCGGGCTTGCAGGAGCTGGCCGCCGCTCAGACGGCACAGACGGAGCAGCTCCTCAAGCAAGCTCTCGGACGAGCCTCAGACGGCGCCACTGCCCCGTCGAAGCGCCAGAAGAAGACCAGGGGCGCCGACGGGGCGAATGCCGCCGATGAGGCGCACTCGGCGACGGCGGCCGATCCTGGGGCACCGGCGGCAGCGCAGGTTGCGGGTGGTTGCATCGCCGAATTTCGGCGCCCACTGCTGCCCTCACCCCCCCCCCCCCCCCACCGCCGCCGCCGCCGCCGCCGCCGCCCGCGCTTCGAAGCGCGCGGGGCAAAGGGGCGGGGGGGGAGGGGTTGCGGGGCGGTGCGGGGCGCGCAGCAGGGCGCCGCAGGCGCGCGCGATGCACCGTTCACCCGAGGTGGCTGCTGACGCGGCGAAGACGCCCGCGGCGGGCGCTGGCGCTGCGGCGCCAGCCGCGCCGCGCCGCAGGCGCCTGCCGTGGAGGGCGCGAAGGGCGCTGGCGGCGGCGGCGCGGCTGGCGACGAGAACGGCGAGAAGAAGGGCGAGAACGGCGAGACGAAGAGCGATGAGGACAAGTCGGGCGGCGGAGCTGACAGCACGAGTGAATAGGGCTAGGGCGACGCCCTCGCTGCGAGGCCCACGGCGGCAACCTCGACAGCAGCGGCGGGCGAAGCCGCGTCGCCTGCGGCCCTGCGGCCTCGCTCGACCAGGCTGGTCGCCCCGACAGCGGGCGACTGCGGCTTGGGATTGTGAGAATGGTGGGCGATGGCGGCGGGGGCAGGGCGAGGGCGACGGGGGCGGGGGGGTGGGTGAGGATGAGGATGAAGATGAGGAAGAGGAGGAGGATGCGGGTGACGATTGCGATGATGCGGATGCTGGCGATGATGATGCTGGCGATGCTGATGATGCTGGTGATGATGACGCTGATGGCGGCGACGCTAGTGCTGATGATGATGATGCTGATGATGATGGTGCTGATGATGATGGTGATGATGATGATGCTGATGATGGTGATGATGATGCTGATGATGATGGTGATGATGATGAGGAGGAGGAGGCGGCGGGGGAGAGGGATGGGGAGGATGGGGATGAGGAGGAAGAGGGGCGACATCAGGACAATGAAGGGATATCGGGGCGATGCGGGGAATATCAGGACGATGAAGGGGGCCAGTAGGACGATGAGGGGGATATCAGGACGATGGTAATACGAATGATGAGGCCGAGGCGGGCGACATGATGACCAGGGGGATGTGGGCGAGGGGTGTGTGGGGGGGGGGGGGGGCAGGGGTGAGGATGATTGATGCGCAGATGGGGGCCCCAACGAGTGGGGGAAGGGGTGCAGGGGGTCGAGGCTGATGGCCGCGAGCTGCTTAGCGTAGGATCTCGATGGCATGTTGCCTCGTTCGTGAGATCCTGGCTGGCCTGAGTTGCTCTGCGCTGCAGGCCGCGCTCTATGAATGATGGTTTAACCGAGCGGTGCATGTATCATGCGATAGGCTGGCTGGAACCCCCCCCCCCCCCCCCCCACACACACACACACACACACGCACGCGCGCGCGCGCACACGCACGCGCACGCGCACGCACACACACACACACGCACACACACACACACACACACGCGCACACACACACACACACACACACGCACACACACACGCACGCAACCAATGCCCATCCTCGCTCCAACCCCCATCCACCCACCCAAGACCCGTGACCCCGGCCGATCGCGGGATCGCACTTGCCCCGTTCGGGGGCGTTACCATCCTTCCCGAAGGAAGGCGTGCGCTGCTGCGTGTCGGGGGGCGGAATGGCTGACCCCCCACTCTGTCTATGTCCGACGCCAACCGGCTCACCCCGACCCTGGTGCAACTGCTGCGCCCCCCCCGCCCGCTCGCTCAGGCAAGCGGGGGGCGTCGTAGGAGGCCAAGGGTTCTGACATCGACGAGGGGCAGAAAAGGGAAAGAAGGATGCAAGGATCAGGCAGACGAAAAGCCTTTCAGGCGTGGCCCGGCGCGTTAGAATGCCCTTTTAGGCTTTCGCGGGGGCAAGCCTGCGAGGTCGCCCGCGGGCGACGGAGCGCCCCGGCCCTCTTCGCGCGCTTGCCGCACTCCCAAATGATCCAGACCATGTCTGTTGTCACCTACCTCGAGAGTTGGGTATAGTTGACCGGAGTTCGCATCAGTACGTCCAGCGTGATAGTCATGCCTCTGGCGGGCAAGCGTGCTTGGATGGCGCAGCGCGAGGCCGAGGCAGAACCGTCGCTGACTAAGCAAGTAATACTCCTGCTCAACGTCAAGAATGGGGTAGCGTTGCTGCTCCTAGAGTTGACATGGGATTGAATAGCGCTGATCAAAGACATGAATGTCCAAATGGTGGTGATCCTAAACATGAATGTCGTAGCGGTGCTGCTGTGACCCTGGAGTGCGATAGAGCTTTTGCTGGGAGCTGTGCCTTGGATAGCGCTGTGCTCCTGGACCTGAGTGTCCTAGTGGTGCTGTTTTGACACTTGAGTGGGATAGAGATCCTGCTCGTAGATTTGAGTGTCCCTCGTGGTCCTGCTTTGAACTTGGAACGGTATGGCGTTGCTGCTCCTGGACCAGAGTGTCGTAGTGGTGCTGCTGCGACCCGTGAGAGCTCGGAGTGTCGTTGTGGAATTGCTTCAATCGGAGATTCGGCGGGATTCCCCTGCTTCTCCCAGCCCTCTTGTCTCGTCCTCCCCCTCGGTATCCTCCAGGAGCCACCGCAGTCATCGTCGTCGACTGGTTCAGCGTCGTTAGCGTCGCTGCCGCTGCCAAAACATCTAGTTAGCGTTTTGCGCTGACTCTCCAGAAATCCTCGACGGGGCCTTTTTTTTTTGAAAAAGGTACTATACGACCGCCCTTCGGTCGATAAGGAGGTTCGGGAGGAAGGGGGGAAGAACATCTCATTCGATGACTATCGAGGCCACTGTCGATCTCATGATCGTATCGCTCGATCGATCTCACTCGATCGATGTCACAGTCGATCTCGCTCGATGGATTTCATTCAATCGATGTCACAATCGATCCGACTATCGATCTCACAATCAATCTCACTAGCGATCTCACTAGCGGATAGAGCGGACAGAGCAGAAAGAGCGGACAGAGGGACAAAGCGGACAGAGCGGACAGAGCGGACAGAGCGGACGGAACGAGCGGAGCGGACGGAACAGACAGAGCGGACAGAGCGGACAGAGCGGACGCAGCGGACAGAGCGGACGGGACAGACAGAGCGGACAGAGCGGACAGAGCGGACGCAGCGGACAGAGCGGACAGAGCGGACTGAGCGAACAGAGTGGACAGAGCGGGCAGAGCGGGCGGAACGGACAAAGCGGACAGAGCGGACGGAGCGGACGGAGTGGACAGAGCGGACAGAGCGGACAGAGCGGACTGTGCGGACAGAGCGGACGGAACGGACAGAGCGGATGGAGCGGACAGAGCGGAAAGAGCGGACAGAGCGTACGGAGCGGACAGAGCGGACAGAGCGGACGGAGCGGATTGAGCGGACAGAGCGGACGGAGCGGACAGAGCGGACAGAGCGGACAGAGCGGACAAGGCCGACAGAGCAGTCAAAGAGACCCCGGGAAAGGCACCGGAGAGTGCTGGGAGGGTCCCAGGGAGAATCACAGGGATAATGACTGCCACCAAGCCCTGCTCCTCCTCCTCCTCCTCCTCCTCCTCCTCCTCCTCCTCCTTCTCCTCTGCTTCCTCATCACGACCACACACTGCACGCAACATTGGAGGAGCATGGTGCCAACACTGCATGCGACCCCAGGGAAACCACAACACTTTTCGAACAAAGGGGTCGGCGGATGTGGCGTAAGCCTGTAGAATAAATCCTCACAAATAACAGGATTCCCCGTATTTTCCAATAGTTTATGGGCTCCTGTCTTCCCCCCCACTGCCCACATTTTCCTATATTTTCGGGGGAATCGACGATTAATTGTGTCTGTGTGTGTGCTTTTCCCCCTCCTGAACCTTGGCCAGCGCGAACAAACTCCAGCGGGCGTGGCCGACGCAGCAGGGCTGTCCTGAAGGGGCCCTGGGACACACAAATGAATACACACACACAAATAAGAGGATTCCCCATCTTTTCCCACAATTTCTGGGTTTCTGTCTCCCCCCCCACTGCCCCCATGTTCCAATATTTCCTGGGGACTCCACGATTCTTTGTGTCTGTGTGTTTTGTTTCCCCTCCGGAACAAACTCCAGCGGGCGTGGCCAACGCAGCAAGGCTGTCCTGCGCGTGCGGCCGGGACGGGCTCCAGAGTCCCGTGCATTGGCGCCGTGCGTCGCAGGGCAGGCTTGCACGCCCCGGGGGGCCCACAGGGGGAGGAGAAGAAGGGGAAGAGGAAGAAGGGGAGGAGAAGGAGGAAGAAGGAAGGGGAAGGGGAAGAGGGGGGGGGAAGAAGGGGAAGGAAGGGGAAGGAAGGGGAAGGAGAAGGAAGGGGGGAAGAAAAGGAAGAAGGGAGGAGGGGAGGGGAAGAGGAAGAAGGGGAAGAGGAGGAGGAAGAGGGGGGAGGAGGAAGAAGGGGGGGAGGAAGAAGGGGAGGAGAAGTGGGAAGAAACGAGCAGGGAGTGGGCAGCGTGGTAGCCAAGAACTGTTTGCCCAGGCGGGCGAGAACAGGATTGATGGAGACAGCTGCGAACGTGTTTCCCCCGAGGCTTAAATGGCTAGGAACATACAACTCAAGAAGTGCGATCGAGAGCGCTAGAAACGCACGGATAATCCACAGTGTGTTGCCATGGGAGGGGGGGCGCGAAAGGGAGAAAGCAGGAGACATGTTGCGAGCAACCTGCACCACACAATGGACGAAACCACTCACTGACGCTCAAGTACGGTACTAACCCAGAAAGCCAAACGTGCGCGCGCTGAACCAGGCTGGGAAGATCAGCAGAGGAGGAGAGACATCACTCGACACAGCAACGCGCCTCTGACCAGCAACTCACTTCGAATAGAGGATCGACTACATATTTATCCCATAATGACTTTTTCCGTCGAAGCGCTGAAACATACGTATAATATCCGTAGAACGCTCTGCGTTTTTTTTCGTAGATTCGACAAGGAAAGCAACCCTGGGGTAAATCAATGTTGCAGTCGATCCCCGACTCGATCACTGTGCATCGCGGGGCCTTGTGCGTGCCAACGCGAGTTTTTCTTATTCGCGGCCATAACGGGCGTGATAGGGGGGGGGGACGGGGGGGGGCATAACGTTGGAGGCCTGGGAACTGGCACCAACACCAACACATGGGGGGTGCCTCCACTTGGGGAAGATGATCCTAGATTCCGGTGTTGGTGGTAATATTTCGGACACCTTGGAAGCTAGAATATTACCACCATCACCGAGATCGGGATCTTCTTCCCTAGGTGGAGGCACACCGCCGACATTGGTGTTGGTGTCAACCTCTAGGCCTGCGAGCGCCCCCCCCAGACTGTGGTGCCAGACGCGCTGCGGCAGTGCCGCGGACGCACTGAGGGGGGGGGGGAGCGTTATGTTATGGGGGGGGGCAGGGAGGGAGGGGGGAGGGTAGGGGGCATAACGCGCGTTATGGCCCAGAGGGTAAACAAAAAAAACACTCTCGTAGTTGGTGCCCTCTGGCCTCGAGCACTCACCGATTGGAAGGTCTGCCCGCTACACCGCCTTCCCCGCGGGCTCCAGTCAAAAGGGTCGACGGTCGCCGCGCAGGCCCGTCGAATGTGCACGTATGGTTTCCCGTGGGTCGATGACGAGAAGTCGTCCTCCTCCTCCCTCCTCCTCCCCTCCTCTTCCCTCCTCCTCCTCCTCCTCCTCATTCCCTTCTCCTCCTCCTCCTCCTCCTCCTCCCTCCTCCTCCCTCCTCCTCCTCCTCCTCCTCCCTCCTCCTCCTCCTCCTTCTCCTCCTCCTCCTCATCATCATTCCCTTCTCCTCCTCCTGCTCCTCCTCCTGCGTCTCCTCCTCCTCCCTCCTCCTCCTTCTCTTCCTCGTCCGCCTCCTTTTCCTCCCTCCCCCTCCTCTCTCCTCCTTCCCCCCGGCGCGCGTGATTCAAAAAAGGTATCGCGCCCCACGGGGTGTATGAATCAATCCCGGGCGGGGTGGGGGTTTGGTTTTTGTCTATCACGCGCTGATATCGCACTTGGTATCATTCCTGCTGCGCCGTTGCCCATGCACGGTGGCGGGATTCGCCGCAGGTAGCTGGATAACGCACGGACCTCTGAGAGCCAATGGATCCAGGGGACGTACTGGTTGGCATGAGTGACGGACACATATGCTGGCGAGGATCTACTGGCCCGGCTCACTGCAAACCCGGGTCCATCACGCTTTGCAAGATCTTGCAAAATCCTGCAGGATCCTGCACCCTAGCCCGGGTCAAAGCACCGCTGGCTCGGCAGGATCCCGGAAGATCTGGCGCCCTGGCTGACCCCCTCTTGCAACGCCCCCCGTCCCTTGAGCCCCGATCCTGGACCTGGTGGCCTTCCCGGGACTGGATCTTCATCCCGACCCGTTTCCTTGGACGCCCCCGGGGCCCAGAAAGGGTTCCGAGAGGTCAAAGCTCGGCGGCGAGCGAGGGGGTAAGTGGGACAAAAATATTCTCAGAGGCGGCGCAACGTCTCAAAAGTCCTCGCGCCTTCTGTAAAAACAATTTTCTTGGACGCCCCCGGGGCCCAGAAAGGGCTCCGAGCGGCCAGAAGCTGACGAATGACACCCACCGCCGCAGCCGCCTCAGGGCACCCGGCACTATTCAGGGAAGGTTCTGGGTTACAGTCGGGACCTATGCCAGGGGGAGCACCCCTTCAGAACATGAGACCCTCCACCGCCTTCCCCGCGGGCTCCAGACAAAAGGGTCGACGGTCGCCGCGCAGGCCCGTCGAATGTGCACGTATGGTTTCCCGTGGGTCGAGGACGAGAAGTCGTCCTCCTCCTCCCTCCTCCTCCCCTCCTCTTCCCTCCTCCTCCTCCTCCTCCTCCTCCTCCTCCTCCTCCTCATTCCCTCCTCCTCCTCCTCCTCCTCCTCCTCCTCCTCCTCCTCCTCCTCCTCCTCCTCCCTCCTCCTCCCTCCTCCTCCTCCTCCTCCTCCTCCTCCTCCTCCCTCCTCCTCCTCGATCGCTGTGCATCGCGGGGCCTCTTGTGTGCCAGCGCGAGGCACGGGAGCACCTCTGGACGGCCCTGGGCGGCCTCCCCCCACCCAACGTGTGCGGGGGCCAGAGGAGGAGGAGGAAGAGGAGGAGGAGGAGGAGAGCAGGAGCAGGAGAAGGAGGAGGAGGAGGAGGAGGAGGAGAGGAGGAGGAGGGGAGGAGGAGGAGGAGGAGGAGGAGGAGGAGGAGGAGGAGGAGGAGGAGGAGGAGGCGCCTCCCACGGGCCCCGCAGGCCGCCGCCAGCCCGCGGCGCGCACCGCCGTGCGGGCGGCCGGGCGCGAGGACGTCAGTGAGATGAAGCCCAGGGACACACAGATAGGCAGACTGAAGGGGCCCAAGGACACACAAAGAAATACACACAAACAAATGGGATCCCCCATCTTTTCCCATATGTTCCATGTTTTTGTCTTCCCCCCACTTCCCATATTTTCCCATATTTTCCTGGGAGTCGTCGATTAATCGTGTCTGTGTTTTTGTTGTCCCTCCTGATAGACATCCGTCGGTGTCGTCGTCGTCGTCATCATCCTTCAGAGTCGGCGGCACCGGCCGCAAGGCCTCTCCAATAAATAAATGCACATCCCAGGATCCCCCATATTTTTCTACACTTTCTTGATTCTCGTCTTGACCCCCCACTTCCCATCTCTTGCCATATTCTTTCCGAGGAATCGACGCTTACTCGTGTCTGTATGTGTTCCCCCTTCCCCCCTGACAGTGGTTCGCAAAACTACGCGTGTTGCCCGCGCTTCTCCCGCTGGGAACCAACAGCTGGGAGAGATGGAGCGCACAGCAGTAGCTCGACCACAGGAAGCCTTCCACACGAAGCCCAACCCTGAGACCCCAGAACGTCCATTGATGCCTGGTATGGGAACGTCACGCTTTCCACAGCAGAACCATCGAAACCCAAGAAAACCGGGACACCCTGAAGACAAGCAGGGTGCTGTAAAGGGGCCCAGGGACACACAAATAACTACACACAAACAACATGACTCCCCATCTGTTCGCATATGTTTTGAATGTTCGTCTTCCCCCCACATACTTTCCCATACTTTCCCGGGGATCGACGATTCATTGTGTCTGTGTTTTTTCCCTTCCTGAACTATCCACAGCAGAACCACCGAAACCCAGGAAACCCGGGGCACCCTGAAGACAAGCAAGGTGCTGCTCGGCATGGGCCTCCACTGCCTGGGGCGACGCCTCGGAGATCCTCCGGGCGCTGCGGCCCTGGAGGCGTGCCGAGGCCGAGGCGGCAGCGGCGGGGCGGGTGGAAGCACCAGCATCCAGCGAGGCGTTCGGTGCTGTCTTCTACGTGTTCGGCCATGGACCCCCCTTGTCGCCCATCTTGCCGTCGCTCGGACGTCCATTTCCCGTGCATCGTTCGATTTCGTGCGTGTTTTTTTGCTCGATGGTCCAGAGGATGGTCCTCCATGGCTCTCGCCGAGAAAAAATGCACACGTCCGATCGATGCCGAGCCATTGCTCCCGGGCCGTCTTCGGCGGTCTTCTGGCGGTCTTCGGGCGGTCTTCGGCGGTCTCCAACGGTCTTCGGCGCGAAAGCGCTGGATGGCTGCGTTCAATAAGGGGTCCATAATCGAACACCTAATGTCGGCGGCGAGGGAGGGGGGGAAGTGAGAAAGAGAAGGCCTTCTCAGAAGGCTCGGAAGTGCCCCAGCCTTTTGAACAGTTTTCTGGGCCTTCCCCGAAGGCACAGAAAACTTCTCACAAGGCGCGAGGGCTTCTGAGAAGTCCCGCCGCCTTGTGAGAAGGCCTTCTCCTTCTCACTTCCCCCCCCTCGCTCGCCGCCGATAGTGCCTTCTCCCGCGGCGCAGCCCAAAAGGCAACATTGGCCCCCGCCCTGCGGAAACCGCCGGGTGGTCACCCGCCCGTGTAAGACAGAGCGGAGGGCGGCCGCCAACGCCCGAGGCGGGGCACGCGCAGCCAAGGCCCGAAATCGTCGTCGCCACCCTGGCGGCCCTGCACTTCAAGAGTGCGCCATAACGGCCCAGAGAAGCCCCCACGACGGCCATCGAGAGCGCCAGACGAGCCAAGAGCTGCTGAAGAGGGCCCCCGAGGCCCCAGGGGGCCTCCGAGAGGCCCTAAGACGCACCCAAGAGGCCCCCCAGAGGTCCACAGGAGGCTCACAGGAAGCACCTAGGAGGCTCGAAGGAAGGGGCCCATTAGTGATTGTTCCTCCTCGTCTTCACATGGTTCATCTCCAATTCCTAATTTTTTTTGTTTTTCCATACCGCGCGGCCAAAGTCGAGGTTGAGACCGCGACCCTTCCCTATTCCCTATTATTCAGACGACTCACTCAACTGCCACGGGGCGTGAACTCGACCTCCTTCCGAAGACAAGGTCGAGTTCACGTCCAGTCCTAGTTCAGACCAGTCGTCGGACTTGCGCTGTTCCGAATGTCAGCTTGTGACTAACAAATCCGTGGTGGGGGCGGGTTGAAAAAAATCCCTTGGCGACGTACCCAACCCCTGCCTAATGCGGGGCACGAGTAGCCTGGGACACGTCATACACATGTGATGACTTGACATGGGCGCATATAATTCTGCGAACGCCATTCGTGAGGCTCGCAACCCTCAGGGACGGCGAGGTCTACCTCAGATCTGCGCGGTGCCTCACACCGGTGGGCCCACCAGCAGCCCTCGAAAGTGGCGACAGTTTCGCAGATCGCACCCCCCTGGGGACGGCGAGGTCTACCTCAGATCTGCGCAGTGCCTCACTCCGCTGGACCCACCAGCTGACCCCGAAATTGGCGACACTTCCGCGAATCGGAGCCCCCCAGGGAAGGCGAGGTCTACCTCACATCTGCGCGGTGCCTCACTCCGCTGGACCCACCAGCAGCCCTCGAAAATGGCGGCAGTTCCGCAGATCGCACCCCCCTAGGGAAGGCGAGGTCTACCTCAGAACTGTGCGGTGCCTCACTCCGCTGGACCCACCAGCAGCCCTCGAAAGTGGCGACAATTTCGCAGATCGCAGCCCCCTGGGGACGGCGAGGTCTACCTCACATCTGCGCGGTGCCTCACTCCGCTGGACCCACCAGCAGCCCTCGAAAGTGGCGACAATTCCGCGAATCGCAGCCCCCCCCCCGGGACGGCGAGGTCTCGTGGGAGACAGGAGGCGGGAGGGGGAGGAGGAGGAGGAGGAGGAGGAGGAGGAGGAGGAGGAGGAGGAGGAGGAGGAGGAGGAAGACGCGACCGCGGAGGTTTATTCAAAACGAATACACAACCAAGGAGGGTTGGGAACAATTTCCCTGCTCGGGCGAATCGCGGAGTGGCACCCGGCAGATTGAAAATTAACGGGGCGGCTCCAGTGATTAGCGCCGACGCCGGGCCGCCAACGGGGGGCAACGGGGGGGTGTTTGGAGGCAAGGGCGAGCCACGACGCCCTTTTTTTCATCGAACCGATGCGGGCTTGCGGGCAAGGCGGGCTGGACGAAAGTAGGGCGCAGCAAAGGGGGAGTTGCCAAGCAGCTCGCGTCGACGATTGTCCAAGCGCATCCTGGCGCCGAAAGCGGCCATGCGTCGAGGACCGGTTTGTCGGCGGGGCAACCGAAACCAGCTGCGCGCAGCAGGCTTTGCAACCCCCTTTTTCAGTCCCAGGCCTTTCGTCCGACCCGAGCAAGGCGGGTAGTCCTCCTCCTCCCCCTCCTCCTCTTCCTCCTACCCCTCGTCCTTCTCCTCCTCCTGCTCCTCCTCCTCCTGCGTCTCCTCCTCCTCCCTCCTCCTCCTTCTCTTCCTCGTCCGCCTCCTTTTCCTCCCTCCCCCTCCTCTCTCCTCCTTCCCCCCCGGCGCGCGTGATTCAAAAAAGGTATCGCGCCCCACGGGGTGTATGAATCAATCCCGGGCGGGGTGGGGGTTTGGTTTTTGTCCATCACGCGCTGATATCGCACTTGGTATCATTCCTGCTGCGCCGTTGCCCATGCACGGTGGCGGGATTCGCCACAGGTAGCTGGATAACGCACGGACCTCTGAGAGCCAATGGATCCAGGGGACGTACTGGTTGGCATGAGTGACGGACACATATGCTGGCGAGGATCTACTGGCCCGGGTCACTGCAAACCCGGGTCCATCACGCTTTGCAAGATCTTGCAAAATCCTGCAGGATCCTGCACCCTAGCCCGGGTCAAAGCACCGCTGGCTCGGCAGGATCCCGGAAGATCTGGCGCCCTGGCTGACCCCCTCTTGCAACGCCCCCCGTCCCTTGAGCCCCGATCCTGGACCTGGTGGCCTTCCCGGGACTGGATCTTCATCCCGACCCGTTTCCTTGGACGCCCCTGGGGCCCAGAAAGGGTTCCGAGAGGTCCAAGCTCGGCGGCGAGCGAGGGGGTAAGTGGGACAAAAATATTCTGACAGGCGGCGCGACGTCGCAAAAGTCCTCGCGCCTTCTGTAAAACAATGTTTTGGGACGCCCCCGGGGCCCAGAAAGGGCTCCGAGCGGCCAGAAGCTGGCGAATGACACCCACCGCCGCAGCCGCCTCAGGGCACCCGGCACTATTCAGGGAAGGTTCTGGGTTACAGTCGGGACCTATGCCAGGGGGAGCACCCCTTCAGAACATGAGACCCTCCATCGGCGGCTAGGCAAGGGTCGCCCGCGCTGGCGGACGAGGGTACCTACACGGGGCCACCGTTGTACCGGATTGGCCACCGTGCAACAGGGGGGGAGGTGGAAACGCGGGCGGCCGCGGGGGGGGGGGGGGGGGGCGAAAACGTAGCGGGAAGGCCGCTGAGGGGGACGAGTCGCGCCCAGAGCAGCTGGCGGCGGGCGCGGCCGGCCCGGCCGGCATTGACTGAGGCGGCTGCTGCGCCGGGGTTCCAGCGGCGGCGGGGCCCAGTGCGGGCACCAGAACGAGCACAGCAAGCAGCCGCAGCCCACGAAGTGCCAGGCGGTGGGCCGCGCGTCGGCCGAGTGGGTGCGCTGAAGGTGCGGCAGAGTGGAAGTGCGTCCAGCAAAATGCTGGGCCAGCGTGGGGCGGCGGGCGGCAAGACCAGGCCCGGGTCCCCAGCGAGGCGGCTGCGGCAGCAGCTCAGCGCCATGGCGGCGCGCGGAGGGAGGGAGAGCGGGCGGGGAAAAGAGAAGCGAACAGGGAGGGAAACGCCCCGCCTGCCTGGGACCCCGCCGCCGGCAAAAAACACACAAAACATCTAAGGGTACCCTCCCCCAGTATGCATAAGAACGTCCAAAAAACACGAAGAACATCAAGCCACCCTCCCCGAGCCGACCTCGATCTTATACCTCGGCCCGACTGCACGAGCTGCGCGGCCACTCGCACCGTGGGGGTCGGGCGTTGCCAGAACTGGCCAGGGCCCCATAGCGGCCCCAAGTTTTCCAGGGAGGCACAAGTGGCCTCCAAAGCCCACCCCAGTCGGCTATACGTAAGAGTGGCCCAAGGCAAGAGTGACCTTTGGTGCGCGGCTTCAGGGGGGCGAGGGGGCCAGAACCAAGCGCGCAAGCTGGCGCTATCACTTCGCGTTCAGTGATCGGGGGACCCCGTTGGGCCCGCACCAAAAAAACACTCTGGCGAAGGGTCACTCTTACGCGCAGTCGATCTCGAGCACCCCTCACGAGACCCGGAGGGCCCTGGGGGTTCCAAGATGGCACGGCCAACCAGGGAAACCACGAGCCAAGCACGTCTTCCCCATACTCGGAATCCCGACATCGTGACTCATCACGGCATGGGCCCCTGGCGGTCTCGACCCCTTGTCTGCAGGGCCGGTTCTTCTTCCCGCGGCCAGACATACGACAGAAGAGCACCCCCCGAGAACACGAGACCCACCGCCCACCAAACTGAAAGATTCGAGGGAACCCTCCCCCAGTATGCACAAGAGCATTCAACATTCACGAAGAACGGCCGCGAGGAACCGGCATCAGAGGCCGAAGACGGCACAGAAACTGCCGTCGCGATGCCCTTCACAACGCGAGTGGGTCCGGGATTGGCAGGAGGAGGAGGAGGAGGAGGGGGAGGAGGAGGAGGAGGAGGAGGAGGAGGAGGATAGGAGGAGGAGGAGGAGGAGGAGGAGGAGAGGAGGAGGAGGAGGAGGAGCAGGAGGAGGAGGAGGAGAGGAGGAGGAGAGGAGGAGGAGGGGAGAGCCCCTCGAGAGAAGCTGCCTGAGCCCGCCACTGCCCGTGCAGCCTCGGGGGCCCACTCGAACAAGGTCTGCAGGTCTCCGTGCCCGTTCCCGGGCGGCGCCGTGCGCAGGGACGGCAGCGCCCGGCCCGCGCGGTAGGCGACGCTGTCGTTGCCCACGGAGCCGCCTGCGCCGCTGGATAGAAACGATGGAAACTCCTCCTCCTCCTCCTTCTCCTCCTGCTCCTCCTATTCCTCCTCCTCCTCCTCCTCCTCCTCCTCCTCCTCCTCCTCCTCCTCCTCTCCTCCTCCTCCTCCTCTTCCTTGTCCTCCTCCTCCTCCTCCTCCAACTCCTCCTCCTCCTCTCTCCTTCTCCTCCTCCTCCTCATCTTCCACGGCCTCCGTCGTGGTCCTCTTCAGGGTCGGCGGCACCGGCCGTCAGGCCTTCGCAATCGACACCGCCACCACCACCACCAGGGACCACCAGCGAGAGGAGCGAGGAAGGGCCGCCCTGGTGGTGTGGTCCCCTCACTCGCTCGAGACATCCCCTGTTGCCAGCTCGGGGAAGCATCGTGCAGCTCCTCGCTGGAGGTGGCCCCCTCTGGTGGTGGTGGTGTCGCTTTTCCTTCCCCGAGTTGGAGGAATCTGCAGGGAAGCTGGAAGATGCGAACTTAAGAATTAAGAGAACGTAACCGTGGAAGTGGTCAAGGTTAAAACATTGGCAGAGGATGAAACATGCCCGAAACGGTTGGACAAACGTCGTCAGGGCTGGAACAACATGGAACAACTGAAGGGGAATGGGCCAAGGTTGGCAAGTGTGGACGAACTGCCCCAACCACTTTCTCCAGATCCCTTGAAAAAGAAGCACGCGGGGTTGGAAACATATACAAAAACAACGGTATGCAGATAGGACGATGAGATTATTTCAAATCCTGGTCGGGCGAATTTCAACGTTTGCGCCAGTTTGTCTTCTCAAAATCCGCGCCAGCGCAAGGCGTCCTCCGAGGACACCCGCCCCGAGCGTTGGCAAAACAAATCACACCACCTGGCCGCCACGTCGGACCAAGACGGCCCAGAACGGCCCAGGAGGGGGAACACGAACCGACATTTCGAACACCCCATACCAAGATCCCCCAAGAGGCCCCCGAAGCGACCCAAGGAGGCCCACATAGGCTGCAGGAGGTCCCAAAAGGCTCCGAGGAGCCGCCAAGAAGCCTTCAAGTGACATCCCAAAATGCCCGCACATGAACAGTAAAGGCCTACGACTCACAACCTAGGCTCGTTGGTTTCTCTCTCGTTACTCCTCCGACTTGAAGGGGCCCTGGGACACACAGATAAATACGGACAAATAACAGGATTCCCCATATTTCCTCATATTCCCTGGGTTCTTGCCTTCCGCACCACTTCCCATCTGTTCCCATATTTTCCTCGGACTCGACGATTAATTGTGTCTGTGTGTTTTTCCCCCTCCTGACGACTGTTGCTCGCTCGGCCGCGGGCCGTGCGCCCAGCGCCGCCCCTGGCGAGTCGCTTGGCCGCGCGACCGAAAAGGCGGGTCTGTTTGTGTGTGCGTGTGCGTGTCTGTGTGTGTGTGCGTGTGCATCACGTCGCCAGAGCAGTCCCTCTGCCTAGCCGCCCTGGCGAGTCGCCGGGCCGCGACGACCGAAAAGGTGTGTCTGTTTGTGCATGTGCGCGTGCGTGTGCAGTCAACCCGTATAGCAAGGATGCGCGATAAGGATGCAAGGCCATTGGAAGCCCATTTCGAAGTTTTCGAGCGGGGCGCTACCAGCGAAAGTGGCCAAGGATGCACCGAGGAGGCAAGGACGCTATGGCACCCTTGGGAAGGTTGCCCGTCCGTACTATGCGGGTTGACTGTGTGTGCGTGTGCATCACGTCGCCAGAGCAGTCCCTCTGCCTAGCCGCCGACGGAAAAAAGTGTGTGTATGTGCATGTGTGTGCCTCCTCCGTGCCTCCCCTCGTCTCCCCTCGTCCTCTGTTTTTGCCGGGCAACCGTGGCACTCCAGGGCACTGGCACGTGGCCCAGCAAGGCCGGCGTGCAAGGGGCCTGGTCCTTTTACACATATGCGCGCGCCACGCTCGTGCGACTGTGTCTAAAAGATCGATACCAAGAACCTGGTCCTTTAAATGTATCAGGCCGCGCAAGGGGGGTAGGCTTGGCTGAATAGGAACCCACAGTGGACATACGCGCCCAACCACATAATGAATACGGGCCCCCAGTCCGCGAAACCAGCCTTGTGATACGAACGTTCGCGCAGATTCACGCTTTCGAAACAGGCGTGGATTCATGTGCGTGCGTCTCATTCTTTCGCTCCCGACGAAAGGCGACGGCGGCGGGTGGGGCGGCGCTCCCGACGCCATGGAGATGACATCGCCCCAGTCCTGCTTGGTGGCCCCGCACCTGGGGCACCTCGCGCGCGGGGGCGCGGCCCCATCCGGGGGGCGAACGGTGGCGCCGCGCCGCCGAGCCTTCGGACTGAGACCCTGTGCACTGGGACGCGGGCTGGCATCCTAGAGGCCTCCTGGATGGAGTCCGAGTAGATGGGGTCGGAGGATCGCGCCGCATCATTGATACATCGGCGATGCATCGGCGACGCATCGGCGATGCATCGGCGATGCACCGGCGAGGCATCGGCGATGCACCGGCGAGGCATCGTCGATGTCGGCGATGCATCGGCGACGTCGGCGTGGAAAAAATCGGGCTCCGCATCGAGCCGCATCGTCGATGCATCGCCGATGCGGCGCGATCCTCGGACCTCATCTACTCCGACCCCATCTGGGAGGCCTAGGCATCCAGCCCCAGCTTCCAGCGGCAGGGCCGCCCTGAGGGCGGCGCGACGTGGCCACGAGGCGAGACCAGCAGGCAGGCTGGCGAAGTCTCCTCGCAGGCCAGGAGGAGGAGAAGGAGGAGCCTCGGGTGTCGCCAGAAGTGATCCTGGCCCACGATGTCTCGCCATCGCTCGGACGTCCATTCCCTGTGCTTCTTGCTCGGCTTCGCGCGTGGCTTTTTCGCCAAATGATCGAGGATGCGCCTCGATGGTCCTCGCCGAAAGAAACATGCACACGTCCGAGTGATGCCGAGAGGTCTCCTGCCGGTCGCAACAAATCCTGGAGGCCGTGGGGCCCCCATGGGCTTCGCGAGGGGTGCTCTGGCAGGCCATCTGGGCCCCTCCAGGGTATCCCGGGGACGCCCTGGGCCGGGGACATCCCATCGGCAGCCCCCGCAAGTGACTGCCTACCAGACCACCCCAACCCAACCCTAAGACCCCAATTTCGGGTTGGTGGGGCAAGGGTTCCACATGTGTTTTTTCGATGTTTCCCGACCCCCCCCCACTGGAAATCGAGGGTAAATCTGAGCCTTCGGGGTGGGTTGGTGGGTGGTGAGCAAGCTCGGCTGGACTTGCACGCCCGGCGCCGGGCCTCCGCCCCTGAGGCTGCGCTGGGGCCCGCCACGCTCGGCGGGGAAACGCAATCTCGCATCCCCAAGCGCCCGTTCGAAGCACTTCGGTGGTGGCAGCGGTTCCTTCCCTCGCAGCCGTGCAGGGCCGTGCCGCTCTCGCCATCCGTCGAGCCGCGCCCGGTCGTGTACACAGACGCGACCGGTGCAGGCACCATGGCATGTCCAGAAGGCAGGGGGGGGCAGGGGGGGAGGAAGAGGGGGGAGGGGGCGAGGGTGCCGACGGAAGACAAGGGCTCCCAACTTCGCGCTCCGCGCCGCCTCCCAGGGGAGAAGAGGAGGACGAGGAGGAATCGGAGCCGAAGCGCGAAGCGCGAATAACCTCGCGCCCTCGAGGGCGCCCTTGGTCAAGAAGGCAGGGGAGTGGCAGGGGGGGGAAGAAGAGGGGGGAGGGGGCGAGGGTGCCGACGGGAGAGACGTCCGAGGGAACGAGCGCCACCCAGGCTGGCAGGCAGGCCAGGCAAGGGCGGGTGGTGCAGCGAGCACGTGCCGCCTTCGGCGTTGCGTGCTAGGCCTGGGGGAGGACGCGGGGAGAGGAGCATAGGGCGGAGAAGCAGCAGCTGGAAACAGTGAGAAAACACCCAGGGACGTACCCAGCCTCTTTACAGAGGCGGATAGAAAAAGGACCACTCAATACAAAACACCACGTTAAGTGGCGACCCCTGTGCAGATCTCAGTGCCCCCGGATGCAGAGAGGTCTAGTCTGGCCTGGACGCGCGTGAGACCACTCTGCTGGATCCCCCCAGGAGCGCGCGAAAGTGGCGACGGTTCCTCATTTCGCACCGCCCAGGGAGGGCAAAATCTCATAGTTATGTGTAAAGCCGCTTCTGTGGACCTCTCACGCGCCACCTCTCAGGCGCCCATGCAAGCGGTGAGAGCTGCGCAGTTCGCCGCCCCGAGGGAGGGCGAGGTCCCAATTTCATGTGAGTGAGACATCACTCCGCTGGACCTCCCGAGAGCCCATGAACAGCGGCGACACTTGCGCAGCTCGCAGCCCCGAAGTGAGGGCGAGGTCTCCTTTGAGGGGGCCCTGGGCCACACAAGTAAATACACACAAACAAAAGGATTTCCCATATTTTCCACACGTTCTGGGTTTTTGTCTTCCCCCCCACTTCCCATATTTTCCCATATTTTCCTGGGGGTCGATGATTAATTGTGTCTGTGTGTGTTTATCCCCTCCTGAACTTGCGCAGCTCGCAGCCCCGAAGTGAGGGCGAGGTCCCCTTGTGATGTGCGCAGGACGCCACTCCGCCGGAGCTCCCGGGAGCTAACATTATGTCGGGCGCGTCCCCCTACAGGGGGATTTTCGACGAATTACTCAGACGGTGGGACCCCGCACGAGAATCTGTTTAGGTTACCCTTTGCCCTTTCCTCCTCCCCCTGGCGGACACCCTCTCCTCTCGCCCTCTGCAATGCCCTCTCTTCCTCATTTTATTCCTCTTCCTACTTCTCCTCCTCCTCCTCCTCTTCCTCCTCCACCTTCTCCTCCTCCTCCTCCTCCTCCTCCTCCTCCTCCTCCTCCTCCTCCTCTTGCGCCACCTCCTCCTCGTCGTCGCCCCCCCCATGCCCCTTCCCTCCTCATCCTCCTGCTTCTTTTCCATGTGCACCTCCCGTTCCCCATGGTCGTGGCAAGCAACTCGATTTTCCTCGGCGCCGTCGCCGCGTCGGCCAGCGCGCGCGCGTTCGCCGACGGCTAGATCGCGAAGCCGCCGGGACAACCCCTCGGGCCAGGCCGTTGGGGCAACCTCGCAGGCCGCAGGGGCGCGGGAGCCAGCCGCTGGGGCAGCCCCGCGGGCCTCTAGGCGCGCGCCGCGGCGCTCAGGCGGGCGGCAGCACGAAGCCCAGCTCTGCCGCGAGCTGCTCCGCCTCAGCCCTGGAATCCACCGCTCTCTTGTCGAATTCCTGGATCGCCTTCCGCAGTGGCGCCGGCGGCCCGCGTTCCAGGAACTCTCGCGCGGGCGGCCGCAGGATCAACATGTTCCGCATGCGCGCGGCGCGGGAGAACATGACGTAGAGGTGCAGCCACCACATCTCGTCCGACATGCCCGTGCGGCCAGCGTCCTCATCCCTGGCGCAGTCGATGGTGACGCCCTTGCGCAGCGTCTGGCCCTGCGACAGCGTGGACGTCAGGTAGGACGCATGCGTCAGGGTGAACCCCGAGCGGCGCACAGCGTGCGCCCCCGAACTTTGCCGCGTGAGCTCCTGCTCGCTGGGCCTGAACATGAGCAAGCTCCTCGCCCGCGCTTCGGCCTCGCCGTCGTCGGCAGCGCCATCGGCGCCCTGCAGCAGCGCCTCGGCGACCTCCTTGTAGATCGGGGACTCCTGGAAGCCGTGCACCTGCAGCCAGATTCCCTGCGGTAGGAAGCGGGGGCGGAGGAGCTGGGCCGGCGCGCACTCCTCGTAGTCCCGCTCGTCGTCTGCGTGAAACCCGAAGGACACGATGGTGGCCCGTTGCTCCTGCACGAGCCCCGACTTCTTCTTCAGCTCCTCATGGACGGCCGTGAACCGGACCTCCATGCCGACGCGTGCCGGTAAGACGCCGTGGATGTCTCCCGTCTTGTGCATGTTCGGGACGTTCAGGAGGCGCCGGCCTGCGTCTGGGTCGCCTTGAACCGTGCCGCACTCGTCTACGGCCTGCAGGAAAACGAGGGGGACGCCGAGGCGCCGCGCGTCGCGACGAGCGCGCGTGTTGATCCACCTCGCCAGCGTTTCCCAGTAGATGCCCATGCCGTAGCCGAGCCGGAAATCTCCCGTGGGGCGGCGGAGCCTCTCGGACCTCCACGCTGTCGCATGACTACAACAACTTTGCCGACGACCAGCTCGGACGATGCTACCCGGACTTCTCAATCGCCCTTTCGGGCACGCAGGCCCATGACAACAACAATTTTGCCCGCGACCAGTTCAGACAGACGAGACTCCCGCTTGGTAACTCCCCGGTATTCAGGCCGCAGGAGCGAGTTCTAAAATCCGTCCTCAGACCTCCAAGTGACGACAGGAAACGGTCCTCTGACGGGGCTACCCGCACCGCCCACAAACAAAGGTCCCCCTTGATACTTCCCCCGTGTTCAGGCCGCACGAGGTGAGGAGCCCAAAAGGCTCGCTCGGATGACCCGCTCGGGTTCGAACATGAAGTGCGTGCCCCATAGGGAAGGGGCTCCCGCCTGAGACTTCCTCGCGATTCACTCACAGACGAGGCTCCCGCTCGAGACTTCCTTCATATTCAAGCCTCAAGAGTCCAAAAGTTACGACAATTACAAGGTTCCGATGACCCGCTCGGATTAGTTACATGATCGGCGGGCCCCATAAGGAGGGCGCTCCAGCCTGAGACGTCCTCGCAATCCCACCAGCCCTTTGGGCGTGAGTGATTTAGCGAGCTCTCTCTGTTCTCAACCCCCCTTCTTCCCCTTCGGGGAGGGGTTTACCCCTCCCCCTACCCCCTCCCCCTGGGCCTGGAGAGGGCGCCTCGCGGGTCGTCAGAGGGGTCAATTTCGACTCCTGGGAGGGCTAAAAAGCGACACCCCTCACGAGGATTCTGGCCCCGACGGGGGGCCGGAGAAAAAACCCTCTCCTCTTCTGTGAAGCCAAACTCATAAATTTTACTACGGTTTTGGCCCCACTTGGCCCTTCTGAGGGGGCAGCGCTCCTGAAAGCTCTCCTATTCCTTGAAGGCAGAATTGTTGATTTTACGAAGGTTTTGGCCTGATTTTGCCTTTCCGAGGGAGCAGCGCTCGTTAAACCTCCCCTCTTCTTCGATCCATTCCCTCCAAGATGACCCCAAGAAGCGCCCAGGAGGCACCAAGAGGCGCCAAGGTGGCCCCAAGAGGTCCCCAGGAGCCCCCCAAGAGGCCTCCAAGAGGCCCCCACGATGGCCCCAAGAGGTCCCCCAGAGGCCCCCAGACGGGCCGAAAACGCCCCAAGAGGCCTCCGAGAGGCTCCCAAATGACATCTACTACTACTTCTACTCCTACGACTACTACAACTACTTCGACTACTACTACCAGTCATATTGCCATGGCCCACCAGCCCTTTGGGCATGAGTGGTTTAGAGAGCCCGCTCTGCTCTCAACCCCCCTTCTTCCCCTTCGGGGAGGGGTTTCCCCCTCCCCCTACCCCCCCCCTGGGCCTGGAGAGGTCCTTTCGCGGGTCGTCAGGGGGGTCATTTTCGACTCCTGGGAGGGCTAAAAAACGACACCCCTCACGAGGATTCTGGCCCCGACGGGGGGCCGGAGAAAAAAACCTCTCCTCTTCTGTGAAGCCAAAATCATTGATTGTACTACGGTTTTGGCCCCATTTTGGCCTTCTGAGGGGGCAGCGCTCATTAAAGCTCCCCTCTTCCTTCAAAATCATTGATTTTACAAAAGGTTTTGGGCTCATTTTGTCCTTCTCAGGGGGCAGCGCTCACTTGCGCTTCTGAGGAGGTCGCAAGAGGCCCCAAGATGGCCCCAAGAGGCCCCCAGGAGGCTCCCAAGAGGCCTCCAAGAGGCCCCCAAGAGGCCCCCAAGAGGCCCAAGAGGCCCCCAAGAGGCCCCCAAGAGGCCCCCAAGAGTCCAAGAGGCCCCCAAGAGGCCCCACGAGGCCCGAGGGACCCCGAACGACTCACACCACGAGGAACGACTCACACCACAAGGAAACGAGACTCACACCACGAGGAGCCCGAACGAGACGGGGCCCCGAACGACTCACAC
>CAUYUJ010014970.1:243601-283601 GCA_963575745.1 Prorocentrum cordatum
CTCCGGGGACGTCCTCCCTCCGCCTCCGCGCCTCCGGGTTTCTGGCATCGTGGGTTTCCGACCTCCTGGGTCCCTGGCTCCTACGTTCCTGCGTCCATGTGTTGAGGAGTTCCTGGATTCCTGGGTCCCCGGGTTCTTGGGTTCCCGAGGGTCCTGGGGTTCTTGGTTCCTGGGTTCCTGGTTTCCTGGGTTCTTGAGCTCCTAGACTTCTGGGTTCCTAGATTCCTGGGTTCCTGCGTCCCTCGTTCCTGAGTTCCTGAGATCCTAGATTCCCGGGGGCCTAGATTCATGGGTTCATAGATTCCTGAGTTCCTGAGCTCCTGCTTTCCAAGGTTCCTAGATTCCTGGGTTCCTGTGCTCCGGAGATGCTGAGTTCCGGGGTTCCTGGGCTCCAAGATTCCTGGGTTCCTAGATTCCTGGATTCCTGAGTTCCTCGTTCCTGAGTTCCCGAGTTCCCGAGGTATTCGATTCCTGGGTTTCTAGGTTCCTGGGTTCCTAGTTTCCTGAGTTCCTGTCTTCTTGGGTTCTTCGGTTCCTAGATTCCTGGTTCCCTGGGTTCGTAGAATACTGGGATATATATATATATATATATATATATATATATGCTGGGGATACTCTGCTCCTGGTGTCCTGAGTCCCTGGGTTCCTGGGATTCCTAGATACCTCGGGTCCTAGATTCCCGAATTCCTGGGTTCCTAGATTCCTGGGTTCCTAGATTCCTAGGTTCCTGTGGTCCTGGGCTCCTAGGTTCCAGGGCTCCTGGGGTCCCAGATTCGTGTGGTCCTAGCTTCCTGGGTTCCCTGAGGTCCAAGATCCTGTGGTTTCTAGATTCCTGAGTTCCTGGGTTCCTGGGTGCCTGGATTCCTGGGTTCCTAGATTCCTGGGTTCCTGGGTTCCTAGAATCCTGGGTTACTGTGCTCCTGGTTTCCTGTGTTCCAAGGCTCCTGGGTTACAGTGCTCCTGGTTTCCAGAGTTCCTGGGTTCCTGGGTTCCTAGATTCCTGGGTTTCTGGATTCCGATGTTCCTGAGTTCCTGGTTCCTGAGTTCCTGAGTTCCTGGATTCCTGGGTTCCTGGATTCCAGGGTTCCTGGATTCCTGGGTTCCTGGGGTCCTGAGTTCCTGAGTTCCTGGGTTCCTAGATTCCGAGGGTCCCAGATTCCAGGGTTCCTGAGTTCCTCGTACCTGAGTTCCCAATTTCCTGAGGTCATACATTCCTGGGTTTCTAGATTCCTGGATGTCTAGTTTCCTGAATCCCTGGGTTCCTGGTTTCCTAGATTCCTGGGTTCCTGGGATCTACATTATTAGGTTGCTGTGCTCCTGGCTTCCTGAGTTGCTGTGTTCCTGGGTTTCTATATTCCGAAATTCCAGAGTTCCAGAGTTCCTGTGTTCCTGGGTTCCAAGACTCCTGGGTTCCTAGATTCGTGGGTTCGTGGGATCCTACAATCCCGGGTTAATGTGTTCCTGGTTTCCTGAATTCCTAGGCTCCTGGGTTACAGTGCTCCTGGTTTCCAAAGTTCCTGGGTTCCTGGGTTCCTAGATTCCTGGGTTCCTAGATTCCTGGGTTCCTGTGGTCCTGGGGTCTTGCGTTCCTGTGTTCCTGGGCTCCTACATTCCGAGGGTCCCAGATTCCAGGGTTCCTGACTTCCTCGTACCTGAGTTTCCAATTTCCTGAGGTCATGCATTCCTGGGTTTCTAGGTTCCTGCATGTCTCGTTTGCTGAGTCCCTGGGTTCCTGGTTTCCTAGTTTCCTGGGTTCCTGGATTCCTGGGATCTACATTATTAGGTTGCTGTGCTCCTGGCTTCCTGAGTTGCTGTGTTCCTGCGTTCCGTTCCTCAGTTCCTGGGTTCCCAGACTCCTGGGTTCCTAGATTCCTGGGTTCCTGATTCCTGGATTCTTGGGTTCCTGGGTTCCTAGATTCCTGGAATCCAGTGCTCCTGGGATCCTGAGTTCCTGGGCTCCTAGATTCCTGGGTTCCTAATTCCGGAGTTCCTGAGGTAAGATCCCAGCGACCCGGCGACCCGGCACCCGGCGACCCAGCGACCCGGCACCCGGCAACCCTTGAGGGTCGTGTCTGCGCGAATTTAGAATTTAGTTCCTTAATTAACTAAGGCAAACAAGCTTTTCCTGATTAGAGCAAACAGGCTCTTCCAACATAGTCTGCATGTTCGCAAAAAAAAAAAAACGCTGGCGTCGGGTCCGTCGCCCCCCCTGTGCAGGTGGGAACGGAGGAGGCACAGGAAACCGCGCGATCCGTATAGCCGTCGCGGTTCCAGCCCATCCAATCTTTATCCAATATCGTATGTTTCTCTTGCGCGTCGTATCATGGCCGAGGAACGGGTGAAGAACGCGGCTTCGGTGGAGAGCATGGAGAACTTGGTGAAGTCATGCCAGAAGGAGATACTTGCAATGCAGATTCCCCATTCTGACATGGATGACGTGGTCGCCAACAACATGGCTTTCTTGGGCGGTGTCATTCAGATCGCGCAGCGGATCTCAGAGCCTCAACTGCGAGATGCGATCGCCCATAAGCTCGGCACGCCCAGAGATGACGCCAGCATGTATGCGAGGCAGCTTTCGGCTGCTCTCTCGCACGTCCTCGCCAAGTGGCGGGGGGCCGTTGACGGATCAAGGTTGCGCCCCGCAGTGAAGCAGGCCGGTGATTGAGAGGCAGCAGGCAGGCAGCTATAAGAAAGCGAAGGCGAGGGCCCCCAGCAGGAGCAGACCCCCGTCGCGCGCGCGGCCTCCGAGCACCCCAGCCAGCGGGTCCGCGATGAGCCCAGGATCTATCTACAAGGCGCACCACGCGAAGGCTCCGACGGGCATCTCGCTGAACGCGAAGATCTCGAGGCCACATCTGAGCGACCCCATCAGCATCGTGTCCTCGCCAGGCGGCGCCGCCGCCCCCAGGAAGAACCTTCCCGCCGAGACGGGCGACAAGAAGAAGAATAACGATAAGTTCGAGATTTTCACTGTCGACTACGACCGCATGCTCCTGATAGGGCAGAGCGGCGCGACGACCGCGGAATGCAAGTTGGCGACGGGGCCCGACGGCATGTGCACGGCCAAAGTGCACGGGGGCGACAAGGAGACGGAGGTGCCGAATGCCATGTGCGAGACGTGGTCCAAGAGGAAGACGAAGGGAACGGGCGGGCCTCTCAAGAGACCCGCCGCTGCCGCGAAGAAGCCCGCAGGGGCTTGGGACGCGAAGTTGCGCACCGCCACCGAGGGCGACGAGGGGGAGGAGGAGGGGCAGCCCGAGCCCGACGAGGTCGAGTTGGAGGAACTGGAGGCGCCCGCGGTCAAGAAGGCGAAGCCCGCTGCAGCGGCTGCCCCCGAGCGGAAATGCACCGCGATGTGGTGCAAGAGGGGCGGGTGCAGCGCCGTGCGGGAGAATTTCGGCAACAAGCGCCAGGCGTGCTCTATCGGCAAGAAATCCGACCGCTGCAGCAAGGAGGAGAAGATGAAGGCGGCGGAGGAGCTCGTGAAATTGCAGCACGAGAACAAAAGTAAGTTGCTGGCGCAGATCTTCGCGGCAATGGGGGGCATTTCGGTGCAGCCCTCACGCGCTTCCTGATCTCATAGACAGCCCCGCAGAAGGCCCCCTGGCGGGGCTCGCGCTTACGCGGCTACAACCGACCCCTCTGCAAGCGGAGGGGCAGCGAGATCCTGGATTATCTGCGAAGGCTGCCGCGCGGTGCGCGCTATAGATTCACTGGAGCGAAAGCGACGCCAGGCCGCTCTTGCTCGGCGGCTGGCGCGGCGGACCGACTGCAAGCGAACTTGATATTTCGCGGGCGGCACATATGCGCGCACATGAATGCGCATATGCGCGCCATGCAGGCGAGGTTCGGCGGCGGCGGGGCGGCGACGAGCGTCCGTTGGCGACGGCGACGGCGACCGCGCGCGCGCGCACTCGGCGCGCGCGCACGCGCGCATTGCCGCAAACATGTGCGCTCAATACAGATCAGTTGGCATTCTGATATATACATATATATATATATATATAGATATATATATATTATGTATGTATGTATCGTTGTTATGGTTATACATGTATCGTAGATATGGTTATGTCTACACTGGTAGCGCGCCTTCAATCAACAGCTTGTCCAGCTTAGTGTTATACGGAAGCGCTGCGGCAGCTCCCCCCCCCCCCCCCCCCTCTGCGCAGGAGGGCGCTGGGAAGGGAGAAAGTGGGCGCCAGGGAGAGAGCTCCAGACTGATCCTGCTTGAAGACGCTTCGGCTCTGAGGCCGCCGAGGGCCCAGACAGGGCGCGCGAGGGCCCAGGGCGTTTTTTTTCTGTGCTCCTCCATTGGGACGCCGATCATGCCAGCTACGGAGGGCCCAGGGCGGGCCTGCCCGAGCAGCGAGGGAGGTCGCCGCGAGGCATGCCGCCGGCAGCCATGCTCCCCTTGGCTCTGCCGGTGGCCCTGACCAGCAAGGCGATTGCATTAGCAGCAGAGGAAGGGAGGGGGAGGGGGAGAACGAGGGCAGCACGGGCAGAGGGGCGCAGGGGGGGAGGGGAGATGGGGATGAGGATGAGGAGGAGGAGGAGGAGGAGGAGGAGGAGGAGGAGGAGGAGGAATGAGGAGGAGGAGGAGGAGGCGGAGAAGGCGGAGGGGGAGATCCGCCAGGCGATGGGCGTCGGCCTGCGCATGGCGCCGCCTGGAGGAGGAGATGCCCCCCCTGGCGGCGGCCCTCCTGACGGGGGCGGCCGCAAGCACGGGGGCGACCCCAAGGGCGGCGGCGTCAACCTCGCGGGCGACGACGGCGACGAGGAGGATGAGGAGGAGCAGCTTGGCGGGTTGCGCAAGGCCCCCTTCGGCATGCACCTGCGCCGCCCGCCGAGCAAGTGCAGGCACTGCGGAGAGATGAAGTACATCGGCAGCGGCTTGTGCCTCTCGCTGAAGTGCCAGAATTGGAGCAGAGCCAACCGCCGCCACAGCGCAACCTTCGGCCTCTACGAGCTCCCCAAGAAGACGCAGGGCGCGAGGAAGAAGAACAAAGGCAGGATGAGAGAAGAAAGAGCGCGGCACCTAGCGGCCGCGGACCGCGATCGGCTTGCAACTAGCTTAAGATGGTTTGCTGTGTTAGCTTCTTCTTGCCATCCTGTACAGGGGCGCCCCTCCTGTACAGGAGGGCGTTCCTAGGTGGTGGTAGCACATCAAGCAGCACGAGGGGCAAGAGATCGCAGAGCACGGGCGCATCCTCGTGCCCCCGAGGCCGAAACCGACGGGTCCCAAGACTGGCCCATGGCAGACCCCCATCGTGCACTTCGAGGTTGACACGGCACCCGCGCGTCATCCTGGCGACTCTGCGTTCCCCTGCTTCCCGAAGCCTGCGCCAGAGAGCCCGCCGGCGATGCCGCCGCCAACGCCGAAGCCGAAGCCCAAGTACGGCCCCCGCCCGCCAGCCGCTCC
Organism: Prorocentrum cordatum; assembly: GCA_963575745.1. Taxonomy (NCBI): domain Eukaryota; class Dinophyceae; order Prorocentrales; family Prorocentraceae; genus Prorocentrum; species Prorocentrum cordatum. The sequence goes on from CAUYUJ010014970.1 coordinate 249,024, forward strand.
ACCGCCAGATCACCTCCGCAAAACTGGCCCAGCCCCGCCGAATGCTGACACGATGGAAACGCTAAGGCAAGCTGCGGCAGCACCCACGGCGCATGAGGTGGCGCAGGAGGTCGTGCGCGCGCTCCAGCAGCAGCAGCAGCAACAGCAGCAGCCGCAAGTGATCGTGATGCCGTACGCGCCTCCGTGGCATGCCTGGCCTCAGGCGTCGATGCCCCAAGCCACTCTGCAGCCGCTGCCGTTCCCCAACGTGCAGCTCGCAGCAGGGGCAGCGCCGCCGCCACCGCCGCCGCCGCAGACCGCGGGGGGGCAGCAGCCGCCGCCACCGCCCCAAGCAGCGCGCCACACAGCCGCGAAGGGGGGGCACGCCTTCCCTCCAGAACCGCCGCATACGGCAGCCACCCCAGCAGCAGAGCCAGGCGCAGCCGAAGCCCCAGCACAATGCGAAGTGACAGGCGCAGGGGGGGGGGGGGGGGGCGACGGAGGCAGCAACCGAACCGACTCTGAGAGTCCAGAAGAGTTGCCGCTGACGTATGAGGGCGAAATTCTAGCGGCAGCGGCAGCAGCGGCATCCGAAGCGAACATGCTTGCAGTGAAGGGCGAGGCTGCAGACGACTCTGATTCCGAATGCGAGATCATCTCCATGCAGGTACCGAACATGCAGAGGATCAGCCAGGCCGTAAAAAGAAAGCAGCAGGGCGCCACCAGCAGCAGCGCCAGCGGCATGGCAAAGCCAGTGGGACCAAGCACCGCCGAGGAGGAGCCCGCCACCGCAGAGGCCGCGGCTGAGACGCAGGCGCCCGAGGCAGCAGCAACAACGCAAACCGAGCTGCGGCGCCTGCGCGGAAAACGAAGCCGACCACTTGCGAGAAAGGCACCGCGGGGTGCGAACAGGACCCCCCCAGCCAGGAGGCGGCTCCGTCGCAGCCGATGGAGGAAGCGGCACCGCCGCAGCAGACGGCCCCCAGCCAGGAGGCAGCTCCGCCACAGCCGACGACCCCAATCGAGCTGCTGCCTCAGCCGACGCCGACGGCTCCCAGCCATGAGGCAGCAGGCGCTGCTCTTCCAGCCCCGACGACGCCCGAGGGTTTGAAAGACCCTGAGAATCGGGCAAGAGCAAGGGAACAAGCCCAGGCAGCCCAAGCAGCGCACGGCGCCACCGCAGGACAACAGCGTGCTGCTGAGCTAGAGAGCCCAGGCCCTGCCGCTCAGCCCACCTCCACCGCTGGCACAGAGATTCCAGGTTCCACCGCTGAGCAGGAGGACCAAAGCAAAAATCGACAGCCCGGCATGCAGAGCGTCGGCGACGGCCCCACCGAGAAGAAACATAAGGACGACACGGGCAAGGGCGACGGCGGCTCCAAGCCAGACGGCGGCAAGGAGCAGGCCGCCTAGAGAGAGGCAGTCTCTTCGTCGCAGCGCGTCCTGCGACGCACTGGTGGCCGCGCGCCACGAAAAAACACGTCGTCATAATCATGAGCATCATCGCATCAGCCTCCTGCACAGGAGGCACCGCTTCCAGGGGGGGAAGGGATAGGCAGAATGGTGGAGGCGAAGTCAGACGAAGGAGAGGCGACATGCAGGCATCGATGCCGCATGCGTGGCCACGTTGGTTCCGCAGAGGAGATCAACGCCGCCTGTCAGAGGTCGCGTCGGACCGATTTCACCACCGTTCCGAGGAAGGTGAAGCAGCTGTCAGAGGTCGCGTCGGACCGACCCCGCCACCGACCCACCTCCGCACGGAAATCTCCAGACACAATTCTGTCGAACGAATTCTTTCGAAAGAATTATTTCGCTGATTTTCTCAATGCTTTAGAACAAAAGCTTACGAAACAAATCTTTCGTCAGAATTCGTTCGACAGAATTGTTTGAACAGACTTTCTGAGAGCCCCCTTTCAGGGCCCAATCAATTCCTGCGCGGATCTCTGCGGGCAGGCTCTCGCAACGCATTCGAGTTCTGAGCGAAGGTTGTGCGGTTGCTCTCATACGTATAACACATGTAAAACGTATTCATAAATGCCATATGCACCCATGCGTTACCTTGCGCGCGTCGCACATGCGCCTGCACGCGCGCGCCACGTCCAGTCACATAACGCGCTGCACAGGCACTGCGCACGCCTGCACACGTGCACCACTTGCGCAGGCGGCGGCGGCGGCAACGGCAGGTGAGTTGGCAAGCAAGGCAATATCGCACGCGCGCTTATCATGCGTCCAAACGCCGCCCCCGTCAAAGAACCTCAACAATTGCAGTCGGCGAGCCGTCCAACCGCTAAGCGGGCGGTGCTGGTGCCGTTCGGCTCTTTGCGTAGATCGCATAGTTTCGCCGCGCTGAGCAGATGCGACTTGTCCGCGGGTCTCCGCTGCCGCGCTACGCTCGCAGAGTCTTCTCGTGCCGCCGTAAACCCAGACGGCGAGGTCACCGCGGACATGCCCTTTGAAAAAGTAACAACACCCAGCTGCGACTTCTTCTGCCCTCCTGCACAGGAGGGCGACGGAGGAGGAAGAGGAGGAGGAGGGCGAGGAAGAGGAGCTGGGATATTTTGTCCGGAAGGAGGGCCGCGGGCCTCCAGGCGGTGCGCATCTGCTCTGCGCGTCGCAGGACTGATTGGACATCAAGAAATCTTTCGGCTCCAGATCTGCCGCTTGCTCCGGCATCTTCGGCGCCCGCCCGCCGTGGGTTCTGATTCCGCGATGACATCTCAATTCTTCGTTCTCCTGGCGTGCACGACGCATTGCCTGCCAGCGTCCGCAGTCGGGACCGCCCTGAGCGCGTGCATGCCACTTAAGAAAGCCAAGGCCAAGGCCAAGCCCAAGCAGACCGCCCTCGATCACGGCGCGTTGAATCGCACGCTCACTTCCCTGAGGTACCAGACCAGCGCCGCCGCCAAGGACGAGGAGAAGAAGAAGGCCGCCAAGGAAGCCCGGGCGAAGCGGAACTCTCTTGTTAACGTCGAGGATAAGAGGCGCTTCTTGAAGATGTGGGGGGATAGCGGCCGCGGCAAAACCTCGTCGGGATTGCAGTTCGCTGTGCACTTCGAGCAATCGTGTGTTCATCAGCAAGAGGATGAGTTTTCAAGCAGGGACAAGTATCTCATCACCGCGCAGATCCTCAAGGAGAAGGGCCACTCGTTCATGGATTTCGACACCCGCAAGGAGGCCATCGAGTTGGCAGTCACTTTGCACGAGGAGAACGCGAAGGAGTTCGACACCAAGGAGGCAACCTCCCCGTGCATTCATGACACGAAAGAGGAATTGAGCAGATATTCCTTCGTGGCGGACGAGGGGCATCGGAAGTCCTGGAAGCAGACTCAGTCCAAGAAGATTTCTGGCGGCACGGATGTGAAGAACGGGGCGCAGCTCCTGAGCGTGTGCGACAGCATGGGCGCCCCGTTGGCAGTGCCAGCGTCATCATCCGACTCGAATGCGCAGATCAAGGACGAGGGCCCCGCGATCCCCGAGAGAAAAAGGCGGCGGAACTTCTAAATGCCGCAAAAGAAAATTGACCTTCGCTCCTCTTCCCGTTCCGCCGCTCCCCGCCCCAAAAGCTCGTCGGTACTGGGCAGCAGGGGCGCGGCGGGTGGTGGCGGCGGTGGTGGGTGAGCGGGCGGGGTGCGGGGCGGGGCGCGCGCGCGCGTGGGGGGGGTGGGTGGGCGGGCGGGGGGGGGGGGGGGGGGAAGGGGGCGGGGGGGCGGGGGGGGGGGGGGGGGGGGGGCTCGGAGCTTTGGTTTTCTGCCTCCCAGGACTGACTTGGACGGGCTGCAGAAGACCCAGACGACTCTGCGCCAGTGCAAGAGCCAGCTCACTGCGAAGAGCAAGGCCGCCAAAGAGGACACTAAGAAGAAGCTTTGGTCGGACTACTCGGCGGAGCTCGAGAGCAGCGTCGATGTCCTGGGCAACTTCGTGGACGACTGCTACTGCCGCATCGCGGTGGCCGAGGGCGCGCACTCCATGGGCGCGAAGGATTTGCCCGCTCTCAAGAGGAAGCTCGCTGACGCGAAGGAAATGCTCGAGCACCACCTGACAGGGTCGAAGGCATGCGAGCGCAAGTGTTCCGAGCTGCTCGAGCACGTGCGAGGCTCCGGCAGGCGTGAGCGAGCACGCTCGGCGGGGAGGGGCGAAGGGCGAGGGCGACGGGCTGGGCAGCTAGGAGGGGCAGGGCGACCATGAAATGACCAGGTAGACGAGAATTGCATACAAGCATGGGGATGGACAGCCAGGAGAGACAGCGAGACTGAAGGACATGCGTTCGCAGAGTGCGCTGTCGCAACCGCACGTGCACCCTGGCGGTTCGCCGCCACTTCACTCCGGAAAAAATGAGCGCGTCGACGACGCCGCGCCCCCTCCTGTGCAGGGGGGCGCATGCAAGCATCGATCCTTCATCTTCTTTGTCTTCCGTATCAGCTTTGCGGCCCATCAGGCAGTCCTTTCGTATTTTTCCGAGTGGCGCGGCAAGCGCAAGCGCCATTGCGACGCTGCGGCTCTTCCTCCCGGCAGGAGGTCGAGGGCAAACGTGGGCGCGCTACTGGCGACCAACGCGCTCACCTACAACCAGGCCCAGTCGCTCTTCGACGACGCCCACGCGGGGGGGCACACAGGGGGGCTCTCCTCGACCAGCCACGGAGGAGGTGATAAGAAACGCAAATGGGCAAACGTCGGTGGCAATGTATCTAGGAGGCTGCGGAGACGAATGCTTCGAGGGAGCATGTGGCCCAGACCGCACTTCGCGCAAGTCCGCTGTTGGAACGAGAGGCGCAGCCGCGAGCAGAAGGAGTGGGTCGCTTTCGGCTTGCCACGCGAATATTTTGCCCAGTTGATGAAAGACGGCTCGCTGGAGAAGCTGGAGAGCTCAAGCGGCCTGGGCAAGGTGGGGGCAGCTCGCGTGCAACGCCGCATCTCGGAAATGCAAGCTGATTCGATGATTCCTGCAAGCTTGTGGGCCGACGGCGCCCCCTGCCAGCGGGGCCGCGATCAGTCAGTAGAACTCGCGCGCGCAAAAAAAGAACCTGGGCTGCCGGAGACGATGGAGGAGCACAAGCTGCGCGCACCCATCACTAGCTTGATGAAGGCCTCCATGAGCACGAACACGTGGCATGACATTTTCGATGTGGTTGCTTAGAGCTTTCGGCTCATGGCTACAGTTGCATACCCTGCCGCCCGCCACGACAGCGCAGCTCGGTTAATGTCTGACTTCCACAGGGCCGAGAGGGCATCTGCAGATCTGGGGTACAGGTCTGCGCTGGTGCAAATGCGCGCAGATCGGGGATGTTGGAACAATATTCTCGGGTTCCCGCAGTTCAACAAAGGGCGGGGTGCTGCTGGAGGTGCCACGTGACGCCGCAGCAGGCTCCTCCTCCCGTACTCTCCCTCGCCTGCCTCCTCGTGCTCCTCATCGTCCTACGCGCCCCACTCTCCTCGTTTCTCGCTCGCGCAGGTCTTCCAGCCGAAGCGCATCTGCAGCGGGGCGCCGTGGCGGAGCAACAGGCGCACGAAGGCGCAATTGATCCAGCACCTAATGGAACATGATGTCACAATATCGCCAATGATGTCAATCCCTTGGGTTGACCAATCCGCTTGGAGAATCGATAGGTCACGCGCAGTTGGCTTGGGCGCTTCAGCAGATTGGTTGGGGCAAATGTTTTTCATATTGATTCAACTTAAGAAATTTAGTGGAACGACCCGCAGTGCCAAGAGTTGTGGAATCGCCTGAGTACTTGGTACGAGCAGAACCTAGGGATGGATCGCATTCGTTCCTTGACCATGAAAATTATCCGGCACAAGAAGGCAATGCGGCTTTCAGGGCAGGCTGCCGTTATCAGGCACATGATACCCTTTAGGAAAGCACTCGCCGACGAGCTCTGCGACCCGAATGTCACGGAGGAGGCCGCGATGAGACATGCGATGTTTCACTTGTATCAGTGTTATCTTTGCTTGAAGAGTGGTAGCCTGAAGGGAGACATTCTGAATGAGCAGTCGGTCAAGTTCAGCCTGCAGCACATCGCTCTGCGCGGCATGCGCCCGAAAGTGTTTCACATCAGACCGAAGCTTCATCAATTTCTCGAGATGGGCTTGGAATCGTTGCAGGGCCATCAACCCGAGACATGCTGGACTTACAGGGGTGAAGACTTCGGAAGCACGGCCGCTCACTTCGCCAAGCGTCGTGGCGGCGCACTCGCGCCCAAGGGCTTCAGCGTCGCATTGATGAGCAGATTTGTTTCGCAACCTTTCGTTAGGATCTGTTGATGGCTCCTCGGAACAATCCAAAACAGATGTCGCCCTTCTCCTCACCTTCCCGTGCAGGAGGCCCCTCCTGTGCAGGAGAGGCTACGCCGACTCGTTTCGGAGCTCTCCTTCCCCGCTCTCCCCGCCCCATCATCCGCCTTTTAATGTCCAATCGTATTCCTTATGCTCATCTTCGCCGCCGCGGCCGTTTTTGGCTTTAAGTTTTCTGCAAGCTGCCCGACCCGAATTCAGGAATTCACCATAACAGTTGCCATGGCAGCCTGGGACGCTCGATGCTCGACGTGCGGCGCCCTCGCTGCGGCCGACACGCAGTCCTGGCGCTACGTGCAGGAGCGGGACGGTTCTTGGTGGTATCGCTGCTGCCAGCAATGCGTCCATAATTGCCGCCTTTGCCTCCACGAGAAGGTTCTGGAGCACTACCAAGGGCCCAGGGCCGAGAAGCTGGTCGACGAGCGGCTGGCGATCTTGGCGGAGATGCAAGCGGCCCAGAACGGCGGGAGGGACTTACAGGCGAACCAGCGGCGACGCCTTCACTGAGTGGAGCGCGCGCCGCCCCTGCGCCCAGAATCGGAAGCCGTGCTTCCCCTTTTGCGCTCGCTGAACAAAAAACATGTTTCCTGTCGAGGAAGCGCCGCGGGGAGGTGGAGGGAGGAGGAGGAGGAAGGAGAAGAAGGAGGAGGAGGAGGAGGAAAAACATAACATGATAGGGCCAACATGAAACCAACATATAATCAACATAAAACATCAGGAAATCAACATATAATCAAAATAGAACAACATGAAAACCTCTCGTTTTGATTAAGGCAAACAGCTAATTAAGGAGAACAACCCTGTTTATCTTAATTAGCGCAAGCACTTAATTAGAGCAAATACGACCCTCAAGGCCCGGCACCCGGCACCCGGCACCCGGCGACCCGGCAACCCGGCACCCGGCGACCCGGCAACCCGGCGACCCGGCGACCCGGCACCCGGCGACCCAGCACCCCGCGCCCGACACCCAGCACCCGGCACCCGGCACCCGGCGACTTGGCACCCGGCACCCGGCGACCCGGTGACCCAGTGACCCCGGCACCCGGCACCCGGCACCCGGCTCCCGGCACCCAGCGACCCGGCACCCGGCACCCGGCGACCCGGCACCCGGCACCCGGCACCCGGCACCCGGCACCCGGCGAGTCCCGGCCGGCCCCCCGTCCTTGTCAGGACCGACCTCACTACTTTTGGGGTATTTTTCATTTTTCGTCGAAAATCCTCCTGTAGGGAGACAGGCCCGACATAAAGCTAACGAAAAGCGGCGACAGTTGCGCAGTTCGCAGCCCCGAGGGAGGGCGGGCTCTCACGCTCCTGTGCGCAGGACGCCACTCGGACCCACGCCGGACCCCACTCGCTGGTGCGCGGAGCGCGCCAGCGTGGCTCCAGCGCCGATACGAGAACTCGCGCGGAGCTCCGACAGTTTATGCTCGTGCAAGTGTTCGTTCCTTGAACATCTCTTTCCCGAAGATCCGCTGAACATGTGCTTTGCTGGGGCCCCGAGGAAGACACCGAGCCCAAAGGTCCGGAACCGCAAGCGCTCCTTGGGGAAACCAGAACGTCCCGATACCGCTACTCCCTGGACCTCTCCCGGGGTGCCTTCTGACAAGGATGTCGAGGCGAATCCAGCGGTGGCGAAGAGTGCCTCCCAGGAGATCCGAAAAGGGGAAAACGAGGGAAGGGTAGAGGTATCGGTACCGGTACCTGTTCCTCCTCTGACTCCTCAGCTCGACGCCCCGACTCCGAAGCGGGAATTGATCCATATCCACCGCCTGGGTCAGTTTTCGAATCCTCGGCAGGCGGTGGATGTGGACATATTCGGACCCCCAGGGGCAGAAAGATATCCATGTCCACCGCCCGCTGGGGCACCAGGACGTCGGTTCCCAGGCGGTGGATGTGGATAAATCCCCGCCTCGCACCGACTGCAGCTAGGGCTCTCAACTTCGCGTTTCGCGCTCCGCGAAGCGCGAATAACTTCGCGCTCTCGCGCCGCCCCCCCCAAAGGGAGAAAATTAGGACGAGGAGGAGGGGGAGAAGGAACGAGGACCGCGAAGCGCGAAAAACTTCGCGCCCTCGAGGGCGCCCTTGGCAAAAGGGGGACGCGCTGGTGCCGCACCGGTGCCGCACACGAGCAGGGCGGGGCGCCCTGGAGGGGGATGGGAGGGGGACGCGGGCGGCGCAGCACGCTCAGAGCACGGAGCTCTCGTGCGCCTGTGCCCCACGGGCACACGTCGGTCGGAAGTGGTGGGTAGAACCACGAAGCAGGAGTGAAGGGGCCCTGGTACACACGAGTAAATAGACACTAAAAAAAGAATTCCCCATATTTCCCCACATTCTCTGGGTTCTCGTCTTTCCCAATATTTTCCCATATTTTCACGGGGAGTCGACGATTAATTGTGCCTGTGTGTTTTTGCTCCCTCCTGAATGAAGCTGGAGGGCAGATCAGGTGGACTGGGTCCAAGCCCTCCCAGAGAGCAACAGAACACAGTACAGTCAAAACGTAGGACGCAAGAACCTTCGCGCCCTCGTGGGAGCCCTTGCTGCAGCAGCAGAAGCGGTGGGAGCAGCGCGGCCGCCTCCAGAACTCGGCCGCCAGCAGGCTCCCGCAGTCCGTGACCCCCCGCAGGGTGGACTCGACCTCCGTCCTGTGCGACCTCGCCTCGCAGGGGGCGCTTCCCCGCGCCGGCTCCAGGGGAGGCACATCTTCTTGGGTCTCAGGGTCAACGTTGGCGGCGCGCAGAGGAGGGTAGGGGGAGGGGGGAAGTGGAGAGCAACGAAATCCGCCCCCATCATAACCAATCCAAAAAGCGAAGAAGCTCAGCAAAAACGCACCCGAAGCAGGAATCGAACAGGGTAGGGCTGTTTAGCAAACGCCCAGGGCCGTTCAGTAAAAGCCGGGTAGGGGGAGGGGGGAGGGCGTCTGAGAAGGCGCGGGCCTCACACCTGTAGGTAAGGCCCGCGCCTTCTGCGAAGCATCCTCCTTCTGAGAAGCCCTCCCCCCTCCCCCCTACCGCCTCTGCGAGTGGCCGACAACAGCAGCCAGGGCCCCCCTCCTCCATGGCTCTTCCCCTCCCTCCTCCTTCCTCCGACTCCCTACTCAGTCCTCCCTGCTCTCCTCACCCCCACACAACAGTTTCCCCCAAGGGCTTCGCGCTCTTGCGCCGCCCCGCCAACGGGAGAAAAGGAGGACGAGGAGGAGGGGGAGAAGGAACGAGGACCGCGAGTGCTCCCCTCACCCCCACACAACAGTTTCCCCACACCGTCCTCTTCTTCGCCTCCTCGAAGGGTGAGGGTTGCGGGTGGTGTGGTGCTTGTGGCCCTCCGAAAGTGGCACCAACCTCGCCTTGCAAGGTGGGCATGCCTGCTGCGTGTGGGCGACAAGGAAGAGTATGAGTATGAGTATGAGTATGAGTATGAGTATGAGTATGAGTATGAGTATGATGACGATGACGATGATGAGGATGATGAGGATGAGGATGAGGATGAGGAGGATGAGGATGAGGATGAGGATGAGGATGAGGATGATGATGATGATGATGATGATGATGATGATGATGATGATGATGAAGCGGAGGAGGAGGAGGAGGAGGAGGAAGAGAAAGAGAGGGAGGGACAAGAGAGCAGGGGGAGGGAGGAAGGAGGAGAAAAGAATCGAGTCGCGCGGGCTATCATGGGTGTCACATTGCTGGCCGGCCAGCAAGCGGACAGTTGTGGAAACGAAAGAGGACAGGTGAAGGTGCATAGCTACGCGCACCGTCGGCTTTTCGCAGTCACGTGTGCACGCGCTGACCTCGAATCTCGTGCACGTGGGTGGGCGCAGCCTGCAATCACCAGGTGAAGAGAAGAAGTGCCAAATGAGCCCGTATCGGCCTGGCTCCTGACACGCATGTGGACCATACCACTCTGGACGACTGTGGACGATGGCCAAGAAGAATTGGCTGGAACCCACGTTTGAAGGAGGTAACCCTGCACCAATTGTCGCAAATGTAGAGCACAAACTTCCCTCGAATGGGTAACGAAACCCTCTTCTGGCTCCAGGAGGGTCTACGGAAGGACCTCAGGATCATCGAGCCCCCTTCGAGGCCAAAGTGTACACGTTCCAACAAATCCCACCAGCCCTCTGGGCGTCGGTGGTTTAGAGTTTCCTCTTCCACCCCTCCTTCTTCCCCTTCGGGGAAGGGTTTACCCCTCCCCCTACCCACTTCCCTGGACCTGGACGGGGGGTTCCGCGAGGTGTCAGGGCGTCCAAAACGGCCTCGGCGAAGAAGCCACAATCATTGGTTTTACTAGGGTTTTGGCACCATTTTGGCATCCTGAGGGGGGAGGCCTAATTGAAGCTCCCCTCTTGTTTGGTCGATCTCCTCCAAGATGGCCCCAAGAGGCGCCCAAGAGGCCCCAAGAGGCCCCAAGATGGCCCCATGATGGCCCCATGGTGGCCTCAAGAGGCCTCCAAGAGGCCTCAAGAGAACCCCAAGCGGCCCCAAGAGGCCTCCCCGAGGCACCCAGGACGCCCAAGAGTCCCTCAGGACGGCCCTCTACTCGCCTGAGCCCCTCCCGAGCCCAGCAAGATTACAGTCGCACTCAATTGGACAGGACACGCGAGAGGACACAAGACCCTTCCGAGGGCCACATTGCCACAGGAATGTGGGAGGCATGGGTCGCGAGACACAGGACACAAGGGTACCCTTGATTTTGCAGGGTCGACCTACTAATCTGGGCCGACTGTAGGCTCAGGACGCTGACAGAAGGACCACAGTGGCCCTCATTTTGGAGGCGCGCGCAAGGCGTAGGGGGAAGGGGGACAGCTTCTTAGAAGGAGGCTGCTTCAGAAAAAGCGCCGGCCCTACACACACACATATATATATATATATATATATATATATATATATACACACATCCATCCATCCATCCATCCATCCATCCATCCATCCATCCATCCATCCATCCATCCATCCATCCACACACAGACATACATACATATTTACCCTGGCCTTCCGATCCCCGTTTTTTTTTAGTTGATCTACTATTATAGGAAATCTGCCTTAACTACTATTTTGAAAAACAAGTGTTGCAAAATAGTGGATCCACTATTTTGATGCATACATACGTACACGTATAATTATATGTATCTATGTATGAAGAAAATGTTGGTTTCACAGAGGCTAGATCAGACACTTAAACACATCAAATAAAAAACAAATGATATCTTAAGTTGCATGAGGTCTGGTCGGTGAGCTCGGTTAGATGCCACGCACCTTGTGCCCCCAAGATGGGGTGGGCGGCTATTTGCATGGGGGCCACGCACCTTGTGCCCCCAAGATGGGGTGGGCGGCTATTTGCATGCATGGGGGCCACGCACCTTGTGCCCCCAAGATGGGGTGGGCGGCTATTTGCATGGGGCATAATCATCTGATAAGCTGGTGGCTCGCGAAAGCGAGTGTCGGACAATTGCTATATATGCTATGATATGTCGTGCTATGAGACATCGTGCTATAATATGTCGTGCTATGATGTGTCGTGCTATGATGTGTCGTGCTATGATATGTCGTCGTTATCCTCACCCCCCTCCTCCTCCTTCTCCTGGTTCCGTGGCCTTTCTCGCTCATCTCATGGGGTGGCCCCCCACCTCACCCCCTCCATCCTCCAACAAGTGTGCAATTGCCCCCAAAACGTAACGGTAAACACATACAAACAAAACAAACGACACATGAACAAAACCAGGGGCCGATGCGGAAATGCCCTGACACTTCCACAGCAATGTTGGTTCTGGCCAAGGGTTTTCCTTGGCGCGGGCCGCATGTCCAGCCCCGAGATTTGTTGTCTGTGCAGCGACACCGTCAACGGACCACACTCCGATGAAATTGGATGGGCGTGCGGCCACAAAGTGCACATGAATTGTTTCGGATCTTGGGTGCATTCAACATGGCCAGACTTACATCGGCCACCTTTACCATGTCCTGGATTACCATGCGCCCTTTGCAGAGAACCTTGGCGTGACGACGTGGCTCTAGATGCTAAGTTGAGGATCGCTGGGAAAACGTTTCAAGATTTCGTTGACCACGTGGCTGATCAAGAAATGGTACCTCCTCCGCCGCCGCCTGCATCTCCTGCTGAATGGATTGTGCCGCTGTGTTGCCCTAGGTTGCTTGCCACAGGCGACGGCGTCGAAGAACCCACCTTCATGGAGATAGAGTACGACCGACGCATGGCATGGATGGGAGGAGTGGACTACGAGTGCTTGCGATGTGGTTCGAAGGTGTCAAACAGCATGCCTGAGTTCAACTACTTGCGGGTATTACCTTCCCAAGTCATGGCGGCGAGTATGAGTGCGTGCATGATTCATGGCCGTCGCTCAATGATTTTAGACATGCAAACTAAGCTCCGATGGTGGACGTGCATAGAAAGTTATCCTGATTATGACGTACCGATGCCTCTTTACCACGGCTGCATGCCCATGGGCCCGTACCCATGGATGGATGGAGACTACGTCGCCTCAGACGCGGATGAGGAGTCGGCCTCGGTGATCGAAGTCGACGCGATCGACGAGCTGCCCAGGCCCGCAGACGGCATGGAGATTGAGCCTCAGCCCGAGCTTGCAGATCTCGAGGATGAGCCTCGGCCCCAGCCTGCTGAGAGTGAGCCTCGGCCCCAGCCCGCTGAGGATGAGCAGCCGATTGACGATATCAGCAGGCAATCGTTGCTTCACATAATTTGCTCTGATGAACTTGATGCGCTCAGCAGGCTGGCCAGGGACGACTAGCATTGCTAACAAAAACAAGCACCCCAAACAGCAATAACAATCAAACCAGTGAGGGCCAGTGAGGACCAGTGAGGACGTCTCGAGCGACGTGCGTAGGTGTGGGTGGTCGACCAGTGAGGACGTCTCGAGCGACGTGCGACACAGCCTGGAATAGATCACTGCAGTGAGGACGTCTCGAGCGACGTGCGACAACAGCCCAGACTAGATCGACCAGTGAGGACGTCTCGAGCGACGTGCGACACAGCCTGGAATGTATCACTGCAGTGAGGACGTCTCGAGCGACGTGCGAGCCCAGACTAGATCGACCAGTGAGGACGTCTCGAGCGACGTGCGTAGTGTGGGTGGTATTAGGATACGCTCCCATTAACATCCAAGTGAAACGCACTTCAAATGTTATATGAGGGGGCCGCGAAAAAACAAAACGAAATCCGCCGACGGGACCTAGCTACAACAAACGATAAACTGAGAAACGAATACCAAGAAGTTCGCCATGCTCCCACCCACCTCCCCCTTAGCCATTTGGGCTCAATTCGCAACTTCAAGCAAGGAGCTCGCGCTGCTTCAGGCTCGCACTGCTTCAGGAGGAGAAGCTTCAGCTCGCGCGGCTCGGCGATGGCGGAGGAGCCCGCGCTGCTTCAGGCTCAGCCGCGCAGAAAGGCCAGAAGCTGGAGATCATCGGACCCGTCCAACCCTGAGCTCTACGAGGCCCCGGTGGCCGACTTCGACACGTATTTGTTCGCGCTGAACGGCTGGAACTACGAGTCCAAGGACACGAAGACGGGAGTGGATACAGACGCCTTGAAAGGTTTCGCTCCGATCTTGTCGGAACTCATGACGCTGGACCCTAGAGGAGGATACTTCCGCCAGAGGGACATGAGAGGGGCTCTCGCTAAGTGCGCCATGCGAGACAGTTGCAGGCAGGCATTCGCTGCGCACTGTGTCTCGCAAGGGTATGCCAGTATCGAACAAGGGCTCGTTCACTTGAGTTTGATGTTTCGCGTGGCGTGCGCCCACACCAGAGACCAGCAGCCGCAGTACAAGAAGCTCACCGACATCGACTCGCCTGCTGCTGTTCGTGCACACCCTGAAGAATTGCGAAAGGTGTACGAGCTCATCACGCAGAGCCCAGGCCTATCGTCGGCCATAGGCCCCACCCATTCCCAGCTTTTCGAGGAGGTGCATCAGATCGGAGCTCGGACGACGAAGCCTACATCGTCAGCAAGAGCCTGGACGCCTCGGAGTTCAAGGCCGTCATATCGATGAGCTCAGGCCTGGAGGTCTACGCGGATAGGTACCGTCGTGGAGACAATGGGCTAGCAGTTGCGGTATGGGATGCCTACAATGAGGAGTGGGGGATGGAAGTGTCTGCGAATCTGATCACCGACGATGGGGCACATTTGCGGAGGCCCACGCCAATAGTTCAGCCCAAGCCCAAGAAGCCGAGTACCATGAAGAAGCCAGCGGCGGCCAAAAGGCCTGCGGCTGCCATGCCGCTGGCAGAGGATGATGAGGCGCTTGCCGAGACCCCGAAGAAAGTCAAGAAAGAGGACGATGCGCCTAGCGATGATGCGTGCGAGGGCCTTGCTGTCGAGGGTCCCAAGCACAGCAAGGCCGTCCTCGACATCTTGCAGCGCCTCCCTGAGAACGCCGAACCTACAGGTGGCCTCGAGGTAGGCCGTAAGTCGTACACGATCCAGGGCAGCCGCATCAGCGTGCTTTTCACAGGCAAGGGCTCATTCTACATCAAGGGCGTGGCGGAGGACAACCTGAAGATCGCGAAGACAATGGGCGCCTTCAGTGCCATAGAGACGGCAAAAGTCTCAACAAGAAAGGCGACCTGCAGCTCGCGATCGGCGAGGACGTCCAGCGGTCCGTCGACCTCGCGACATTCTTGGCCTGCCATCATAAGTGAGGCTCGGAGCTCGGGAAACTCAGAACCTGCGGAGCATTGAGACGGAAATGCATGTTTGGCTCTCGAGAGATAGGGAAACAACTTTCCACCAGGGTGTCCAGGCTGATCCTCCTACGTTTTCTAATCATCCAGCCTGTCAAGTCTCAGACCTAATCTCCATCCTCCTTCGGCCCAGGCCCGACGCCTGCGAGGGCATCTCGAGCGAAACGCCGACGGAGAAACCTAAGTGCAAGCGCAAACGAATGGGAACCTATACTGACACGATGCGTGAGGATATCTCGAGCGAAACGCCTACTGCGTGCACAACCCTAAGCCCCCATGGGCCCCATGGAGCCCATCGAGACCACGCGGGGCTCCCCCACGCCCCAGCATATCTAACAGCCCCCCCCCTGCCGGATATGCTGCCATATCTAGATCCTCGAAACATTCGTCAATTTCTATATCTAACAGGGGCCTGACAAATCTGCTGACAGATATGGAGACGCCCTGTGTGCGCTGATCGGGGCGCCCTGGGACCCTGGAGCGATCCCTTATCCTCCTCCTCAGACCTCCTCCCATAGCTGTTTCGGCTACTGTTGGAGCTCGGGCGAGGTCGAGCCACCGACCGCTCGCGCTCGCCATGCCGCCCAAGCGCAAAGCAAACGCTTTGCCCAAGGCGTGCGCTGAGATGAAGGCAGCCATTGGTGAAGCAGGGGTGACTGCTCAGTCGATCGCTAATGTTGACCACTCCGTCCGCGCCAGGGCTTTCTCGGCTCTTGACACCACGCTCAAGAACCATCATCCATCCAAGGTGGTCGAGTACAAGGCGCTCACGGACGACGATCAGCGCCGTGAGTGGCTTGCAGCCTTCATTCTTGACCCAGAAAGCGGCGGGTGCTGCGCCAGCAAGACGACTGGGCGTTCAAGCGAGACCGCCGACAAAGCTGTCCAGATTTGGGTCACGGTCGATGAGTATGGAGGCCCACGGTTCCCCAACAACATGGAGCACGCGAAGATCGCTGTCACTGTATTGCAAGATCGGCCTCACGAAAACGCTGCGTTGGCAGCGGCAGGAGTCAAGGAGTACGACGTCACGAAGGTTTGGAGGGAATGCTGCAACCGCAAGAAGGAGACTGTCGCGGTGACCGTCGATGCGAAGATCACCCCCTCAGAGTACCAAGAGGTGGCCACCGCCATGGCAACGGATGGGGATCAACCGAAAAAGAAAGGTCGCACCCAAGGGAACCCGAGTTCTCGGGGGGGGCACCCCGCCGAACCCACCAACAGAGCTGAGTGCCGAGCAGCTGGTGACTAAGCAGCTCAAGGACAGCATGGGCAAGACTTCCAAGGAGGCGAAGAGCTTGATCGACAAGATGGGCAGGGAGCTTACAGAGGTGGAGCTCGTCGAGAACAGGCTCAAAACCAAATCCTGGTCACCTTCAGCCGCTTCCTATCTGCAGGAGGAGACCGCGAAGCAGGTGGCCTTCAAGGAGTCGCTCCACAAGCTGTGGACCGAGACGAAGGGGACGAAGTTCAATAGCAATGATGATATAGAGGCGGCCACGGCGAGCCTCAAGACACCCAGCGAGAATTGCGAGAAGGAGTACAAGAAGTAGAAGTCCGAGGTCCTTGTCCCGTTCGCCAACATCAAGTGATAGACGTGCGCCTCGACCTTCGGGGTGACTGGGGCATCATGCAATGAGCTAGTTGGGGTTGCAACGTTGCGTTGGTCGGCATGCATCGTGCCTTTCCAATCGAGACGGCTCTGAGCATGATAAATGCACCTGCAAGGGCCCGATCGCCTCAAAGTTGTTCGAATGAGCGGCACGCCTCAAGATTATCCCACTCCTCCTCCTCCTCTTCCTCCTCCTCGTCCTCAAAATATGTTGGCCCTGGGGGCCGAAACGCCTCAATAGCGTTCGGGGGGCGACACGCGAACCGAGAGAGAGAGCTCAACCGAGGAAACAAATGCGAGGATGTATCGAGCGAGCGCCCCAGCCAGACAAATGTGAGGATATCTCGAGCGAAACGCCTACTGCGTGCACAACCCTGAGCCCCCATGGGCCCCCATGGGCCTCATGGCCAATTTGGGCTCAAGCTTGTTTCAGGCTATGCCAGGGCACTTACAGAAACTTGCAGAGTGGAGCAGGCCACTCGGCCTCGGCCTTCACCACTTGGTCGAATGGGATGGCAGGCCGAGGGATGCGGCAGACTACGTGAGACAGGACTTCAGCAGAGCACGGACTTCGCTGCGCGGCAATTCGGCGGCTTCCAGCAGTAGGAACTGCCATCGCGACGTGATGCGGCGCATGAAGGCAGCGCCTGGGAAGCCAGAGCCCTACGCTGCCAGCATTCAGTGTTGGGACCCAGTGAAACAGGGGCCTTATCAAGATGACGTGTATTTCTTGCGCCCTCATGAGCACGTCGAGGCTACGAGTGATGACGGTGTGTTAACCAAAGATCAGTGGGTTGATTTATCATCGCAGCCGATCCTTGCAGCGAAGAAGGAGGAGTGGTGCAGCAGAATGGGTATAGCGAATACTGACGTGGTCGCCTTCGGCCTCTGGGGCGACTTCGCCCCGTACTTGACGCGGGACAGCACCCTGGCCTTGCTGTTCACGTCTCTCGGCGAGTTGCGGTTCGAGCGCTTCTGGTTTGTGGCACTGAGTAAAAGGACAGCTTGTCAGTGTGGATGCAAGGGGTGGCATGCTTCCGAGGGGATTTGGAAAGTACTAGCGCGGTCCGTTCGTGTTCACATGGGAGGACAGTGGCCGAGCACCAGGCACGACAACCAGCCCTTTAGCGCCAGCACGAGAATCGGTGACAAAAAACGCAATGCCAAATTTGGTCCACTGAGGACACGATCCTGCATGCTCCGAATGACTGGGGACTGGCAGTGGCTGAAGCATGGCCTTGGCTTGCAAGGGTGGGGCGACGACGCTAGTTTGCGAGTTTGCTGGAAGTGCGATGCCACGACTGGTGACCTTGCCAATGCTGGTTTGGACGCTCACTGGAGGTCGCTCTCTGCGACTACAGCGTCGCTCCTCGGGCGCAAGCTCGCAGTTGGAGTGATCATCTCTGGCGTCTTCAATATACCAGGTTTCTTACTGGAATATTGCCTGGCCGATTGGATGCACACGGTGGACCTGGGCATCGCCCAGATTGTGACAGCTTGCATACTTTGGGAGTTATTCAAAATGATGGGTGGCACCAGGGAGGACGACGAGCCCTTGCAAAACCGCTGTGTAATGTTGCGCCAAATGTCAAACCACTTGAACATAGATCCACCGTTCTGGAGATGTACGCTTAACATGGTGAGGGTAGTCGGTAAATCCCCTGGGATGAAGCTCAAGGCCGCTGAGACAAGGAAATTGGTTCCGTGCTTGGTCAGACTGTTGGAACTGATTTTCCCTCCGCATAATGCTACGGAAATCGCTCGTTTGGAGTGCTTGCGTTTTTCGACCTGTGCTACAAAGAAGCAGGGTCGCGGGGCGAGGGCAGCCCCTTTCGTCTGGCAACATATGGGAGGTGTCACGTCGCACTGTACAAGGACCTCTGGTCCGCTGCGCACGGTTGGGTGTTGCGCCGTTTTTGCCCCAAACACCACCTGTTCATTCACATTTGTGAGCGAGGCACAAATCCAAGGGACGAGTGGTGCTACAGAGACGAGTAAACTATCGCCGACGTTGTCCAGGTAGCAGAGCATCAAAATACACATTACCTGCACAGAACTATAATTCAAAAACACAGGCTTCATGCTTTCAAGGAGCGATGGAAAAAAGAATAAACAAAAAACGCACAACGACAACAACAACAACAACAACAACAAAAAGAAACCAACAACACCAACACCAACAACAACAACACCAACACCACCAACAACAACAGCACTTACAACAACAACAACAATGACAAACCTCGGCACTCAGAACAGACATACCACAAACTGGGCATCATCACCGCATCAACGTACACAGAAAGCCAATGTGTATACACACACGTATGTTACATACAACCAACAACATGTATACCGAAGGCTCCGCCGCAGCCGCCAACCTGTTTCGTATCTTGGAGGCTTTCGCCCAACCCGACAACCCCGATGGCTTGGCGTGGTGAGGTGGTGGTCGCGCTGGCGGTGGTGGCGGCGTTGGCGGTAGCATGCGGCGGCGGTCGTCGTTTCGCGTTTGGCCGCGGCGCACGCGCGCGCACCACGCCACCACCATCAAAACCATTTGAACAAACCATAACAGATCACCGCACAATGTTGCGACCAATCGTTCTAGTTACCAACGCAATGAATGATGATGTATAAGACGTGGATTGACAATGGCAGTTGAATGTAAAAACGATGTGATGTCAAAATAGGGGCTGTCCCGATTTTTCAATGACGTGACAAGATGACAATCAAAAATCGGCCCTACCTCCGATTTTGTTTCAAAATCGGGGACGCGCGAAAAAAAAAAAGGAGATCGGGCGACCGGGGTACATACATACATCCATACATACATCCATCCATACATACATACACACATACATACATTCATATACACCATATATACATATACATATATGTGCGTGCATGTGTACATACATGCATGCATATAAACAAATATACACACATACATGCATACATACATACATACATACACACATACATACATGCATGCATACATACAGACATACATACACATACTAGACATACATATATAGCATGTTAGGCTGCTCCCCAGGGCCAGACGATGCAATTTTGAGAAGACCGAAGGAGGCAGACGTGACAGCACCACGTAGACGCCGGCTGCTCGTGGCTTCGACAGAGCACCCGAGGCAAGTCGGGTGGAACAAACGTGCAATCGAACACAGGAGAGAGAAAGAGGGAGGGAGGGAGGGAGAGCTTGAGCCGACACGAGTACGGCCCTTCTGCGCTGCTACACATGCTTCACTATGTAAAATATACCAGCATGTTAGGCTGCTCCCCGGGGCCAGACGATGCAATTTTGAGCAGACCGAGAGAGGCAGACGTGACAGCACCACGTAGACGCCGGCTGCTCGAGGCTTCGACAGAGCACCCGCTCCCGAAAGGCGGAAATGGCCGAAGGCCGCAGATAAATTAAACTAAAGGCCAACAACCGAATTCACAACACCTTAGGACGCACCCCACAGGTGCGCCAGACGCATGGACTGGACAACGCGGGCACTCTCGATCATCTGCGCAGCTGCTGCGCGTGCGAAGGCGGGCGGATAAGAGGCGGCCAGCGCAGCGTAGTGGACGCCGCCCGGGGCTCTGCCACTGAGCGCGAGGTGGGGGCGCTGAGGCCTGGAGCACACGCGCCCACACGGGCAGCATTTTTGCCTGATGTGGTATCCTGGGCCTCCATGCCACGCACAAATATGGGTAGGCTTCTTCCAAGGCGCGCCGTACTGGCACATGCGACAGGTGGGGGAGGAGAACGAGGGGAGGCGGGAAAGGGCCACAAACCTTGGAGCCTGCCACATGAGAGAAGTTAAAGGGTTCTCCAAAAAGACTGGTATCCCGAGAGATGCACGCAGCCCAATCACCCTGCACGTGAAATGGAAAGAAGCGCTCCCGACTTTCAGCCGTGACGCTTCAACCGAGGAGAGGCCATCTAGACCCATGGGGAACTCGGGAGACCTGAGAGGCTTGCGCAAGGCGCGAGTCCAGGACGTGCACGGGGTGCCCAGCCACACCCCGATGACCGCCCGAGACTTCACCCAGCCCGAAATTCCCCGCTGGAAGGTGAGGGACAGATGGTTCTCTGCCAGCCCGTTCAGAATATCAAGCGAGAGACAGGCGAAGCCAGCCCGCCGAAGCTGTTGGCCGATGCGGCCACGCCCAGCAAAGGGTTCTAAAAACAGACAGCGCCTGCGCCGGCGTGCGCCTCTCAGGGCGCGCTCGAACTTCTGAGTGAGATGCTGCTCTACGACGCTGGGCGAGCCAATCACCGCCGGGCCGTGCGGCCGCGAGCCGCAGCCTGCCTCGCGGCCGGCGCCCCGCGCAGACACGCCTGGAGGCAGGCTGGCACGGCGCTGGCCAGCGGCTGGACCAGCAGCCCGCCCTGCAGGACGGCGGCGAAGTGCGCCTCCACCAGCCTTCCCAGCTTGTACACGTCGCCGTGCACATGGGCCATCTCCGCCAGCAGCTTCGTCTCCTTCGCGTACCGCTTCATGGAGCTGGGGGCCTGCCACCGCCCCCGCCTCTGCGTCTCCGCGGGAGTCCGCCGGCGCGTGAGGATGTCCTCTGACGCACCCCCGTGCCGGAGGCTGTAGAGGTGTGGCGACAGCGCCTGCAGGCCCAGGGCCTCCACCGCGCGGCTGAAGTGGAGCCGGAGCTCCGCAGGGCTGAAGGACCAGAGCAGCTGGTCGCTGGCCACCGCGGACTTCAGCGCCTCCAACGGAGCTTCCAGCCACCGATCGAAGTCGATGACCATCGAGTCCTCGAACAGGTTCGTCTTCCCCGGCTGCTGGGACTGGAGGTCGTGGAGGAGGAGCCCCCACCTCGCGCACAGCGGCCCCGCGGCCGGCGAGGGGCGGATCAGGTCCCGGCCCTTCAGGCGGAAGCACTCGCACGGCCTGAGGTCGCAGCTGAACGTCAGGGCCACCCACAGCGCCATACTGGACCTCCCGGCACAGGCCAGGTGGCCAGCGATGGCCAGGGCAGCTGCCTTGGGCAGTGGGCAGCGGGTCCGAGGAGGGACCCGCCGCTTCCATGCCACGGCGCAGCGGCAGCTCCGTGGCAGCGAGCCCCTGGCAGCGCCCTGCAGCTCCGGGATGAAGTGCGCCATGGCCGCCAGGAGCTGGGAGCCGGTGTCCGACGCCTCGCCCGCCACGAACAGCGCGTTCATGAAGTCGCAGAGGTGGCTGTCCAGCTGGGTCCAGGTGGCCCAGTCCCTCTTCGTGTCGATGCAGTACGAGTGGAACCTGAGGGCCAGCAGGCGGTACTGCGCCTCGGTCACTGGCCGGACCGCCACGCGCTCCAGGGCGGACAGGCCGAGGACAGGGCGGCTGCTCGCCACCAGCGACGCCGCCAGCAACGCCCGCTGCTGGGCCAGGGCGTCGGCAGCCGTCCTCCGCCGCCGCGGGGCTGCGGCTGGCTGCCGCTTGGGCGCCATGCCGCCGAGGGGCCCTGGGCGCGCGGAGCCCGCTCCCCTGAGAACCAGCCCAGACGGCCCCGAGAGAGGGAGTCCGAGGGGTTGAGCTCGGACGGGATCCAACGGACGTGGATGCGGCTCCCCGTGGCGAGGCCCAAAGCAGCCAGTTCCCGAAGAGGTCCCCGAAGATGGACTGAGCGGGCCCTGCCTTTTGTGGCCCCAAGGGCCAGGGGGAGGTTGTCGACGACGAGCGCGAGGATACGCTTGCCGACCGTCGACGAGTCCCTGAACAGATGCCTCAAGGCCAGCAAGAGGGCCTCGCCCTCCAGCTCCAGAATGTTGGACCCAGGCGGCACCTTGACCGCCACGACGTTTCCCCAGCTCCCAGGATGAAGAAGCCCCGCCGGGACCTCGTTGAACTCGGCCTCTGAGACCTCCAGGTAGCTGGGCTCCAGGTTACCCGAGAAGACCGCCGTGACCTTGCCGGGAGGGGGTACTCTTCGTGATCCTGTTGGAGGGCACGTTCTCTGGCTCGTTCAGCCCCCTCAACACGATAACGCCGACGCTCGCAGGTCCGACCGATAGCTGCGACACGATCTGCCCCAAGATGTCGATGAACCACCCCGAGACCAAAATCACTTGCATCACTACAGCAAACTCGATGATGCCACTCGGCCGACACGTCGAGGCGGAGTAGCGGGAGGAGGCACCGAACCTGCCAAAGTTCTCGCCGAACCGACTGCCACAGGGTGGAAGGAGTTGATCCCGCGAGCTCCAAAAAGGCATACACGGACTGCAGGATGCTGAGCCCCTCGCGGCGTATGAGGGTAGTCCAAGTGATATGGCCAACCAACACACGCATGAGAGCCCCACTGCATCGGCCTCTCCTCAGTATCTCCTCCAACGCATAACGAAGACGCCAGATGCTTTTGTGGCGCACCGACAGCTCGCAGCCACGTCGAAGACTCAGTCCCACAAACTCTGCGTCCTCGGATGCCGACTGGAGCTCGTGGACAGCCAGGCCGAGAGACTGCAGACGCCGAGAGATATGCTGAAGACGCTCGTTCACACGCCTCGCTGACTTACCGAGGGTAAAGAAGTTGTCGACATAGGCAGCAGCACCGATTGACGAAGGGCACCTGAGACACAGGCCAGGCCTCCCGTCCTCCACCAGATCGGAATCCACGAACCCGGCGTCACGAACAACGTTTCGGAGACAGGCTTGGCAGACGTGCGCGGCCCAGCTGAACCCCATGGGCGTGGCCCGTAGACACGGCAGTATGGCATCCCCAGGGCCTCCCGGGACGTCCGGCACTCCGAGCGAAACGAGGGCCCCAGCGTCGACCACGGGCAGCGAGAACAGGTCCGACATATTGGCGGGGACCTCCATGTGATAGAACGCGGTTTCGAGGTCCCCCGAGGCGATGTGGCGCTTACCTCCTGGCACTTCTAAACTAGCAAACGCACTGGGAGTTGACAGACGGGTGCTAGGTGGGGACCTGAAGGAGCAATTGACCACCCGCGCGTCGAAGATCAATATTTGTTGGCCCCCTTTCTTGCAGACGAAAAATACCCCCGTGGCCCCTTTTCGGCCCAGGGCACGGTGAAAATGCAGCATGCCCCGAAAGTGGGCCCCCCTTTAAAAACTTTCCGTGCTCGAGCGGGTTGGAGGAGAGGAGAGGATCGACGTACGCCCCGCGCGGGCAAGCCTCGCGGCGCAGGGCCTCCGCCTCAGCCGGGGGCCTAAGCAGGTTCCCTCGCCAATCCTTAAACACTGACGCGTCGGCCGGGGAAAGCAGCTCCAGGACAGGGACCGGCTTACTGCCCCGAGAAGGCCAGGAAACGCGCTCAAAAGAGTTAGGCACCACGGGACCCGAATCGGAAGCATAAATCGCGGTCCCTGACAGGAGCTCGCCGAGGGCTCCCTGTGCAAAATCGGGGCCCCCCGGGGGGCGATCAAGGCCCCGGTAAGACTCCTGTATATGGTGCAGCACCCGCTCCTGACTCGCATTGGGTGAGGTAGGCTGGGCACGAGCACCGTAGAGATCGTTCAACAACGCGACTCCGTCGGCGGCCCAGGCATCGGCGTGCTCCAGACACCGGCGGCGCTTCCACACCCTCCGGCTCGGCCTGGCGACCCCAACGACACTTTGCTGGGTCTGGGGGAGAGGCAAGGGAAAAAGGTCTCGCTGCACCCGCCTGGAAGATGAGCTAGGCCCCCCGCGGGACGGCGAAGACGGGCCTTGGACGCTGGGAGAGGTGAGGGGCCTGAAGCTCACCTCCCCCGAAGCACTCATTTCTTCTTGGGCCCCGGCTTGCCACTCGCCTCCGAGCTGGAGGTCCCGCTAGCCAGGGCCCTTTCTTCACGGGCTTCGCGACGTTCCTTAGCAATTGCATGCTCGCGGGCCAGCTCGGCCGTGACCCAAGTCTGAAGGTCAGGGCAGATGCATAAATTCCCGCGAACCCTACCTGTGCCTGCCTGATCAGGGTTGGCAACTCTCTCTCGATAGCGTTCCTCCTGAATCTGGAGATCTCTGCACACTATCTCCAGGGTCGCATGATTGGGAACATTGACTTGGTCATACACTGCGGCGAGCTCCAAGGTCCTGCAACATTTCTCGTGTTCCTCGACCCCGAGGTCCTTGTCAGTGAGACCCGCTTCCTGGCGCCAGCGGACGTGATGTCCCATGGGAGTCGTACTGTTCTCCGAAATAAACCGACAGCACCAAAGTGCGGTGCGAGGCCCTGAAAGAGGCCAGTCGGGCCAGGGGCCCTCCCGCATCTGAAGCACTGCCTCTCTGAAGACACAGCGCCGCTGCCCCAGCTGATCCCGAGTGATCGGCAGGACGCGAGGGTCCTGCAGCAGGGCCGCCGGTGGGGGCACCGGCGGTGCTCCCGCCACCAGAACCCTAGGGACCCCAGGACCCCCCCCCCCGGCCGCCGGCCCCACAGGGGCCCCCGCCCCCGGAGCCGCACCGGCCCCGGGGGCCAACGCGCCGGGGGGCGCTGGGCCAGGCCCCGCTGGGGCCAAAGCGGCCGCAAGACCAGCCAGGCCGCCTGGAGCCAGGCCGCCGCCACCCGGGGCCGGAGCGAGAGGCACCAGCGCCCCTCCAGGCACTCCGGGGGCAGCCCCTGGCGCCAAGCCACCTGGCGGCCCTGCAGCCGCGGGACCTGCTGGAGCAAGTGCGGCGGCCGCCGCTGCCGGGCCTCCAGCCACGGCGCGACCGACATTCACAGCGAAGTGAGCGGCAGGGACTACATTCAGACGGGCAGCGGCCGCCGTCCGCGCCGCCACGAAGGTGTGCAGGAGAGGAAGGGCACGAAATCCATGTACTCGTTGACCAGCCAGGTGCGGCGGCAGGCCGCCGCCCGCCGCATGGCCCACGAGTGGGGTCCAGGCCGCGATGTCCCCCCCAGGCAACAGGTCCTCCTCGTAGCAGTCACCGTCGGGAGTGTACCCCGTGAGCGTGTGGGGCGGGAGGCTCGAGATCGGCAGGACGCACCTCTCGTGCCACAGCGCGGCCCCAGCAACGTTGTACTTCACAGCGATGAAGTCGCCCTCTGAGACGCCGGCCGCCGAGAGTGCATGAGCCGGCTCCGGCGGAGCCGGTGGCCCCGCCCTGCCCGCCGGCAGGAGCGGGCCAACGCCAGGCGCCGCCATGCCTAGCCGCGGTGGGCCGCGGCGGCGCGCCTCTCGCGCACTGCCGCAGCCTGAGCCCGCGCCTCAGCGGCGACGTCCTCCCCCACCTCGGAGGTCGGCTGGTGCGGCACGTCCGGCAGGGCTGCCGCCACGCCAGCAGGCACGTGGGCCGGCGACGCCGGCCCCGCCACGCCTGCGCCTGCGGAGCGCCGCGGGCAGGCCAGTGCCGGCAGCAGCCGGCCAGCGAGGAAGCCGATGAGACTGCCCACCACCAGCCCGAAGGTCAGGAAGCCCACGGCGATGAAGGCCCCAGTGGCGGCCACGTGGGGGATCGACGTCCCCTCGGGGCAACGGCAGTCCCCGCAGCTCAGGGACGGGCAGGCTGGGAGGCTGGGGAAGTGGGCCTCGGGGCAAGCGGGGCAGACCGCTGCCAGCGAGGCCGTGTAGTAGTGGATGCCTACTACGATAGAATCCTTCAGACCTTCCCACCAGATGTTGTGTTGCATCTGGTGAAATGAGAGCTTGAACCGACACAAGTACGGCCCTTCTGCGCTGCTATACATGCTTCACTATGTAACATATACCATTATATATATATATATATATGCGTGTATGTGTACATACATACATACATACATACATACATACATACATACATACATACATACATGCATACGTACGTACGTACGTACGTACATGCATACAGACAGACAGACAGACAGACAGACAGACAGACAGACAGACAATCATATATCTTTCTATGTATATCTATATATATATATGTATGTATGAGGCCCGCGCCTTCTAAGAAGCAGGGGTGCTTCTAAGAAGCCTTCCCCCCTCCCCCTACCCCACTCTGCGCGTGGCCGATCACTTCAGCGTCCAAACTGTACTTCCCACAATCCCTCTATCCCTCCGTCCGTCCCCCTCTCCATCGCTCCACTGATTACCCTCCCTCTGCCGTCCTGCTCGCGCCCCTCCTCCCTCTCCTCCTCCTGCTGCGCTCGCGCTGAGACGCCGTGTCTCGCCGCGTCCTGCTAACGACGCCAGCGCCGCGCACCCGCGGCTCGCCCAGAGGTGGAGCGAGGGCAACATCCCCCTCCTCTTCCTCCTCCTCCTCCTCTTCCTCCTCCTCTTCCTCCTCCTCCCCTTCCTCCTCCTCCTCCTCCTCCTCCTCTTCCTCTTCCTCTTCCTCCTCCTCCTCCTCTTCCTCCTTTTCCTCCCCCTCCTCCTCCTCCGCTTCCTCCTCCTCCTCCTCCTCCTCCTGCCCCTCCTCCTCCTTCTTCAATGTCGCCGGTCGCCTCGGACGGCGGGGGCGGCTCCGCGAAGTCCTCGGACTTCTCGGACTTCGCTGGGCGCGGCGCCGGCGATGACTGGCCCGCGAAACTCCTTCGCTCTCACGAGGTGCACCAGTCAATGCGCGCATGCATCAGCGGCGCGCAGAATTAGAGAACAGAAACACTATCCTCAAGGGAAGCTGTTCAATAAACGCACCGAAGGAAGGGATCGAACACGGCAGGACTGTAAAAAACGCCCAGGGCCATTAGTAAACGCAATCATTGATGGGCGTTGGAGGGTTGTCCTCCCTGGAAAAGTGGCCTTCGAATAAGGCCCCGCCTCAAAGGAGGTGTGGGCCGTCTTGTTTATGGAGACTACCCGTTTCCACCATTGCCCCCACCTTTTTCCAAAGGGCGCCCCTCAAAGGACCCTACCCCGCTTATCGCCCCATCAAGAACATGCGACAGACATTATGCACAACACGTGAGGAATCAACAACAATGAACAAATTCGAGGTAATACTACCGTTGATCACACTGACTCGCCTCACACCATGCGGTCACATAGCGGGAAACACAACAAACAGCGGTAATATTTTGTTCCGTGGCCACCGCACTTCAACACATTACTCTGACTCACCTCGTGTTGTATATATCTCTCTCTCGCTTCCCAGAACCGAACACGAAGTTTAGGAGCGTAAATATGCGTGTGCCCACAAGTACGCAAACACGTTTGCGAACCCGTGCGTGGCCAAACGAACGCACGTCGGACTGAATGGGTTCCTTTTGAACGAACGCATTTCAAGTCGCAAACGTAGAACAAAGCTCGACGCGAACAACTGATGTTGCTCTTAAGATAATCCCCCCCCCATGGACTGTCGGACGGACCCCATCGGAGCGCGGGGCGGAGCCCCTCGAGCGTGGCTGCCCCAGGGGGCGTTTCGGCAATAATTTCGAGGCGGGCCCAGCCGCGGCCACGAGCAAGGCGCCCGTCCGTGGCCCCAGGACCCCCCATCAGGGGGAAGGGGAGGGGGAAGTTGGTTTTCCAGCATATGCAATCGAACCATGTAATGGTTTGAGCCATAATTATTACAGACATTCAAATACACATTCAAACATCTCTGATGGTTCTGAAGCCTCTTACCCCGAACTCAGGAAACCATATACAATCCAACTCCGATGCCTGTCCTTTACAGAACCGAAAATCAACTAGCGGAGCGTGGAGCGATCCACGGCTTTTGGGCTTGAAACCAATACTGCTTTGAATCTACAGCTAGGGTTAAAGCTTAGCTTACAGAAAGACGTGCAACAATGCTTTTCTATCATACAGCTGGCTTTCTAAGAACCGTGAAACCGATTTCCAGGACAACGAACTCCAGGACAACTCTAGAACTAACAATTCCAAAGACATCTGAATATCAAAAAAAAACTCGAGGATAGAGGAAGCTGGAGGCGAGAGGAGGAGAAGGAGCAGGCAGCTCACATTTCTTGTTTTCAGTACATGAAACTCATGTCTTAATATCCACAACAGCAACGCTCGTTGTAGTACTTCAGGAGCCTCAGCTACTCCTTGATGTTCTCGATATCCTTCTCGCCGGCCTCCGGCTGGAGGCTCGATCTCTCGTGGCGCACGGCCTGGTCCTTCAACAAAACCATCTTGATCTTGCCGGTCGTACAGTACGTCATGGGCTGGTCGTACCAGCCCTCCTTGGTCAATCCGTCCGCCAGCATCGTCCTCGTGGGTACGTGTAGAACAGAGCGGATACGATGCTGTACACGGTCCTCTCTGAGCGCCATGATCGCAACGCGTTGGCTCTTGTCTGATGGTATGCCACGGCCACCAGTAATCAACTCATAGAGGTCCATACAGTCCGTCATAGAATCGTGGGAGATTATCGTGATATCGCGCTGGTGGAGGTCGAGCATGTCGTGAGCCGTAATCACCTTCCGTGGAGAAAGAACCTGTTGGCATAATAGCTCCGTGATGCGTGCCGCAACCAGTTGGCCCATCTGTGTACAACCGATTGCCGATAAGGTCTCTGCATGCGATGTCGAATGGGATACTCTTGAGGCCTTCCGAGCACTGAAGAATAAGGTGTGCGCATATCCACCAACTCTCGCGAGGTCCTGGCCGGTAATCCACTCGGGCGTGTCGTTCTTCAGGCTGTCGTGCATCATCATCACAAACTTGCCCTCGTATGGATAAACACTCTTCTTGCTAGCATGTCCACAGTCGTGAATACTGCAAAGACGTACTGGGAACTCCATCTGGTGGTAGTGCAACCCATTCATCTCCTTCGTCTTCTTTGCCTTGGCAAGGACTCGATTCGCCTGCTTCAGGTGCTGGACCTCTGGGCACACCATCTCCGATTGAAGAGCCACGACGTCATGTGCAATGTCAATACGCGTAAGGCACAGCCACAGTAAACTACATACCAGCGACCTGAACTGGTGGTGCTCGTACTCGTCCAGCTCCTGGAAATCCTTCTTCATGTTGAACGCGTTCGTGAACTTGGCCTCTGGCAATTTCTCGAGGTAATGCTGCTGGTGAATCAGCAGGTGGCCTGGCGCTAGCATCTCGTGCTTCATGCCCAGGTACACGAATGGCAGACTAGTCCTCTTGGGGTTGCCAAACTTCTGTCCAAGCTTCTGTGCTATATAATCGAGAAACTTCTTCGTGGCTGCAAGAAGTAAATCGTCAACATGAATAATACACAGAGAAACCACCTTCCAGCCATCAATGATCACCAGGAAACACTCGTCACGCGTGCTCATCCTGTAGCCGGTGTCCAGCTTGAGGTAGTGAAGCAAAGCCAGCTGCCACAACAAAGAAGCATCCACTAATCCATATAGAGCCTTGAGACACTTCAGGATGAAGAGCGGGATGTCGCCATCGATCACAACGATGTTGCTCCGTGGAATGCTTCTCCAATGTCTCCACAAGTTCGCTGGTGGGCGAAACTATACTTGGCGTGCCTCCTCCACCTCATGACCAAGCTCCTTGGCCTTGGAAACAACCTCTGAGAACTTCAGTCCCTGGAGGAAGGCAGTCGAGATGTCGAAACTCTCCATGGTCAGCTCGAACTGGATGGCCAATGAGCAAAGCTGCCTATGGCTGAGACGTGATGCTGCCGATGAGTGGCGACTTACTGAGGTTTTCTGTCGATCCAAGAAGCCGCGACCACAGCATCTGGACTTGACGATGCGCTTCTGACGACTCTTCCACTTGCGAACCCATATACCATCTACCACGTTCGTCGCGTTCGCCGATAGGTCGATCTCGAAGACGTCGTAACTGTACAAAGATACTGCCTCCTCGTAGCCGCCGATCTCAACTGCATCCCAGTTGTCGATCACCTCTTGTGGTGTGAGCAGATCATCTGATGAAACTGAAAAGCATTGGTCCTCTTTGATATCATAGTAGAAACACATGGGCCTGGTCACTGGCCCTGATAGAACTGCGAAAGCATCTTCGGCACTCCATGGTAGTTCACCTCGTTCAGCTTGCTGACTGAAATGTAGAATCTGTTCTGCATCTGCAATGGCGTGAGCGAAATAGTCCTCATCGTAGCGTGGAGTAAAGCTTCCAGCTGCCAGACGCCGAAGAGGTTTAGACAACTGATGCTCTGCATGTTGGGCACCATGCCATACCTGATAACTGTGCAGCTCGAGCAGCTCCTGTTTGTCTAACTCGATCGTGTCGCCTTCGGTCGGGCCGTAGTCGATGGTCTCCTCGTTGTCGACCGGCTCGACAATAGGTAAAATTGGCTCCGCACTTGCAGTTGCTGGCGGCCCAGAGCTCCTTGATGATTGCGTCGGGCGATCGTTTGTCGGGCTTGCTGAAGCATCTCGCTTTGAGGAGGAGCCCTTGGCGCGATCGGTGATACTGGTGGTTTATGCCGAAGTGTTTCTTGTCGCACTTGTCGATCATGCTGTCCTTCATGTTCACGTGGATCTTGAGCAGGTCCGTAGTCTCTTGTTCGAGACCGTTCTAACTCTGACGTAGTAGGCGTTGGTCCTTCGTTCTCCATTCCTGGCATAGGTGGTACATTCGGCAATGGCGAAGCAGCTCCCGACTTCGCTTGTCCATAGTCCACCGTAGCCTCAGGACTCTCTAGGTCCACTCCAAATGGCACTCCATGAAAATCCAGTGGAGGTGTCGTCGCAGGTGCCGGTGTCGGCGGAACAGAACCTGGCACAGGCTTGTCATACCATGGCGCTGGTGATCCAGGTGCGCCTTTTGGCGATGAAGTGACTGAAACCCTTCCTGTTGAGGCCTTTGGTGGAGGTGGCGCTGGAGGCGGAAGCGGTGGACTCATAAGTCGGGATCTTGAACGATCTGCCGTATCTGGTGAACGTACTGGTGAATCTGGTATCTTGCCGATGTCCGTATCTGCTTGATCATATGGATCTATTTCTCCTGGACCAGGAGGTGGCGTGTGCATCTCGAACCTCGCTGGTGAAGCGACAGGAGGTACAGGAACAAATTCAGCTGCATGGACTTTGGGTACTGTCACTGATCCTGCTCCTCCTGAAGGAGGCGGCGGTGGCTGCAGTGCGCCAGCCGCGACCTCTGGTAAAGTAGATGCCGAGACATCCAGCGTGACGTCGTCAGGAGAGATTGATACTCGCCTGACTGGTGAAGGTGTCTTCGGCTCGTGTGGAAATAATACCACTGGCTGTGGTATCTGCTTGGGTACTGGAGCTTGTTGAACTTGATCTGGTACCGGTCGACGTTCGACGGGTGGCGCCTTGACTGGAGCTGGAGGCTGCGGAGGAAGTGGCTGCTGTCCGCCAAGTCCTGGAGGAGCTCCAGGGCCTCCTGTCTGTCGTTGATTGTTGTCCTCCTCGTCTGCTTCTAGCCATGAGCCACCAAACGACGCCCATGGCGATGCTATCCATGGAATAGGCGAAGGACCTCCAACACCACTGAGATCCACCTCTGGAGTATCGTCGATATCGTTGTCGTCCGGCTTACTGTAACTGAAGTAGAGCATGTAACTCTCGTCCTTCCAAGGCCCTGAGAATGATAGTGGTAGAGCCTTGTCTGGTACCACGTCGCGTATCATGTAGCTCTCACGCCGACTGTTGTTCCACGTGATGAGCTGTCCACGTTGTGCCGCTGAGATGGCGCTCGTCCTCTTTCTTGCACTTGTTGCCAAACTGGATGCCATCGAACTTGACCCCGTTGAGTACGCCGGTGTAGACCTTCTGGGCTGCCGTCCACAACGGTGGCGGATTCTGCCCCAGGTCGGGCGGCGCAGTAACGTAGGTGTTGTTCGCGCTCGAGTATACCAGACCATACGTGTATGACGAGAAAGCCGCTCCAGTCTCAACAATCTCCATCATCTCCTTTACGGTATCATTAAACTCTCGCTGAACGGCGTACACGTCTTGGTGATGATACTTCTGGTGTAACATCCATACAAAGCCAATATGCGGGCGAAGATGTCTGACGGGTACCAGCATGATGTGACCTCTCCAGTCGACCACTGCTCTGGAGCCGTCCTGGTAGACCTTGATGACCTCACAAGGCCCACGCCATCCTGCATCGTCCTTGGTGTCTGGCTCGCGCCAGAGGTCTGCCTTGGCACCGTCACTGATCTTCGCGCGATCCTCGGGCTTGAACTTCTGCATCTTGGTGTTCTGAGCCACGGCCAAGCGATCCTCCACGATGCTCTGCAAGATCGCCTCCTTCGCGAACGTGCGTAGGCGCATGCCTACCTCGATGGCGTCGGGCACTGTCTCCAGAGCCCCGGCGGCTGCAGAGATCGACTTGTTCTCGGGATCGTAGAGCTCGCGCGGCTGTACTCCAAGAAGACCTTGGTAAGGCGTATGCCCGTTGTAGCTCAGCATGCTGTTGGTAGACATGGCCACCTCGCAGACGACCTGCTCCTGCGTGGTGTTCAGCCCTGTCTTCTGGACTGTGGCCCACAGCTTCTGAGCTCCTGTCCGCGCGATCTCGATCCGTCTCTCCGCGATAGGCGCGGCCGCGTGACCTTGAGATCCGCCAAAGTCTCTGGTAATGTCGAACTTCTCGCAGCACTTTCCGACGAGATCACTCGGGATGGCGCCTTCCTGATCGGTGACCAGGTAGACCATGGGACCGAAGTACCTGATCCAGCTCTTGAACACCACCGACATCCACTCGTCCGCCGTTTTGCGAGTAAGCTCCTCGACCAGACACCAACGGATACACTCATCGACCAAGATGATGAACGTTTTGTCGAATATGGAAAACAGGTCCGTCTGGACCCTGTAGTTGAAATGATCGCTCAGCACAGCCTTCACCTGAGGCCTTGTGAGCTTTCGCTTCCACATGGCACACTCCTTGCAGCGCTCGATGACGTTGTTGACCAGGTCGAGCACCTCCTTGCCATAGCCGGCCCTATGAAGCATCTCATTGAGCTCCATGGCCGCTGCATGCCAGAACTTCACGTGAATACCCATGATGATGGCCTTCTGCTCCTTGACCGAGGCATTGGGGTCGCGAAGCACACGTTTGGCTGCCTTGAGGTCGAAGCTCGGCTCGATATACGTAGATGGAGCCACGGCCTCTGGATGAGGTTCTGGCGGAGGCTCGACAGCTGCTGCTGCTGCTGGGGCCGCGGCTTCCGCTGGGCCGGGGCCGGCGACCCCGACATCAGCCGCTGCTGCCGCAGGCGCAGCTCCTGCACCTGGCCCAGCTGCTGGAGGAAGTGCCGGCGGATCTGGTCCTGCAGGTTCTGCGGGGGCCGCTGCAGCTGCTGCTGCTCCTGCCGCTGCGGCCTGGGCAACGCCAGGCAGAGCAGGAAGTAGTCCTGGTGGAGCTGCAGGCGCGCCAGCTGCTGCGTCTGGTACACCTCCCGGCGGCACACCTGCGCGGTGTGGCGAAAACCTGCATCCTGCAACACGTGTGTGAGGCGCCGTCGCCTCGCTCGTGCCGTCAGGCAGCTTCTTGTGTAGTCCGTGCTTGCACCTCTCGCAGTTCCAAAGGTGCGTGTAGAATAAGGATGACTCGTCGCCGTCCTTGACAACTCCCGTGAGTATATGATCATGAAAATCGTGAACAAGGCCCGTCACCATAGGCCATGGATATACAGCGGCTGCTGCAGTCTTGTTGATGCTGGTGCCTGGAAACGATCCTTGAAGCACAGAGTGTTCACTGCATTTGAATCACCTTGACATTTCATATGAAGTCGAGGAAGAGTGACGCCGATCAGGTGAAGGAAGGTCGGCTTCTTGACTGCCGCTCCTGTGGATGGATCCGTTGCTCCATATTGGCACTGATCAAGATTTATCTGGATGCCCAACTGCACGATGGATTTCAGCGGCGAGTTATTGAGTATGGATGAACTTCTTGGATTCTCCAGAACACCTGCACGTCAATCTCTGTTGACCTTGCGAAGCCGCTGAGCGACCCATTGAAGATTAGGGCATTCAGCTTGACGTGATGCCTGCAGTTTCGAGATCTCCTGGATGACAGTGGCTACCGACCATGGTGAACATCTTGGTGACCAGAACTCCACCAGACTGGGTAAAGCCTTGTCAATCTTGTCCAGGAGGTCTCGATGCGCCTTGCGACGTAGACCCCATCCGTAACTGAAATCTCTTGGAAAACTCAGCAATAAGCATGACATGTAAACACATAGAGATAACCT
>CAUYUJ010014970.1:288601-363987 GCA_963575745.1 Prorocentrum cordatum
CCTCGAAGCTCGAAGCCTACCCGCCCTCCGCCTGAACGTAACACCGATCCCCCTAACGTCCGCCCAAGGGGGGGGCCTTCCGAGATGGATTTGCTTTCGACCGTTCTTGCCCACCAAGACTCCTCTTGACAGCATCCGATCCCTTCCAAGAACCCCCCCGCCTTCTTTGAAAGCTGGCCCCGCTCCGCCGCTCCCCCCAATGTGCGCCGCTACGAGGGGGGGGGGGGGGAGGGCGGAGGAGAAAGAGGAGCGGAAGGGAGATTTGGACGCCCGAAATGGGTACAGAAAAAATTGTACAATGCCCAACAACAAATGTTGTCCCAAGCCAACAGCGGCCGCTGTCGGGCAGGCGGCCTTCTGTTTCAAACGGACACAGGCCGCGGCGGCGCGGACAGCGAGTCCGATTCAAAATGAACAGGAACTGCTGTTGGGCATTTGAAGGCCTCCTAGATGGGGTCGGAGTAAATGGGGTCGGAGGATCGAGCCGCATCACCGATACATCGGCGATGCATCTGCGATGTATCGGCAATGCACCAGCAATGCATTGTTGACGTGGACGATACATCGGCGACGCCGGCGTGGAGAAAATCGGGCCCCGCATCGTGCCGCATCGCCGATGCGTCGGCGATGCGGCGCGATCCTCCGACCCCATCCACTCCGACTCCATCTAGGAGGCCTAGAGCATTGCACCCATTCTTTACCAGCCTCGAACTTATTCCTATCCCTAAGATTGACACGCCAAAAGGCGATGACAATCTTAGGGATGCGCCCTCAAAAAATGAGGGAGTCCCTAAGATTGGCACCATGACGAGGAGATGCCCAGCATAGGGATATGGATATGTTCCAGGCTGGTAAATTCTTTCCGTGCCCATGCCGCTCGTGCCGAAGAGGCACCCGTCCGACACCCCCGCGCCCGCCGGCGGCCGCCGCGCGGGCCTTCCGCCGCCTCGCTGCCCTCGTCGTAGCACACCTCGAGGGAGCAGGGCCGCGGGAGGCCCTGCTCCCCGGGGTCGAAGTCGGCCTGGTGGTCCTCGGAGGGGTCGAGCGTCGAGGATCAAACCTCGAGGTGCTGCAGTTCGCTCCCGGACGTGCTCGCGTCGCGAAGAAATCGGGAGCGGGGGTTGTTGGCCGTTTTCGGCCACTGGGGGTCCTTACCAGGCCTCGGCACCGTCAAAAAACGGCTCAGGATAAAAAGCTGGTCCACGGGAGCGGCTCGGCATTTCCGGGGGCCCTGGACTGAAAAATCATCACGCCAGAGAAAAAACCCTATCAGTGGATGGTTTGAAAATTCGTAATAAGGATATTGTGGTCGATTGCAAGATCGATATCTATGGTGGGATCGGTACGGAGGATATAGCAAGGTCAATCGTGAGACCGATAATGAGATCGATGGTGGGATCGACACTGAAGACGATAATGGAGTCGATTCCGTGAGACCGATCGTGGAGTCGATCCCGTGAGACCGATAATGGAGATCGATTGTGGGATCGACCGCGAGACCGATAGTGGAGTCGATTCCGTGAGACCGATACTGAAATCGATCGTGAGATCGCACGTCCGATCTATCGGAATATCGCTTGTGTGATCGATAACACTAATGAGATGGATTGAGGGATGGGTAAGAACATCGATGGGGTGGGACCGATCGATACTGAGATCGGCCAGGGACCCGGGAACCCGCAAACCCGGGAACCCCGTCGCCCACCGAGATCGGCCCGAACCGACAACTGGGAACCCAGGAATAAAGGGGCCCTGGGACACACACAAATAAATACACACAAACTTAAATATCCTCCATATTTTCCTATATGTTCTGGGCTTTTGTCTTCCCCCCCACTTCCCATGTTTTCCCACTTTTTCTGGAACATCGAAGATTAATTGTGTCTGTGTGTTTTTATCCTCTCGTGAAGGAGCTGGGAACCGATCGCCCAGGAACCCAGCGGCCCACCGAAATCGGCCGCCCATGCTCGCCAAATCCTTCAAGATCCGCGAGGACGCCTTCAGTGCAGGCACGGACTGGGGAATGGCATCGCGCGTTTGGCCTTGCGACGTCGGATCTCAGGGCCCCTCGTCGCCGACATCCTGGCCACAACGCACCCTTGGAGAGTTCCAAACACGTCTGGGTGTCGAGAATAGATGGTTGACAAAAGTGAGAAGGAAGACGCATGAAGGAACAAGCATGACGGAAAGAGGGGGGGAGGACGGTAAGGAGGAAATGTTGATGGGGGAGGGGCGGGAGGATCAGTCCGTCATCCTCCCTGCACGTCCCCTCCTCCCTTACTGCCGCAGCGCCGTCGAACGTCACCCACTGGGCGCGCTCCGCGCCGGACGCGCGCGGGCGCGGCCAGGGCCAGGGCGGCCTGCCCTCCCTGGGAGGGGGGAAGGAGGGGTAGGCCACCAACGCTCCCGAATACCTCCTGAACGCAAGAAGGGGAAGGGTGAGGAGGAGCGGCTGGGCCGCTCATGGGATGCGGAGGTGCTGCGCTAAATTCAAAAAGACGTAGTATGTTGCATGTAGCGATGTGCTCGTATACCCTTGTCCGTAATGCTGTAACTCGTATTATGATCTGGCTTCTGGCAGGCAGGCCTCGCCTTGTCGGTAAAATGATAGAATACTCGGCTGGTTAACCATAGTTTGCAGCTTCTGGCAAGCTGATCTCAACGAAACTATTGCTGTCTACGGAGCGCTGCGCGCCAGAGCCGGCACGTATTGCCATCCAGCTTGCGGACTGTGGCGAACGTCTCGTCCAGTTTCTCCACGGCGCAGTAGTGGCACGTCTTGCCGAACCTGCCGTGCTGCGTCACCGATGGCAGTGCTTCCTGGCAGTACAGGTCATCCATGGGCCTCGGTGTTCGTCGCGTGGACCTGGTAATACAAAGACCGGCGTTGGTAGCTCTGCTGGAGGTCCCCGTAGCCCTGGAGGTGGCTCGGGCAGCTCAGCGCGTGGGGTTCGTAACTCCGCTGGCGGCCCTGGTAGCTCTACTACCAGTTCTTGTAGAACAGCAGGTGGCCCTGGCAGGACTTCTGGTAAGTCTCGTGGCTCTGGTGGCGGCCCTCGTAGCGCAGCTTGTAGTTGCCCTGGTAGCTCAGCAGGAGGCTCTCGCAGCTCTTCTTGCGGACCACGTAGTTCAGGTTGCGGACCTCGTAGTTGCGCCTGTGGCCCTCGAAGCTCAGCTGGTGGTTCAAGAAACTCTGCTCCAGGTCCTATCATTCCAACTTGCCGCTCTGGTAGCTCTGCGGGAGGCTCCACACTTTTTCACGTGGTCCCCGTAGCTCGCGATGTGGCCCTCGTAGCTCGGCAGTTCGCCCTCGCATCTGTGCTGGTGGTTCTCGTAGATCTGCACGTGGCCCTTGCAGTGCAGCTCGCCCTCGAAGCTCAGTCTTTGGTCCTGGAAAGTCCGCCGGTGGTCTTGTTAGCGCTGGTGGCTGCAAGAGTTCTGCTCGTTCCCAACGAAGCAGATCTGGTGCCTCCGGTATTTGGGCTGATGGGGACCGTAGCTGCACTTGCGGCTTTCGTAGCTCAGCTGGTGGCTGTCGCTGTACATCCAACTGGTGGCTCTCGTTGCCCTGCTTGAGGCCCGCGTAGCTGAGCTTGCAGCCCTGACGGCTCAGCTGGTGGTCCCCGTAGTCCTGGAGGTGGTTCTCGTAGCTGTGCCCGTGGTCCTTGTAGTTTAGCTCGTTGTACTCGAAAGACTGGCAACATTCCTGCTAAGTCTGCTGGTGAATGTCGTAATTCTGCTCGTGGCTCTCGTAACTAAGCTGGTGGGCCTCGTGGTTCCTGCCTTTGGCTTTCAAAGCTCTCGTTGCCTTCGTAGTTTGGCTGGTTGTCCTCGGAGTTTTGGAAGTTCTCGTAGGGCGGCTGGTCGTCGGAGCTGCGCTGGCCCCCGTTGCGGAGCTTGGATGCCCTTCTCGCGTTCGTGCTCCTGGCCTGGGAAGTCGAAGATCACGTACACTTGCACGACACATTCTGGACGTCGGAAACCACGAAGTCAGAACTGGAGCTCTCGGCTGCCAAGCCGTAGTTTTCCGCCTTCTGGGGGCTAGCCGTGGTGCTCCTGGCGCTGCCATCCTCCTCCGTTTCCTCCTCCTCCTCCTCCTCGGCTTGTCGTCCTGCGTGCGGTCGTCGTGGGCGCGCGGTTGCTCCGAGTAGCTCTGCTGGTCGCCCGCGAGGCTCTGCTGCGTGGCCCTCGTAGCTCTGCTGGTGGCCCCCGAAGCCCGGCCGGCAGCCCTCTTGGCTCCTCTGTTGCTAGACACAGCTGTGCTGGTGGGCCTCGCACGGTCGGACTTGATTGGGCAAGACGCGCGATAGGACACAGGACCCTTCCGAGGGCCACATCGCCGTAGGAGTGCAAGAAGGCACGCGTCGCGGGGCACAGGACACAAGGGTACCCTCGAGCTGGCAGGGTCGACCTACTAATCAGGGGAGACTGTGACGCTGCTGGTGGTTTTCGTAGCCCTGCATGTGGCTCCCGTAGCTCAGCTGGTGGCCCTCCAAGCCGTGGCGAAGCTCTGCCAGTGTGGTCCTGGTAGCTATGCTAGCGGCCGTCGTAGCTGCGCTAGTAGCTCTCGTACTTCCTCTGGTGGCCCTCGTCATTCTGCGTGTTGGCCTTCCTTCCGTTTGCGCACGTAAGTCCACGTCGTCGGCTGCCCGGTCGTAGCGTTTGGTTTTCAATTGCCCCCGTTGCAGCATGGTGCCCCTCGAAGCTCCGATGGTGGCTCTCGAAACTCAGCTGGCGCGGTAGGCGGCCGGGTGAGGAAGCCATATGCGGCGTAGTCGTCGTAGTCGTTGTACTCGCCGCAGCCGCTGAAGGTATCGTGGTCGTCATGTCGTCATCGTCGTAAGCGGAGTAGCCGTGGTTCACTGGTATCTGCACGACAATGTACTTGGTCACCCCCTCGGGCTGCTCGGCCTTGTCGTGCCTGGTGTCGTACTTGGTGTTGTAACTCTCGCGCATGCTGTCGTACTCGCCGTACTTCGGCACGTACGCATTCTGCTCCTCACCCTGCTGGCTGTTACCCAGCTCTTGTAGCTCGTACTTGTCGTGCTTCTGTGCGCCGCAGTGGCGCTCATGGCTGTGAAGCGCCGCGTGCACCAAATGTGCGATGTCCTTCCAGTCAGCCATCATGCCGCGCTTCATCCTGTAGTCGGCTACACGCAGGAGTGACCCTGGGTACGAGTGACCTTTGGTGCGCGGCTTTTTGGGGGCCGCGGGGGGACCAAACCTGGGCGCGCAAGCCGCTGCTACCGCTTCGTTTTCAGCCATCTGGGGACCCATCTGTGCCCGCACCAAAGGTCACTCCGGCGAAAGGTCACTCTTACGTCCAGTCGACGTAGCCAGTCCTACGCGCCGCGGCGCGCAGTGGCCTGGGTCTGGCAGGACCCGAACACACACTTCGTTCGCCCTCGAGGCCGCGTGCCGCGCGCCGCACCTCCTGCGGTCCATGGCCGGCGGCCGGTGGGCCAAGGCCAGCCCTCCTGGAGGCCCGCGCGCGGCTGGGCGCGGCGCCTGGGGGCCGAGTGCGGGAGCTGGACCCCGCATATGGCCATGGGCCAAAACGGCCCAGGGCCTTGGATCCCCTCCTTCCTGGGCGTCAAGGCCTCCTCCCTCCTCCTCCCTCTTCTCCCCTCTTTCCTCCGACAACCCTCCTCCCTCCTCCTCCCTCCTCCCTCCTCTCCCCTCTCTCCTCCGACAACCTCTCCCTCCTCCCTCCTCCTCCCTCCTCCTTCCTCTCCCTCCTCTCCCCTCTCCCCTTCTCCTCTCCCCTCTCCCCTCTCCCCTCCTCCCTCCTCAAGTCCCCTCTCTCCTCCGACTGCCTGATCTCTTCGGTCCTCCTCGGTCTCGGCCCTCGGGGGCCCGTCACTGGGCCGCGGGGCCGTCAGGCAACGCATCCGGCGTAAAGAAAAAAACGACCCCGGGGGACGGGCAGGGGGGGGGCCGCGGTACAGTGAATACGTATAGTAAGGACGCGTGGTAAGGACGCAAGACCCTTGGAGGCCGAAGTTGAAGTATTCAGGCCTGCGAAAATTGCTAGGGACGGAGGCTGAGGCAGGCAAGGACCCAAGGATACCCTTGAAAAAGTCGTTTGTCCTTACTATGCGCGTTGACTGTATGGAAAACAACACATCGGCGGATGAGGGGTCGGGGATCGAGGATCGAGGGTCGAGGGTCGAGGATCGAGGTTCGAGGATCGAGGGTCGAGGAGGGAGGGTCGAGGGTCGAGGAGGGGTCGAGGATCAAGGGTCGAGGGTCGCGGAGGGGTCGACGATGAAGGGGGGGTCGAGGGTCGAGGGGCCGGGGGAAGCCGAAGGGGCGAGGATCAGGGGATCGG
This sequence comes from Prorocentrum cordatum, assembly GCA_963575745.1. Lineage (NCBI taxonomy): Eukaryota > Dinophyceae > Prorocentrales > Prorocentraceae > Prorocentrum > Prorocentrum cordatum. The sequence continues at coordinate 294,933 of CAUYUJ010014970.1, forward strand.
GGGTCCCGGGAGGGGTCGAGGATCGAGGCTCCAGGATCGATTTCTTAGAATTGGACAAGGCCCAACCGTTTCTGCAGTCCTCTAGGCCTACCACAAAATTGTCTGAGAACCCCCAGATTTTGTAATAACGAAAACGATGTTCTCATAATATTAGCCCGATGTGCTCAGCAAAACAATCCCAGCCACAAATATTCTAAGAACGCTTCGTAGAAACCACAGAATGTTCTTAGAACATTGTTTGGTGGGCTAGATGGATCGGGTGTTGCCAATCGTGCCCCTGGCCCAAGGTGCCACCAGCTTTTCGCTCGATTTTGGAACCCCTGGGGCCTTTTGGACCTCGTGATTGGGTGTTTTGGAGGACGCGGGGCCCTCCTTGGAAATCCTAAGGGCGCCTTGGGCCAGGGGCACTTTTAACAACGCCCGAGAAGAAACTGCTTCTGTGAAGGCGATGGCCGTGCATCTACAGACGAGGCCCGCACTCAGAAGCAGGGGTGTTTCTATGAAGCCTTCTCCCCTGCCCCTGCCCCGTTGTGCGCGCGGCCAGCTGTGTGTTCCGCATGGGCCCCGTGCCACGTGCGTGGTGCTGCTCGAAGCGGATGTGATGGCTTACTACCATGCCGCAGAGGGTGTGCGCCCTCGCGCACGGGACGGCAACGGGGGGGCGACGGGCGGCAGCGTGGCGAAACTTAACCAAATCCCCCACGGTAGAAAACGAACCAACAGTTTCAAGTCAGACTTACTCGTTCCAAGTTTGACCCCGCACGTATGCGTGCCCATAGCCGTGCACGATCACACTCTGAACATGCATGCGTGCAGGTTCATAATGTTTTGTTTTCACCGTATTTTTCTTCATGATGGTAGTGATGGTGACGGCGATGACGGCGGTGACGGCGACGATAATGACAGTGATGACAATGCGCGAACGTGACGACGGTGGCAATGACGGTGATGATGACGGCGGAAACGATGTCGGTAATGGTAATGGTAATGGTAATGCGATGATTGTAGTGATGACGATGATGACGACAATGGCATCGATGGCGATGCTGAAGGTGACGACGGTGGCGATGATGATGATGATGATGATGATGATGATGATGATGGTGATGATGATGATGTAGGTGGCGATGATGGTAATGCTAGCAAAATGACAAAGGTCGCGAACATGGTGACGAATTTAAAGCGGATGCGTAACAATCGATTTCGCATGTGGTCTTGACTGATGGCCTCGCCACTGTGGCTCCTGGCCGATGGCCTCACCACTGTCGAACATTCAACTCACAGTGTGGCGGCGCCTTGTAGGCGATGATGATGGCGGTGATGGCGATGATGGTGACGGTGATGGCGATGAACGTTGTGGTGATGGTGACGGTGGCTATGATGGTGACGACGACGACTGCAACGGTGGCGACGACGAGGATGACGACAGTGGCAGTGATGGCGGTGACGACGGCAGCGATGATGGCGATGATGGAAGTGGCGGCGGTGGCGTTGATTGTGATGATGAGGGTTGCGAAGGTGGTGGTGATGGCAAACATGGCGACGGTGGCGATCATAATGGTGATTTTGAATCGGAGACGTCGGAATCGATTTCGGAGGGCGGGGGATTCTGGGGCGGCGGTCTGGGGCCCGTGCCGCGGCAGCATTTTGCACTCTCGCCTCGGCGCCGCGCGCGCGTTTTCAAACGTGGCCTTCTCGCCTCGGCGCCGAGCACATTTCTAGCAGCATCCTGGTAACGATTGGGGCCTCGTTGGGGCTGCGGAGGTCGGCGGGGCCTGCGCGCGGCGCCCGCCGTCTCCTGGGGCCCCGCATATATATATATATATGTATATATATATGTATATATATGTATATATATAGCCCGCCTCGAGGATTCCGAGCGCCAGAGCTGGACCAGAACAAAGACCTTCCGAGCCTCTTACAGGGCCTGAGGACTGATGGGGCTCTGCCACTTTTTTGTGCTGTATGTGTCGAGCGCGAGCCAGGCTAGGGCAGTAAAAGACTGCCACGAGATAATTTCCCGGCGAGCAGCTGGGCGACGGAGCAGACTGCACAGAGGTCCGACCAGAAGGAGACTTCCCCGAGAAGAGCAGCAAGATAGATATACGGGCGAGAAAAAGAGCCAAGGCGGCACGTGGGTGGGTGCACTTTGAGCCCGATGCCAGCGGGGCAGGCAACAGATGAGTGCGGCGCCCTCTCTCCACCAGGCTCCGCTTCACGTTTCAAAACAGGACAGCCCGCCTCGAAGATTCCGAGCGCCAGAGCTGGACCAGAACAAAGACCTTCCGAGCCTCTTACAGGGCCTGAGGACTGATGGGGCTCTGTCACTTTTTTGTACTGTATGTGTCGAGCGCGAGCCAGGCTAGGGCAGCAAAGGACTGCCACGAGATAATTTCCCGGCGAGCAGCTGGGCGACGGAGCAGACTGCACAAAGGTCCGACCAGAAGGAGACTTCCCGAACCCCAAAGGAAGATCTGGCCGCCACTGACAGAGTAGCAGAGGCGGCCGAAAAGTAAAAGGCACTTCGATGCTGAGGCGAGAAGTCTCGGAAACACGCTACTTGCTGACCAGACCAGCCATTGCTTGCTGTGGCGCCATGGGCACTGCGCGCTTGATTACATTAGCGAGAGCATTGGCAAGGGCTGCTGGATATGCAGCTGCGAGGGCTGTGTACTTACAACCGGCGGGGCTCTGGCCAGACAGAATTACGTGCTTGTTGGCCGTGCGCGAGCACAGCCCGCGTCTCCCTTGGCACACGCGGCATAAGGATTCTATAGGGCCAGCGTGCCAAGAGACGATCCTCGTGCGCTTTCGCCAAAGAGAACCATACTGGCACTGGTCAAGATCACAACTACGCGCACAAGGTAAGTGAACGAGCCGAGACAGCGAACGCGCATGCCACATCAAAGAGCCTGCTGGATTCTCCAGCATCACAGGAATCTCAAGACGAGTGCACAGTCTGATGATGCGGCACGTGAAAGCAAAAGATGCGTCGCCCTGCTGCAAGCGGGCTCTCTCGGAGGTGCTCAACTGATGGAGGCCCATGGGGCGGTCGCGAGATCTCAGGGGTCTCCTGAGGGCCCGCGACCAGCTGGTGCAGGGCGTCCCTAGAAAGACAGCGGCGACTGAGTGGCTACAAAGCCATCCAACGATGACCTCCTCAAAGGTGGCATCGAGGTGGTCCTCGAGAGGCCCCTGCCTGATGTCGAGCCCCAGACCCGAAAGGCCGAGTCGGCGCACGGCGGCGGTGAGGTGGCCCGAACCGCTGAACAGCTCCAACACAACGCGCCTGCGACAAAGCGAGCCCCGCTGCACTGCCTCCTTGAACCGACGCCTCAGGTGCTGTCGGACGGCATCGCCCGTAGCACTCGCTGCGCCGCAGCTGCGGGCCTCCTCCGAGCCCGTCGGCCGCGCGCTGGGGCGCCCAGCTGCATCGCCTCCGCAAGCCGGGAGGGCACCTGGGCGAGGCATCCGCTCTTGAGAAAGCCCATCTCCAGCAGCTCGCAAAATCGCCCCTCCACGAGGTGGCCGAGCGCGTACACGTCCTCCGCCACGCCCTGAAGCTCGCGTAGAAAGGCCGTCTCCTTCGCGTAGCGCCGCATCGACGACATGACGGCCCAGCGGCCCCTGCGGAACACCTGTTCCATCGATCGCCTCTGCGTCAAGAGGTCGTCGCTCACTCCGCCATGCCTCATCCCGTACAAGTGGGGGCGCAGGTGGTTGATGCCCAGGGCCGTTGCAGCAAGAGTGAACATCTGGTCCAGCTGGCCCAGACTGAAACCCCACAGAGGCGTCGCGGCAGGCCCCTTCAGGCGGAGAGCCATGAGGACTGCCACGAGGTACAGGTCGAGATCGAAGAGGATCGACTCGTCGAACGACCCCGTCTTCCCGCCCTGGCCGCGGTCTGCGGGGTGCAGCAGGAGGCCCCAGAACTGATACGCGGCTCCCGCGCCTATCGACGGCTGCACGATGCTGTCGGTCGTCAGCCTCTGTGCCTCGGCAGGTCGGAGGTATGCCGAGAAGCTGATGGCCAACCAAGCTGCCATCTGAGGCTGCTGCCAGGCGATCAGCATCCCACACAGGGCAAACATCACAGCCCGTGGGATCGGGAGCCTGGTCAAAGCGGGCGCGCGCCGCTTCCAAGCCTGCATAGCACGAGAGGCCCTCGGCAGCTTGGTGCCCATCTGTCTCGGGAGTCCTGGGGTAAAATGCGAGATGGCTGCAATCGTCTGGGACCCGACGTTCGCAGCGGCTTCCTCCAGGTAGCGCGTGGTGAAGTACTCCGCCAGGATCGAGTCCAGCTGGCCCAAAGTGCTCCAGTCCAGGTGGTGGTCCGCACAGTAGCTCACAAAACTGTGTAGTAGCTGCCGGTAGAAGGCCTCTGTGTTCGGTCTCACCGCCAGCTGCTCCAAAAGGCTCATGGCCAAAGTACTGGTGCGCCCGCCCGCGGCCATGGCAGCCAGACGGGCGCGGTGTCTCGTCAAGGCCGAAGGGGTGCGCGATCCCCGTCGCGGCATCGCCTCCGCCCTCGTGATCAGCCAGAGCATGGCGAAGAGGGCGACGTAGCCGCCGGCCACGCGTCCGAGCATCACTCAGATGACGGTGCCCGCTGAACCAGCCCAGCTTCCCACGGCTGAGCGAGTCTGATGGATTCCTTTCTGAGGCGATCCAGCGTACACAAAGCCTCGAGCCTGTGGCTAGCGACAGACAGCACAACTGGTTGAGACATGACCTCAAGAAACTCGAGCGGGCCCTCCCCTTTGCACAAGAAAGCGCGCCAAAGGCAAATTGTCGACTAAGGCTACCATACGTTTGCCGTGACTGCCCAGGTTACGAAGAAGGTGCCGATACGACGTGACTAAGGCCTCGCCCTCCAGGTAAAGAATATTGGCTCCCAGAGACACCGACTGCGGGCTGACACTTTTCCAGGCCTCTTTCCGTGTAATGTGCCCAGGTACCTCGTCGAGCTCCCAAGGGTCCGTGCTGAACCTCAGGGCCTTGGTCATGTTGTGTTCCTCCGGGACGCCCAAGTCCATACCGTAGACGCCCAAGGTGTTGGCCTCCTGGATGTCCTCTGGATTCTTCAACGCGTGACTCCCCGAGCTGCCCAGGTGCTCCACAGAGTAGCCCCAGTTATCGTCGGACCTTGGCATGAGAGATGGAGAGAGAGAGGGCGGACTTTGTCTATTTTCGCCTGGCCCCTCGTCGGCCACCAGTTCTCCTGCCTTGAGCGACCGAACGCGAGCCTGGTGCCCGCCCTCGACCTTGTAGCGCCACCGCTCCGAGTACCGCCCAACAGCAGCACATGTAGCAGCAGGCGCCCGACGTCGCATGACGCCGAGGCCAAAGGGAGAGGCATCGCTGGCCGTCATCACGGTGTGCCACTCTGCGGACAGGTCGCAAGTCAAAATCGGGAGCAAATCTCTAATGATAATGAGCTCCCTGATCACTGATGGCCAAAGCTTGCCGCGCCTCGGGCCGAAGGCACCGACATAGCCATAGGAGCTGTGAAGCACGGTGAGCACTTCTCTGCGGATCATAGACGTCCACGTGCTGTGACCAAGCACCGCCCGAAGCATGTGGCCTGAGCACCATCCACGCCTTAACAAACTTGAAATCGCGAAATGAAGTCTCCAGATGTTTCGAGGCTTGATGCGAAGAAATCTTCCACCGCGGAGGCTGAGACCGAGGAAGTCGGCATCTAAAGCAGCGGGCTCGATCTCGTGAACGGGGAGCCCGCGACTCCTGAAAGGTGCTCACCAGCCTTGCCATAGTCTGATCCACTAAGGACTTGCTGCCGCCGAAGACGAGGATGTTATCGACGTAGGCGGCAACCCCCACGGCACTCTTCTTGACAACGCTAACCCCAGGCTGACCATCCTGAGCGGTCTGATCCAGAGAGTGGCCGTCGTCCGAAAGCACAGTGCGAGCAGCAGCCTGACAAAGATGCAGCGCCCACGAAAAGCCCATGGGAAGCACCAGGACCTGGGGCGAGAGCGACACCCACGGGTCGACATCGAGGTCGATGAGGCCGAGCTCCTGAAGCACCCCCGCCTTGATCGGTGGCAGGGTGAACATCTCTTCCATGCCCGCTGGGAGCCTCATGTGGTAGAAAGCACACTCCAGGTCGCAGGTCGACATGTACATGCCTTCGATCGGCGCCTCGATCGAGCTGAAAGCCGAGGCCGAGGGTAGCCGAGTGCTGGGCGCATCTAAAAACTTGCAGTTGGCGGCCCTCGTATCGAAGATGATGCGGAGGGCCCCCGTCTTCTTGGGAACGAAGAAGAGGCCGACGGTGTGCGGCAGGCCTGAGTCCGCCGCGAAGTTGACCATCTGCCTCTCGAACATCTGGAGCAAAAAACGACCGTACGTGCTCACGTCGCGCGTCAAGGCGGGATCGCAAAAAGGCCCCTTCGGGCATGCCCCCCTAGCCAGAGCAGCAGCAGCACGCGGATCTCGAAGCATATGACTCCGCCAGCCCTCCAGCCAGACCATATCCACAGGCGGCACCAGCTCGATGATGTCAACTGGAGCCCCACCTGCCGCGGGCCACGCGACTTTGTCGCTGACGTAGGGGGCCGACGTCGCGGCGCCAGACCCGTACAGGTTGGCGCAGGAGAGGAGCTCCCTGAGGGCTCCGTCTTCGGCAGCGTTACCAGACATGAACTCTGACGGCGGGCGCCCAAGCTCGTCGATGCTGTCCGAGATGTGCACGATGGCCTGGCGCTGCCCCTCGTGAGCCACAGCAGGAAGCGAAGACCGAGAACCATAAAGTGAATTAAGTGCGTTGGCGGCCGAGCGAACCCTATCCTCACGATGAAGGCGATACCCAGCACGCCTAGCCGAGCGGCGACTTCCTGGCGCTGGGGGCGGGCGAGCAGCACCAGCGGGGATCGGCAGCGGGAAGACGTCACGGTGACGAAGTCCTCCACGCGTGCCGGGGCCTGCGGCAGAAGCCGCACTCCTGTCCCAGGGAGAGGCCGGCTCAAATGCCCCCCCCTGGTGCTTCTCAGCCATTGCTGTCTGGGGCTGTGCGGCCGCCCCTCCCGCCGTCTCTGCTGCGGCCGCGGCCGCGGCCGCGCCCTCGGCCTCGGCCATCGCTGCCGCCGCCGCCGCCAGAGCTGCTGCCAGCTGCGAGGAGCCGCTCCTCGCGCGCCTTGCGCCGCTCCTTGGCTATGTTGGCCTCGCGTGCCTTCTCTGCGGCCAACCAGTCCCTCAGAGCCGGCGCCGCGCACGCGTTCCCGCCGGCGTCCAGAGCACCCGACATCAGAGCTGCGTCTGAGCCGAACTCCGAGGCAGCGGCGAACCTGTCTCGGTACAGCTCCTCCTGGGTCTGGAGAGTCCGACCGACCAACTCCACGGCAGCGATGTTAGTCACGTGGGGCTGGTCGTAGACCGCGCCCAGCTCGAGGAGGCGGCAGCGCAGCAAGTGGGCATCGACCCCAGGATCGTCCGCCTCAAGGTACCCCTCTGAGACCCACCTCGTGCGCCTGCCGAGGGGGGTACCCCCATTGCGGCAGATGAAGTTCAGCACCCATAACAGCGCGCGGGGCCCTTTGAGGGGCCAGTCGCCCCAAGGTAGCTCGTGTAGGCGAACCACTGCAGCTCGAAAGTCCACGTACCTCACCCCCTGCGCGTCGAAGGCCACCGACTGAATCCGAGCGTCGCCTCCAGGAGCGCCTGCGATGGCAGCCGATGCTGCGGCCACTCCACCAGGACCAAGGCCACCACCCGCAGCGGGCGCAGGGGCGGCGGCGGGCCCAGGTGCAGGCGCGGCCACGGCGGCGCCGCCGAGAGCGCCTGGAGCGGCTGGAGGCGCCCCTCCTCCGCCAAAAGGCGCGCCAACTGGGGCACCTCCTGCCGCAGGTGCTGGCGCTGCCGCCACTGGTACAAGGGCGGCTGCGCCCGCTGGCGCGGCCGCTGGGCCGCCCCCAAGGGCTGCGGCTAGCCCTGCCAGACCACCCAGAGCCCCAGGAGCGCCGCCGGCATCACCAGCAGCGGGGGCACCCGCGGGCCCAGCGCCAGCCCGAACGCCGACCACAGCCGCGATGACACGCCCTGCCGTGTTCAGCGCGATCGGCGGTCCCGCGCCCAGCCCAAGACTGCCTCGAACAGAGGCGGCACCTGTCGCGACGTCACCAGGGAGAGGGAGACCACGGAAGCGGTAGACCTGGTCACCAGCTGAGGCGGCCGCTACGGCGCCCGCTGAGGCGCCGGCGGGGACCGCGCACTCCCTGATGTCCGCGCCGTTCTGCATGATGGCCTCCACGCACGCGTGACCATCAGGGGTCACGATCCCTGTCCCGAAGGGCGGCACCGTCTGAAAGGCCAGTATCAAACGCTCGTGCCAGATCCGAGCGCCTCCCACGCGATACAGCACATGGATGAAGTCGCCCTCGTCGAGCCCCTTCCAAGGCCAGCGGGTGTCCACTTGCCGCCGCAGCGGCTGCTGAGCTGGCCATGACGAGGCGGAGGCCCGCGCTCTGGCTATGGCAGCCTGCGCTCTAGCCTCCTCCTCCAAAGACGGCTTGAGAGGGGGGCCAGCGATCGGCTGCCAGGCGCCCGGCCACCGCGCGGCCAGGAGACCCCCAGCGAAGCCGGTCACGCCAGCGAGGGCCACCGCTGACAGCGCCCACCCCGGGGGTCCGCCCGGGCAGTCCAGGCGCGCCACCTCCTGGCCTGGGGCGCAAGTGAGGGCCGGCGCGCACGTGCAGGCTGGGCACTCACCGCGAGCCGCCCACAGCAGCGCTGCCTGCCCAGCACCGTGCACCGCCTCGCCCGCCAGCCATGCGGCGAAGGCCATCGAAGTGCCGTCGGCTTGCACTTTGAGCCCGATGCCAGCGGGGCAGGCAACAGATGAGTGCGGCGCCCTCTCTCCACCAGGCTCCGCTTCACGTTTCAAAACAGGACATATATACACATACGCACATACACACATACGCACATACATACATACATACATACATACGTACATACATACATATATGTTATACATTCCTTGGGGAGGATCTCTTTGTGAGGAACCCTCAGCGAACATTCTGTAGCCAGAGTTCCATGATGCAGATTCCTTCGGAAATATTCCGGACTCAATCGCAAAAGTTCCTTGATCAATACTGGTTGCTGCGATTTCCATATCCAAGGTTCATGAGTTAATATTCATGAATCATGATTCCTTACCGACGATTCCGCGGCAAAGATTGCTTAATCCCAACTCGTTACTGCGGCTTCTTTAAAAAGAACTCCTGTTCTGCATATTCCTTAATCAAAACTCATTCGCCCACGTTCCATGCTGCAAATTCCTTGCGACAGATTCCTACATGCAGATTCCGTCGTAGGGATTACTTAATGCATCTTCCTCGCTGAGCATTCCTTAGGGGTCATGCATAGAGGTTCCTTAGTCTTAAGTTCCCGAGCAAGAACTCCATGACGCGCGTTCTTTTTCACGGGGCCCTCAGTGAGGATTCTGCCGCTCGGGTGCGCAGGCGCCGCGGTGCACGCGAGCACCGCGGTGGGCGCAGGCGTTGTCGTGCAGATCGACGTCTGCGCGCTGCTGCTACCCGCCCTCGGTCATTCCTAAGCGCCCCCGCGCGCCGCCGGCGCAAAACGCGGCGTCTGCGGCCCCCCCCACCCCCCAAGATGAATGCCGTCATCAGCCCAGAACAAAAAACAGGCCCCAGCCACGCCCGCGCGCGCGACGACGATGAGCGACGAGCGACGAGCGACAACGACGACGACCACGACGACGATGACGAGGACGAGGACGACTGCGGACCAGACTCCTATGCGGATTCCTGCGCGGACACCTGCGCGGATCCCGATGCGCACGGCGGCAGCGCCTGGAACGCGCTAGAGGTGGGCGGGGGGGGGCGAAGGCGCTGCGTCAAATGGGGGGGGGGGGGGGGGGCGGGGGCCACGGCGCCCGCCATGCCCAAAGCAATACAGAAACATGCTCTTGATGATGGGGATCGAGTTCGGGCCAAACGACGCACCCTGTAGTCACACTGGCTCTGAAAATGTCTATCGCTTCCGCATCGGTTGCACAGCTCTTCCCTTTTCGGCCCACGGGGTTGAATTTCCCGCCTTTCACCCGACCCGTGGAACGGCGTCTACCTCGACCCTTTGGCCTGGGTGATTTCTTCGAACTCGGCTTCGGAAAATGTGGTCATAAATATGGCGAAGCCTTTCCCGTGCAACCGTCGGTTGCGACGACCGCCCTTCCCGCTGCCCTTCCCCCGTCGGTGGAATACTCTCCGTAAAACTAAGCACTCGCCGCGCGGGCTTCTTAATGAATCGTCTCCAGCGGCGTTTTGCGCGTTGGTAACCTAGGAATAAATATTCAGCGGTTTCCGCGTCACCGAGGCCGGGTGGCAGATCTGACACGTCTATCCCGTGGGTTCCGTCGGATGATATCGCGTCGGCATCTGTCCCATACTCGAGCCCATGCGTTACTGGACGCGGCCGCGTCTCCGCCGGCGTTCGTCGTGCATGTGTTCGCGTTTCCGCGCCCTGCGCTTTCCGACAACGCGCTTCCGATGTTGCCGGGGGCTCGTTCCGACAGATGCCCAGAGATACGCATGCGGCCCAATAGTTCGTCTTATTGTTTCTGGGTCCGTGGCATCTGACCGTAGAGAGGCTGAACACCGCTGTGATTAGGTGAAGTTCGGAATGGCAAAGCCGATTGGGTCAGCCCCAAGACGGGTCATCTCGAACCTGGCGAGGATAGAATCCGTTTTCTCGCCTTGTTCGGGCCTGCCGTCCATGAGCGCCGTCCCTGAGGTGAGCTGTCGTTCGTATTCAAGGTTTTTGATGTTGGCGCTCCAAAGAAACAGTATGTACGTGGTGGGGTCTGTGTGGACACCTTGTATCGTCACGCCGTTATTAATGACCTGGGGAAGGACTCGCATCGCAATGGCGCGTGCCACTCCACCCAGACCGCGCTGCAAGCATGCAGTTTGCTGTTGCGGGGTCATGAAGGCGATCGTGACGTTCAGCCACGCATGTACTTCACAAGTAAACTCAAAGAACGATACGTTCCCTGAGGGGCCCCAGTAGGGGCCCCTTGTTGCATTATCGCCTCCATCGTGGTGGTCACCACGTTGCATGTATCCTACATCGCACCCAATGACCATCCAAAGAGGGCTGAAAGTAACATATGTTGTATAGCAAGTCAATGGGAAATTGTTGGCATCGTTGTTGGTAGTCCTCGGTGTGTATTGGCTGTGGAGGCGTGTCCCCATGTTGGTTCAAATATATGTAGTTCGCGCTTCCGCGTAGTGGAAATTGGTACATGAACTTTTTTCCAAATTCGTCGTACATTGGGGTAAACAATGACGTAAAGCCGGGGCGTATACGCTTTTCGGAATGGTCAAGCGGATGTCACCCATAGCGGATATAGCGCGCCCGCAAAGGGCGTGTCCGCCTGCTTGCCAATAATCACGCTCTGACGTCGCAGTGGTGTCGACGGCATATCAAACCGTGCCGTGGATAAGTGTTGCGAAAGACAGAGTTGACCACAGCTTAGTGGGGCCAGCTCCGCTACCAAGTAAAATGCTAAATGAGGACCGTGTGGTGATAGGTTGGAAGGTCGATGAGGGATGGTGTACCATCCACAAGACTGATCGGGTCTTGTTTTAGGTACTTGCGATAGTAGATTGCTGCGTCCACGGTCAATCTAGGCAAATAGGGCGCCTGCATCTTGAGCCAGGCGCCGACGGCACGCTCGGTATGCTCGCTATACATACGCCCCTGTGAACCCCTGTTCCAGAATACGTTAGGGGGGACTGGCTTATGAGGGGAAGCATCGACCTGGAATGGGCGATATATTCAACCTGTATAATAGGGATGCGCGGCAAGGGTGCAAGGGCCTAGGAAAACCATGTCGACACTCTGCGAGCAGGGCGCGGCCAGCGAAAGCGGCGAAGGATGGGCCGAAAAGAAAGGATGCAAGGGCAACCGTGGAAAATTGCTCACCTTCCTGTGCAGGTTGACTGTAGCGAAGCCGCACGTTCCTGGGAAAGGGCCGGCTATCAGCCTCCCGTCGGCGATGAACGGGCGATTGGGGGTCGATGCATCCCCTCTGACAGCCGTTTCGCAACCCTCCGGCTTTCGGGTCATAGCTCGTCTTCCTGGCGGCCGTTCGGATCCGGGCCCCCCTGGAACGCCCTCGACAATGCGCAGCTTGTGAAGACAATCCCGGGTGCCGAAAATGTTTGAACAACTGGGGGAAACTGCCGAAAACTCCCCGTCCTCTGGCGCACGCGTTCTTTCTTCATCTCTCTCTTTCGTTGCCTCTCCCTGCTTCTCTGAAGCGAGCAGCCAGGTTGTGAGAAGGCAACCCCCACCCTTCAATAACAGACTTCCCCCACACAAACGACACTGGCGCGCGTACCCCAACTGACCATCGCTCGGACGTCCATTCCCTTTTACTTTTTTCGGTTTCGTGCGTGATTTTTTCGCCAAATCATCAAGGATGCTCCTCGATGGCCCTCGCCGAGAAAAAAATCACACGTCCGAGCGATGCCAGGCCAGAAGATTGAGGGGAGCCCGCAAGGCAACCGAGGCATGGATGGGCGGGACCGCATGGACAAAAATCGGCGGCGATCCCGGGGGGGAAAGGAGAAGGGGCGGCCTCCTCAGAAGGCTCGGAAATTCACTGGCACTCTGAGAAATTTTCTGTAGGGTGCCCACAAAGAACGTACGCGCCCAACTATGTACATGAACACGGCCCCTCGATCCGCGAGCCTGGCCGCGTGATACGAACATTTCCGCAACGCGTATTCTCGAAACCAGCGTAGATTCATGTAAGTGTACGTCCTTCTTTTGCTCCTGATTATGAGCCTTCCGCGAAGACACAGGAAATCAGGAAACTTCTCAGAAGGCGCGCAGGCTTCTGAGAAATCCCACCGCCTTCTGAAAAAAGGCCTCCTTCTCATGATCGCCCCCCTTCGCTTGCCGCCGAAACAACGCCAGGGCGGGGCCTCATTCAACGACAGCGACAGCGACGACGATCAACGATAACGACCGTTTCCGCTATCCTTGTGGGGAGGGGGCGATCGGGAAACACGCGAAGGCTAGGCGCGCCCCCGATCTGCTTCCCCAGGGGCCCCCGGGGCGGGGCGCGGGAGCGCAGAGGGCGCTGGCCTCCGCGTACTCGTCGCCGACCGACACGCACCTCGGGGGCGGCGCCCGGGGCCGAGCCGGGGGGGCGCGCGCGAAGCAGTTCTCGGCCGCTCTGCTTGGTTCGGCGGCGAGCGTGGGGGAGGAGGGAGAGGGAGGAGGCCTTCTCAGAAGAAAACGGGGCTTCTCAGAAGCCCCCCGGCCTGCTGAGATCTCCTGTCTTCGGGGGAAGCCTACGGGAGCTTCCAAACCAACTGGAGAACAATGTCCCTTTTCACTTACCCCTCGGGCTCGCCGCCGAAAGACTTCGGATTTCGCACGGACAATTTGTCCCAGCTGATCTCCACCCAAGGAAACACCCCAGCCCAAGCCGAGGGCCCCAATTTGCCCTCTACTCCCAGGTGTGTGGTGGTGGTGGGGGGGTCGGGGAACATTGACAAACACATGTGGAACACTTATACCCCCAGCCCGAAATTTGTGTATGTGGGCGATGTTGGGGTGGTATGATAGGTAATCAAACAGCTGGCCTCATCTGGCCTTCCGAACTATCCAGAATCCAGGGCGGTCTCGGCACCCCTAAGCGTGTGCCGCGATCCCCTGGAGGCGCGGCGCACGGCTGCGCCTTCGCGCCCGTGCGCCGGCCCCGCGCGATCGCCTGCGAAACGCCGCGCGCACGGCCATTTTCGCAGGAAGAGGAGGAGGAGGAGGAGGAGGAGGAGGAGGAGGAGGAGGAGGAGGAGGAGGAAGAGGAGGAGGAGGAGGAGGAGGAGGAGGAGGAGAGAAAGAGAGGACGAGGGGAAGAGGAGGACGAGTAGGAGGAAGAGGGGAAGAGGAGGACGAGTAGGAGGAAGAGGGGGGAGAGGAGGAGGAGGAGGAGGAGGAGGAGCAAGGAAGGAGGAGGAGGAACCACACTTGCGGGTGGCACTTGTGAAATGTAAGAGACATGGCGTCAATGGTAGCATGAGAGATAGCAGAACGGCGGTCCTTTTTCTCTCACTACAGTATCAAGTACTCTGGCCAACTGTGAGCAATACGGCAGCGGACCCCTCCCATTCGAGGCGGGGCTACAGGGCAACGGAGAGTGCCCTCCGCACTACCTAGGCTACAGGGGGCCACCCGAAATGAGATGCCATAACATTCGCCGCGTGCCCTTTTCCAGCGGACGCCCCGCACGCCTCACCCATTGCTCAGGAGCCTCAGCCCGAAAGGGGCCCTGTGAACTCTGGGGGCCCTGCCAGCTCGCTCGCGGTCCGCTCGTACGCCACATGAATCGAGCTGACCCTGGCCAGGGTTGTGTATACTAACGATTCCCCACCGCTGGAAGAGCCCAAGAACAAGCTTTGCCCAGTGCGACCAGCCGACGTTGCCTCGCAAAAAGAAGCGCTTGCCCGTGGGGGCCCGGCACAGATCGTGCCCGGCGCGCGCTCGAGCCGCAGCCCCGACCGTGCCTTCCAGCCAGGTTCGCTCACTGGCTCTGTTTCCGGCACGCTGCTGGCGTGGCCGCTCGCCTTCGGCACTCTCTCGTGAGTGGGCGCCCGCGGGCGTAGCTGGCCATTGCGTCGCTTGCGCGGCTGTGTAGTTGGAGAACGCCCGCGCGCCTTGCGTCGCGTGCGCGCAGATGCAGCTCGTCCAGCCGTTTGCGGCTGTGCGCCTCTGGTTGCTCACGCTTACCACTCAAAGCTGTTGACTGGTCCGCGCGTTGGTCTGGTGGCTGCTGAGCGGCACCGACGCGTCGCGTGCTGTCTGGAGGCGGCCAGCGCCAGCGCAGCGTCGCAGGCACCTTCCTCGGCCGTTCGTAGTTGGCCGTTGTCGGCAACGCTGCGCGGCCAACTTGCGAAGCCACCGCGATGCGCACAGGTCTGTGAGGAGGCGCGGCCGGTGATTCAGCGCTGACCTCGGCAGCGGCGCGCTGTCGACCTGGCACCTCGCAGCGCGGGCAGTGCTGCGGTGCCAAAGCCGGGCGCTCGCGCATGCGCCCATCGAGTGCCTGGCGCGTCGCGCCCGCCTGAGCTTCGCGATGAAGACGCCCGCCCAGTTGCCCGCGCGGCGCCCGCGTCCTGCGAGGCAAGAAAAATATGCATTTGACGGAGAGGCTGGCCGGCCATCGAGAGCATATAGCGGCTTCTCGATGGTTTTCGCGTCGAGCGATATCTGCGATGAGAGCCTCGCCGCGGGCGCTCCGGACCCAAACAGATCCAAGCCCATCGGCGCGCGGCGGCGGCTGTCAAGACACACTTGCATTCACGCTGCGCAGCGCGGCCAGGAAGACAGGGGTGGTGCTGCGCCGAGCGGAGGCGCAAACATGCCCCGTCGATCCGCTGCGGGCGCGGCGGGGTTCGCGTTGCCGGAGGCTTCGCGAGTGGAGCTGGTTCGGCCAGCTGTCCTTGCCCAAGACATGGGGTCGCGCGCGGCCGCGGCGATCGCGCGGTTCTGCGTGTCGCTGTCCGGGTCGCGGCGGCGAGCTTGGCGGATGATGTCGCATGCTTGGCGACTCTGGGCGTGACCTCGCCGGCGGCGCCCGAGGGCGGGCAGCGCCGCGCGCGCGTCGGCGCGCCCGCGCGCGTCGGCCCGCGCGAGGGCGCCGTCGCGACGCGGCGCAGACTGCGCGGGCGCACGCCAGGCAGTGCAGCGCCGCCCCCCAGTCGCCACCCCTGACAGGCGGCCATAGTAGCACCGGGCCGCCGTCGGCAAGCGCCCGCCCCAGAGGCTGACGCGGGAACGATGAGCGAGGATTGAGCCAGGCAGTGCCGCGCATTGGCTCTGCACTTGCGCGCCATGATGGGGGCCAGCATTCTGGGAGGTCGCCATCGGCGCGCAGTCCTTCTCGGCGTTGATCACGACTGGCTTCGCGGGGTAGATCTCGCCCACCGTCGGCAAGATCAGCCTAGAAGCCTGCCGGGCGTCGCGCATTGACAAATGAGGCGCGCGCGTTATTCAGCATGCTGTTGCAATCGCTGACGCTCGCCATGGGGCTGGACATCTGGGCGCCGGCGTCGGCGACAGTCGCCTCCGCAAAGCTGGGGGGCGGCGGGCAGCCGGACCTTGTCCGCGAGCTCGTTCTTGTCCTCGCAGTCGCTGGGGCATCGCACTGAATGGCACGTCGACCTGGCGATGGAATCGACGGGGCCGGCCATGCAGTTCGCTGCGCGGGCGCCGCCGGTGGCCTCGCGGAGTGCGCCGACCGCGCGCGGGCACTCGACGGGCTCGGCGATCTGGTAGTCGGTCGTCGGCGGCTGGGGGCGGATGGCCTCGAGCGGCGCGCAGCTCGGCCCGTCGGGGGTTAGGCGCGCGAGCTCCTCCTTCACCTGGCGGCGCTCCACGCGCTGCCTCGCGGCGCAGTCCTGCGCGAGGCCCGCGGCGGCCCTCGGCGCCTCTCCGAAGCCGCGCGCCCTCGCCGCAAAGGGGTTTGTCCAAATGCGGCTCTCGAAGTCGCGGTTCCGCATCGCGTCGGCCCCGATTGCTGCGGGCGCCAACCGCCTGCGCCGGCGCTGGCCGCGGCGTTCGCGATGGTCCAGCGCCGCCGCGCGCCCGCGTCGCCGCCGCGGATGCCGGGCCGACGGGCGAGGAGGCAGAAGGAGGTGCGATGACGAGACGCGGCGCAGAGCGCGGGCATCGATCTTGCGCGCCACGGCGCGCGCGCGCAGCGCGCGCGGCCCGGGGCGCGTCGCGACGTCGCCCAGCGACAGCGCGCGCGGCGTGCCTCGAGGAGCCTCCGCGAACATCGAGGGTCTTATCCCGCCGGACGTCGACCTCGCGCGCTCCCGACGCGTTCGGCTGCGGGCTGCGGTGCTCGAGGCCGTCGAGGAGACGCCCGTGCCCCCTGGCAGAGTAGCCGCGCATGATGTGGCGCGCCGCGGCGGCCCGAGCCGCTCCGCCGAGTCGGGCAGCTCCTCGCAGGTCTGCCCCGCGCTGACCTCGACGTGCCCGAGGCGGCCTGCAGCGGCGCCGCCGTCGCCGAATACCTCCTCGAGGGGCTCGGCATCCCCGGCGGGCACCGCGCGGTCGATGCGCCCTGTGTCGCGGACGGCCACGCTGCCCTGCACCCTGCCCGGCGCGGCATTGCCCGGGGCGGCGCGCGTCGCGAGGGTCGCGGCGACGGCGACGGTCGCGGCGTCGACGCGTCGGCATCGGCGGCGTGGCGCTGCGTCGGGGTGCATGACTGCCTATGCAGGAAGCCTCGCGACCCGGGCTCAGGCCGCCGTTCTGGGCGACCACGGCGCCCCGAAACTTCCTCGGCGAAGTGGTGACGGGATGAGCGCAGAAGTCCGCCTGGATGCCCGACAGCTCCCTGGCGCGCGCAAGGGCCTCCTTGGCCGCAACTGCATTCTTGCTCGATGGAAGTCGCCTGCGTTGTTGGCGACCCGTTCTCGGGTGTTGCGCTCTGCTGGCGCGTGCCCGCGCGCTCGTGGACGCGCGCCCGGTCGCCCGGCCCCTCAACGCCGCGCTGCGCGGCCGCGTTAGGCCAAAGTGGAGCGGCGGTTGCGCAATGCATCGTGCAGCGCGCATGAGACGCACCAGCGTGGTCCAAATATTCGCGATCGTAGTCGCGTAGATGGTGGCTCGCGCGGGTCGCCCAAAGGTCGAGCCAACGCTCGCAAGCTGTAGATCGGCGCGCGACCCAGGCTCAGCTGCTGCCAAAAGGATGTATCATATACATAGTGGAATGCGACGTCGGAGTGCGCAAAGACGAGAACGACGGCATGCAATGTCCGCAATGTAAACAAATACTTCGCATCCCAATACTCCGCATCCCACTGCAAGACGCAACGAACAATGAACGAATTCGCTGCTGAGTTGGTGGGTAGCACTGGCATGCCGCTCCAAATCCATAACACTTTCGCGTCGTAGCGTGACCCGGCCAAGTTGGCCGCCGCGCACTGCGCTGATTGCGCGCGCGGAGATCGGCGCGCCAGTGGTGCCTCGCGCGAGCGCTCTCGCGTGCCGCCTGGTCGCGTGCAAGCGCGGCGTGGCGCGCTGAAGAGCGCGGGGGCCTTGGCCGCACTGTTGCCAAAGGTAACGAACGGTGCGAGTTGGCGGCGCACGGGTGGACGCAGCCGAACTCGTGGAGGTTGCGGCTCGCGGACGGGCCTTGGTGGGGACAGTGGTGGGAAGAGTGGGGACAGTGGAACAGTGGTGGGAACAGCGGGTAAAACGGGACAGTGGTGGGGACGGTGGTGGCGGGGACGGTGGTGAGGGCGGTGGTGACGACGGTGGCGGGGGGCCGGGAATCGCTTGCTGGCGGCGAGCGGGCCTGGGGCGGGGGGGGAACCTTGAACCGGCAGTGACCCCCCCCCGTTTTCCGGGGGTGGAGGGGTGGGGCATGGAGGAGTTTTTGCCAGTGGAGCGGGGGGGGGAATCGGAAGGGGGGGGGGGGCCGGATTCCGGAGGAAGGGGGGGATTTTCCACAGCAAAGCGGCGGTGGATCACGCTGTCTCTCTCTCTCTCTCTCTCTCTCTGTCTCTCTCTCTCTCTCTCTCTCTGATATCATCGACTGCGGCCATTTGCACGTCCGGCAAATAATTTGAATTCTCTGCTGCTAACCAGCCATTCGCCACATGAATACGGTTCCGGGCAAAACTAGGATGCAATGGTGGTGTCAATATGTCGGTCCCATCGCCAACGATTGGTACACCAGACATGCTTCTCAACATTTAACAACTCGTTAGGCTGATCTGATAGGATAAGAGAGAGCAGAGGAGGAGGGAACGACGACGAAACGAGACACCAATCCTCATTACCCCTCACGCGCAATGCGTGCTCGATCCAGTAAGTAACACAGCTGCGGCGGCGGATGGCGTAAGAGGGCGGCAGGGGGCGAGCAGGGAGAGAAGAGTAACAATTGTCTCCTCTTCCTCGCTCTTCCCTACTCCCTCCACCCCCTCTCCTCCCTCTCTCCATCCTCCCTCATCCATCCTCCTCCTCCTCCTCCTCTTCCTCCTCCTCGCACTCCTCCTCCCTTCTCCTCCCTCCACCTCGTGCTCCTTGTCTTCCTCCTCCTGTTTTTCTCCACCCTCCCCCTCCTCCTCATCCTATTCCTCCTCCTCCTCCTCCTCCTCCTCCTCCTCCTCCTCCTCCTCCTCCTCTTGTTCCTTCTCATCCTCCTCCTCCACCTCTTCCTCCGCATCATCATCATCATCATCATCATCATCATCATCATCATCATCATCATCATCATCATCATCATCATCATCATCATCATCATCATCATCATCATCATCATCATCATCGTCATCGTCATCATCATCATCATCATCATCATCATCATCATCATCATCAGCATCATCATCATCAACACCATAATCATCATCATCATCATCAGCAGCAGCATCAGCATCATCATCATCACCATCACCATCATCATCATCATCACCACCACCACCATCATCATAATCCTCCTCCTCATCATCATCATCACCATCGTCATCGTCATCAGGATCATCATATTCATCGTCATCACCACCACCATCATGATCATCATCATCAGCAGCAGCAACATGATCATCATGATCATCATGATCATCATCATGATCAGCATCATAAGCATCATCAGCATCATCATCATCCTCATCATCATCATCATCATCCTCATCCTCATCCTCATCCTCATCCTCATCCTCATCCTCATCCTCATCATCATCATCATCATCATCATCATCATCATCATCATCATCATCATCATCATCATCATCATCTCCTCCTCTTCCTCCTTCTCCTCCTCCTCCTCCTGTTCCTCGTCCCCTCTCCTCCTCCACCCCCTCCTCCTCCTCCCCCTCGTTCCCCTCCTCATCCTATTCCTCCTACTCCTCCTCCGTCTCCTCCTCATCCCCCTCTGCCCCTTCGCTCAACCAATCGGGGCCGAAGATCTTGGACCCGCCTCTGTGCCGCTCCGAGGCGCTTGAGGTGTAGTCCCCCTCGAGGGGGCGACAAAACCAACGGCAATCGTATCCCGTGCGCCACTTCCGCCATGGCGCGCGCTCGCCAGGGCGACAGGTCTCGCCCTCCTTGGGCTCGGGCTGGCAGCGTCGGCAGTGACGGGAATTCTGACGCTCCCTGGAAGTGCGGGCGCTGCGGCTGCGGTAAGAACCTCGGCAGGCTCTGGTTCTGCAAGCAGTGCGGCGGGAAGCGCAATGAGGAGGGGGTCCAGCCCCCCCGCAGCCAGGTGAAGCTTGGGCCGACTGGGACGACAACGGCTGGAACGTCGACGGCGGCGGTGTCCGTGCTGTCGGGCTTCAGGGTGCTGCCGCTCCCGTCATCCCTGGCGACCAGGACCAGCTCGCCGACGAGGAGCTCCAGCAGCCCATCTCTCTCAACCAGAAGATGGGCAACATCAGCGCTGCGGCAGCCTTCCAAAGAAGGTTGGGCAGTCTGCCTGCAGCGGTGAAACCAGTCCCTTCTCCAGGCGGAGGCCACGAATGTTGATCGGCGTACCAACCAGCTTGAAAAATAGGCTCGAAAGCGAGATGAACCAGTATGCGCGCTGGCAGGCTTGGCTACTCGAGGAGCAGGGCTGGCTGAGGAAGTGGACAACCACAAGACCCTGGTCGAGAAGCTTCGTTTACAGTTCGTTTGCAGGTGCGCAAGCCTGCTGCTCCAGCTGCCCAGAATGCGAATACGGTCACCCTTCACGACCTGCTGGGGGGCAACACCGACTTCCTGAGGCAATCGTCGGCATCGACAAGTCCGCGTACAGTCGGACTTGATTGGAGAGGACGCGCGAGAGGACACAAGACCCTTCCGCGGGCCACGTTGCCATAGGAATTCGGGAGCGGCCAAGAGGGGGTGTCCAAGAGGGGAGGTGCAAATCATGACCGGCGGCATGTGCGCGGCCCAGCGGGGGGGCCAGGGACGTAATGAATCAAGATGAGGCGCCATGAAATCTTCGGAGATGTCATGGCCCCCGCCATGATATCCACCCTCCCCTAGTCATCACCCCCCTGCCATCGCTCGGACGTCCATTTCCTGTGTTTTTTTCGGTTTCGTGTGTGGTTTTTTCGCCAAATGATCAAGGATACTCCTCGATGGTCCTCGCCGAAGGAAAAATGCACACGTCCGAGCGATGCCGAGACACAAGACACATCCGGGCCGCCTGTGCGAGGTCCAGGACGCGGGCGCGGCGGAGCGCGAGGAGAGGGCCAGGCAGCTCCGCGACGGCGCCGCGTCGGCCGCGAGGGAGCTCCTCGGCCAGGCCCGCGAGCACCACGACGAGCTCAGCAAAGCTCACGCGACCCACGCCAAGAGCTAACTCGGGCGTGTCCCCCTACAGGGAGCTTTCGACGGCAAATAAGACATACTCAAAAAGTACTCCAAAACTGTCAAAAAATGCAACAAAAAATAGTCCCCAGACTATTTTTCGCTATTTTTGAATATTCCCCCTGTAGAGGGACAGGGCCGACTTGAGCCAAGAGCCTCAACCCAACCGCAAGGACAAAACGAGGGCGATGCCACGGCGGCAGGAGGTGCTGCTAGCGGCGCGGGCCCTGATGCGCCAGTGGGCAGCGGCGCTCCAATTCCAGCTGAGGGCGGTGACGGCGGTGGAGTTATGTTGCTCCCATCGTACTTAAGGACCACATCCCAGAAATGATTTCGAGCACCCAGAAAGTGTCGAAAGAGTGTCGAAAGAGTGTCGAAACAGTGTCGACAGAGTGTCTCCCGGGGCCCGACACGTGAAAACCTTCGAGTTCCGGTACTTCTTTTCTGGTGCTCGAAATTCTTCCTGGTGATCAAGGCTAAAGTAGGTTGGAGCATCATAACGGTGGAGGAGGTCTTTCATCGGCAGCGGCATCCTCGGCTACAGCTTCGGCAGCGGACCTTCTCGCAGCTCCTGACAAGCTTCTTGGACTTCTGCCTCAACGAGCTGACCTCCCTGCCAGCGCCGCCGCGGTGGCAGGGGGGTCAGAGGACCACGGCGCCCTCGTCCCCGCCAGCGCCAGATGTGGCATCGACAGCTGCACGGTCAGGATCGCCGTCAGCTGGATATACCTTGGCGGCGGCAACTGCTTCAGGTTCCCCTTCCGCGGGCGGGCGCGCGGAAAGGGGCAAGGCGCGCTCGCCCAGCGCGGGGGCGCATGGTGCTTCGAACGACTCGGCCCCCATGAGGGCCAGCAAATTGTTCAGGCTGCCGCTCGATATCGTTACCCCTGGCGCCGCTAGATTCTTGTCCGTGCCCCGCTGCCCGGCATGCGCGTTCCAGTTGGCGATTGAAGCGGTGAATTGCGCGACTTGGGCTTCCCACGATTCTGTGCTTGTAACATCGACGTCTCGCGTGATTCCCGTGCAAGGGCATCATAACACATCGGCCGACGACCTCGCCACAGCAGGACAATGGGCGCTAAAGAGGGGCCGGAAAGCACGTTTCGAACCCGCCGTCAGGATCGCTGCCAGTGCTACTTCAGGCAGGGTGGCGATGTTGGTTCGGCAGTGCCTGGGTGTTCACGACCCTGACTTCGGCGTGGTCGTGGCCCCGTCCAGAGCAATCCGCGGCAGGTTCCCCGCCGATTCTGGCTACCGCGATATATATTGATGACAGCGAGAACCTCACACGCAGGAATCTGGACATATTGGCGGCCGGCGCGCCACGCAGGTTGTCAAGGCCCCAGCACGATTCGGGGGGGACTCTCAGTGACTCCAAATATGCTGACCTCCTCGGGAACTCCAGGATACTTGAGAACCAACGTCGTCTACCCCGATAGTGTTACATTCGGGCGTTGGCAGAACTGGGTTTAGTGGGACCTGGTTTAGTGATGTGTACTGGGGGACGCCACCCCCCGCCCGTTCTACTAACCGGAACTGCCGTCACCCGAAAAAACACCAGCTATGGCAGACCTGGTTTAGTGATTCTGGCCAATTTAGGGGCTCCAAGGCCCTACTACTAGCCGGGTCCCCTTACCTGGGGTCCTGGCTATACCCGACACATGCACCGGCACGGGGGTATCAGAACTCTAGATGGCGCTGTCATGCCATCACGCCTCGGTCGCTGCATCCTAGACGCGAGGACCATCCCGGACAGCGACACCAAGGCGCACGCGCCAGTGCGCACTCGTCGGCCCGCAGCTGGCCGAGCTCAAGGCCCCCGCCGGTCCAGGTCCTCCGCCCGAGGATCATGGGCCAGCTCTCGACTGCGCGAGGCTCGGCCAGGTGTTGGAGCGATCAGGCCGAGGTGTAGGATCTATCTCGTCTCGGGGACGGTACCCCCTACTGTTCTTTCTGTTCGTTGGATGTTCTCGTGCATCCTGAGGGAGGGCGCACTCGAGCAATTTTATGGCCTGGGGTGTTTTGGCCGGCAGAGGGTCTCATATTCTTGAGGGATGTTCTTCTGTCCTAATCCCGCTCGTAGCCAGGCGCGCCTCTCGTTCGAAAACTCAGGAGCATCTGGGTGTTCTCGATCGGGCCTGGGCCGACGCGGCAGGGCGGTAGCTGTCTGGGGCTTCGCAGACCGAACTGCCGATTCGGAGACCTAGAGTTAAGTCGGGCCTGTCCCCCCACAGGGGGTTTCGACGAGAAATAATAAATACTCCCAAAATCATCCAAAAATAATATGGGGACTATTTTTTTGACTATTTTTTGACCCTTCTGGGGTATTTTTGGGGTATTTGTTATTTTTCGTCGAAAATCCCCCTGTAGGGGGACAGGCCCGACTTAAACCCAGAGGGCGCGGGCCCCGCCTGACTTGGGTCTCCGCTCTGGACACGGCTGCTCGCCCTGCTCTTCGGGATCCCGGGCTGGCCTCGGGGCGCTGGCCTCCAAGGGCGGTGCACACTTGTTTTATTGCGTTGGGGACCGCCGAGTCGGAGGACGCAGTGGCTTTCTACACATGTCGCAAGCAGTACAATGAAAACGTATAGTAAGGACGCGTGGTAAGGACGCAAGACCCTTGGAGGCCGAAGTTGGGATTTTTTCGGGCGGCGGCGACAAGTGAAAACGGCAAAGGACGGGCCACAGAGGCAAGGACGCAAGGGTATCCTAGATGAAGGCGCGCGTCCTTACTAGGCGCGTTGACTGTACCTGGACCCTCCTTCCCACATTGCGCGTTTTGGGGGTGAGTTTCAGCATTACTTTCCGCGTGTGTGCAAACTCCTTCGAGGTTTCCAGGACGTCAGAGACGATGCGTCAGGTGTGCGAGAGCTTCAGGGAGCTCTTGGACCCCGATCCTCAGAGTACGCCGAGGCGTCCTCACAGCAGTCTTTGAAGGAGTGGTGTAATTGGTTAGGGGGGGTGACAAAAAGGGGAAGAATGCTCGCCGCCGGACCCGCGAAAAGGAACCCTGGGTTTAAGTCGGGCGTGTCCCCCTACAGGGGGATTTTCGACGAAAAATGAAAGATACCCGAAAAATAACTCCAAAAGGTGAGAAAAGACTCGAAACATAGTCCCCAGACTATTTTTGGACTATGTTTTGATTATTTTTGGGGTACCTTTTATTTTTCGTCGAAAATCCCCCCCTGTAGGGGGACAGGCCCGACCTATCCCTGGGTGGCCACCGCCGCGCCCTCGGCCGAAGAGCTGGCCCTTCTCCGACCCTCTGCCCCCGTGGGAGGCGGAGGGTGGGCGCTCTGGGGCGGTCTGGGAGTCCTCGTCGCACCCTCCTGCGGACGAGGGCCCGCTGAGATACAGTCAAAACGTATATTAAGGACGGGTGATAAGGACGCAAGACCCTTGGAGGCCGAAGTTGGACTTTTTAAGGCGGCGGGCGACCAGTGATAATGGCAAGGACGAGCCGCAGAGTCAAGGACACAAGGGTACCCTAGATGAAGGCGCGCGTCCTTACTAGGCGCGTTGACTGTACAGGGGGCCCTGGAGCCGCTTTCGCCGGGAGATCTCATCCTCGTGCAAGACCGATGTGCAGCAGGCACTGCGTCGAGTTGTTATGGCTTCCGCATGAGACGCTTCGCACTGACGCGTCCAGGCCCGCTGTCCGCCGTCAGCACTATCTCCACGATGATTTACTAGCCATCGCTCGGACGTCCATTTCCCGCGCATTCTTCGGCTCCGCGCGTGTTTTTTGTTTTTGCTCGATGGTCCAAGATGGTCCTCGATGGCTCTCGCCGAGGAAAAATGCACACGTCCGAGCGATGCCAAGTTTATCGTGAGCGGCCAAAAGGGGGGTGTCCAAAGGGGGGGGGTGCAAATCATGACCGGCGGCATGTGCGCGGCCCAGGGGGGGGCCCAGGGACGTAATGCGTAATGAAATAAGAAGAGGCGCCATGAAATCTGGGGAACTATCATGGCCCCCCCCATGATATCCCCCCCCCCTGATCATCACCCCCCTCTTTTCCGCCCCCGAACACACCAGCCTGCTGCCCTGCCCCGTCCAGGTGCTGGACGGCGGCGGTGCTGCAGAAGCCAGGGGGCGGCGACCGCCCCGTCGGCATTACTCTCGGCTCTGCACAAGCCGTGGGCGCGAGCCCGTCGGTCGCGAGCGGAGCGCCGGGAAGCCGACAGCCAGCGCCTGTATCGGGTCGGGCGAAAGGGGGGGGTAGCAAAGGGGGGGTTTGAGAATCAGCTCGCGTAGCTGATTTTCCCGGCGCCTCCCGGCGCCGGAGGCGGCCATGTATCGAGAAATGGGCTCCTCGGTGGGGCCGAAACCAGCTGCATGCAGCAAATTTCGTAACCCCCCCTTTCCCAATCCCCCCCTTTCGCCCGGCCCGATTGTATCTTGCCGCAGGATCTTCCAATTCGGCCTCGGCCGCTGTGAATCGCCGGGGGGCAAAGAGACAACGCAGCGTTGGGAAGGGCCACTGTGCCTGCAAGATCATCTGGGACTTGCACAAGGTCTACAAGACTGTCTGGCGCCCCAAGCTCTTGGATGGGCGCACGGCCCTCGAGTTCCCGACGCAGATGGCACGATTATCCTTGAGAGCCTATCGAGGAGCGCGATGGGTTTCGACATTGAGGGTCTTTCATGGGCCCCACTTCGCCACTCGCGGGATCGTGGCAGGCTATGGGTTCGCGACGTTTTTCGTCGTGGCGTAAGTGATCCTTGCCATAGACCTCCTCAGCCCCCCCCAGTGGGTCTCCCTTGGTATATGCATCGACGACTACGGGCTGTCCGATTTGAGCACTGGAAAGTCGGCCGTGTCGCCCCTCCAGAAGGCGTCCGCGGAGTGAGTCTGACATGGAGCCCCCAACTTCCACAGACATGGCAACAATTACCTCCTCCGCGCCCTGTGTAGGGGCGGGCATCCAGGATCTTCCCAACGACCGTGGAGGCCGATCCGCCGACGCCCACACAACGGTCAACCGTGGATTCGACGACACAGCGGGACAGGCTCGTCGCTCAGAAGGTAGGGCCAAGAAGGCCAAAGCTAGATTGAATCTCTTTCGCGTCAGATGCAAGCGGGTTGCCAAAGCTTGTCAAACAATGGGGCGCAATGCCCGTAAAATGCTTGTGTTGGGATCCCTGGCGTCGGTGAGTTGCGACTCAAAAGTGTACGGAACATCTGACTACCAATTTGGGCTGCTGCGTTTTGGGTTCGGGAAGCCCGTGAAGACATCCGCGGGATCTAGATCGCGGGCGTCGCTTCCCCTTCTTGGGGATACCAGCAATAACCGATACGGCTACTCCCCGGACCTCCCCTGGCGTGCGTTCTGACCAGAGTTCCGAGGCGAATCCAGCGGTGGCGATGAGGGCCTCCTGGGAGGCCAGAAAAGGAGAAAAGGTATGGATACCTTCTCCTCCTCTGAGTTCTGGAACGGGGTCCTGTTTGCAATGCAGCGATCCCACCAACTGTCCGTTCTGCCGGGGGGATCTGGGTTGCTCAGGTCCAACAGCCGCCCTTCGCCCTGTTGAGCAGGGACCGACCGTCCCGGCATTCCTATAGTCGTACAACGAAATGTTATAAGAACCCAGAATTTGTCTCAGAACAAAAACAATGTTCTTAAAACAAAAACCCGATGTGTTAAAACAAAACACTCCAAAACAGAAGTTTTCTAAGAACATTTCGTGGAAACCACAAAAAGGTTCTTAGAACATTGTTCCCTGGGTCTACTTGACCCTGGGTCTCGCCGTCCTCGGGCGGCGCCCGGCACCGCCAGCCGCCAGCCGCCGTCTCGACGTGGGCCATGCCGCCAGCTTCGCGGAGGCAGGTGCGCGGGCCAATCAGAGCTGCGTGGGCGATCTCGGAGACCCGGAACCTGGCCATCGCTCGGACGTCCATTCCCTGTTGTCGCCCGACGGACGACAGCGGCGGGGCCAAAGTGTCGGATCTTTTCTTCTCCAGCAAGAGAACCCTCGCACTCTCTTCTCAGTACACAGCTTCCAACGCTGCACAGATCAAGCACAGAACGGTATGGGGAAAGGGATGGAAGGTGGAATGTGGCATGAGTGATGAGGAATGAGTAAAAGTTGGGTCTTGAGCCAAAATGGTTACGACCCATGCTCGTGACCTTCAAGCTCAGGGAGTCTAGTTGGGCATCGGCATTGAAAACCACAGGCCTCTAGACTCAAATCACACAGTACCCCGACAAACAGTGAGCTTGATAGGTCATGAAGGCACCGTGGCCCTTCTCCGAGCCAATGGATCGCACCATCTTGGAGAGAGGGATAAACGCTCTAGTGCCGTATATATATATATATATATATATATATATATATATATTGCTGCTGCCGTCGTGCCGGAGCGAGTCCTGACGACCTCGCTCCGGCCTGGCTGTGCACTTATATCTCGCTCGGCCCTGAGAGCCCTCGAGAAACGTGCACCTGCCATGTCCCGCCAGACTGTGACGACTGTCGCTCGGCATGGGACGGCTGAACAGCACTGGCCTTGCCACCATCCTCCTGCTGCTGGAGTTGCCTCTGGGATTCGGCCCTGGAGCGGCCCTTCTTCCAGGGGTCCTCGCGCCGGCCCTCGAGGGCCCCGCTTTCCGCCGAGAGACGCAAACACCCAAAACGGAGCAGCTCATATTGAGCCGCATTGGTTTTCGCAAGGTCCGATTTCGTCATGCAGTCGACAGGAAGTAACGGGCGCGGCATCCAACGAATCACGCTTCCGACCTTCTGCGCGATATCCCGAACGACCGCGAGGTCGATCGCAGCTCGACGATCGGATCGGGAGCCATTTGATAACTTGCTGATGGGTATCATATATCCCCTTGGCGTCGACTATGCTGAGGCACTCCGAAGACGATTGAGCAATCACCTGGCAGTCTTCCTTCAAAATGGCCGCAAAGGGGCCGACTTTCCCCTGCCAGGCTTCTGACACCACGTTCCCTCTCACAACATCCTCGAACATGAGATGAAGCCACTGAGCTTCAGCAAGAGCCCCGGAAAGCGCGAGCGTCTCTCCTGCGAGAGTGCTCGCCACTTGGCGTTGAACTCGGCAAGATCTCCTAGCTAAGGGAGTGGCCCTCGCGCGTTGACCGTGCGCTAAAAACATTGTCTGCCAGGTAGACCTGCCATGCTTGTTGTGGGGACACGCAGTCATCCGAGCCAACTCCTCCGCAATCGCTGGCCGTCGCGAAAATGCAGCGGGAGGGGTCGAACTTGTGAATCCCACCAGCCCTTTAGGGCGTAGGTGGTCTAGGGAGTTTCCTCTGCCAACCCCCCTTCTTCCCCTTCGGGGAGGGGTTTACCCCTCCCCTTACCCCTCCCCACTGACCTGGACGAGGCGTCTCGCGAGGTGTCAGGGCGCCCAAGATGGCTCAAGACGGCTCCAAGAGCGAAAAAGCGAGAAAGCACAAAACATTGATTCTACCTAGGTTTTGGAAGGATTTTGGCCTCTTGGGGGGGCCCAAGAGGCGCTTCGAGGCACTCTAGAGGGGCAACCCTAATTGGAGCTCCCCCCTTCTTTGATCGATCTCCTCCAAGATGGCCCCAAGAGCGCCCCGAAGGCTCCCAAGAGGGCCCCAAGAGCGCCCCAAGAGGGCCCCAAGAGGCCCCAAGAGGCCCCCAAGATGCCCCCAAGAGGCTCCCAAGAGACCCCCAAGAGGCCCCAAGATGCTCCCAAGATGGCCCCAAGAGGCTCCAAGAGCGAAAAGGCGAGAAAGCAAACAACATTGATTTTCCGTAGGTTTTGGACGGATTTTGGCCTCTAGGAAGGCCCAAGAAGCGATTCGAGGCACTCTAGAGGGGCAACGCTAATAAGCAACCCCCCCTTCTTTGATAGATCTCCTCCAATATGGCCCCAAGAGCGCCCCGAAGGCGCCCAAGAGCGCCCCAAGAACGCCCCAAGAATGCCCCAAGAGGCCCCAAGAGGCCCCCAAGAAGCCTCCAAGAGGCCTCCAAGAGACTCCCAAAAGGCCACAAGAAGCTCCCCGAGATACGCAAGAGGCCTCCGGGACCGCCAAGAGGCCCCAAAGACGGCCCAAGAGGCCCCCAAGCTCGCCATTGTCCTCCTCCTCCTCCTCCTCTTTTCTCCCTCCTCCCTCCTCCCCCTCCCCCTCCTCCTCCTCCTCCTTCTCCTCCTCCTCCTCCTCCTTCTCGTCCTCCTCGTCCTCAACCTCCTCCATCTCCTCCTCATCTCTTCCTCCTCCTCCTCCTCCTCCCTCCTCCCCCTCCTCCTCCTGCTCCTCCTCCTGCTCCTCGTCTTCCTCCTCCTACTCCGACGACGACGACTCCTCCTACATCCTCCCCCTCTTGGGGCGTATGGCGGCTTAACCCGCTCTTTGTTCTTCTGCATGCTCCCCCGCTTCCCTCATCACCTCCACTCCCCTGGGGCTCATTTCTGGACGGGCTGGTGGGGATACGCGAAGCGTCTAGAATTATCACGGGCATGCTGGCCGTAGACCTAAGGTGGTCCACCATCTTATGTGCCTCGACCAGGTCTCTGACGCATGGTGAGTTCACTTTGGTCGCTAAAATGGACGCGCAGCCGGCAGCCTCAGCCCGGGATCCCCGTCCGACCCAGTTTAACTTGTAGACCAGGCTTCGGAACTCCGCCACCTCAGTCCCAACCAGAGGACTGGAGTGATCCCCACGACGCCCCCTTGACAGCGGTACCTTGCGGACCTGCTCGAGAATGTACTTTTCCTGGTCCACAAGAATACGCGGCGCAGCAATGCCGTGTCCCACGAGTCGAAGCCTTCGACCGATATACTCGACTCCGGCCTCGACGAATTTCTCCATTTTCCGAACGTGAAACGCCTCTTAAACTCGGCCAGATATTTCTGCTGTTGACCCGGAGGGAAAGCGATCGCCCAGTCGTCAACCTCCAGCAACACCTGCGCGACCAGACGACCATTCTCCTTCTGGGAAAACCAGCAGGGCTCCAACTTGGCCCTCGTGAAGCCTTGTCCCTCCAGGAACCTGGCCGACGTTTCATGAAACGCGAGAGGGGCATCATCGAGCCCATGCACGGGAGTAATGAGCTCAATGAGAGCTCCGGCCGGGAGGTTCAAACCCTCGCAGGGCTCCACAGAAACACGCCCCCTGGGTCGCTTAAGCGGATCGGACTGACAGAAAGCGTTTTTGATGTCGCCTATATGGACCTCTAAGCCATACATGAGAGATATGGCCAGAAACAGCATGAGAGATTCCATAGATGGCGTAGGGCGTAAACTTGGAGCTCTGCGGTGCCCTCATCTTGGTGTCCCCTCACGCACCAGCGCGACTTCGCCTTAGGTCGAGCTCCGACACTGCCTTGGGGTTTCCAGCGGCGGACCATCCGGCTCGAAACGACTCGATTTGGAAACAGCTTCCTAAGTTGACGCCCCTCGGCCGGAGCGGGAACTTTCACGGACTTGGTAGCAACGATCCCCTCCCACTCATGCGAGTCGGAAGAGGCGAATTCACTCTTCTCCTCTGGCGTGAGGTCTTTGAGACGAACCTCGCACCCTCGGTTAGCTAGCAGGGAGAGAGAAAAGCCACCCGAGTCTCCGGGCAGAACTTCGCAGTCGACATTGCCGTTGTGATACTGAGTCCAGGTGCCACTCCACCCTTTTTCGTCTAAAGCTCTCCCCACGTCGTTGACGTGCGACACGAGTTCCCCATCGCTCATTTCCAGAAGCGCGTCTATCTTCGCGTCACTCATCTCGAGAAAGCCTGACGTAGGAGCGTCTTCCATGGCGGGCCCCGGGGCCCGCTCGGGGGGAGGAGATCTGGAGCATCCCGCTGGCCTGGGTTCTGGCCGACCCTCCAGCTCTAGGACCTGGGTCCGAACACGCCCCGGTGGGGCCCCTTCTGAAGTCCTCTCCCCTAATGACCGAAAAACGCTGACCCTGACGCCTCATGCCCAGGTCAAATATCTCATTCCGACGAACAGTTCCATCCATGATAGGCCTTGGCACATTGGACTCCCCACTGGGTGCGCCATCACCCGGGACTTGTCCGGCGCTACGGCTCTCGTCCATCCGGGAGTCCGCTGCCCGATCAGCGATGACGGACGCCTGCTGAGGCTCGGCCTCCAGCCGCCCTCCTTCTGGAGCCTGTTGGAGTGGGAGAGGTTGAGAGGGAGAGGAGTTGGAAGATTGACCCTGCACTGGACCGCTCGAGAGCGCAAGGAGCGAGGCAGCCCCTTCCGGATCGACTTGAATATATTTGCGCGGTCGCGGCTCGTCTTCCTCATCCCCCCCCTCGGCACTGACCTGTCTAGAGCGAGACAAATCCGTAGGTGGCCTGGCATCGCCCCCCGGGCCCGCACGTGGCACCAGCGACCTCTTCCTCTGGGATGGGCGACAACCCTGGAGGTGAGACCGGCCGCTGAACGTTACCCCCAGGAGCCCGAGACCTAGCGGGAGGAGGAAGCGGAGCCTGAATGGGTGAAGCCTCCACTTCCACACCGTGTCCTGGTTCCCAGGCCTCACGAGGTGGCGGCCCTTCGGCCGCCACGTTGACCCCGGCGCCGGCACGGCCCACTTGGGCCTCTCGAAGAAGTTTCTGGACCCCGGGGTCGGACATGACTTCAGCGCCCTGGGCCTCTGGTGACGTCGCCAGCCTCACTTGCTCGGATGAGCACTTCCACAAGCGACTCCTCATGGCAACCCACACGGCCCCTCCGGACTGGAGAAGCACCAGCCCGGGCCCGACCCAACGGCCACGCTGAAGCGCGCACGTCTTCTTCCCAGAGGTCGGGGCTCGGCGCCAGACAAAACCCCACTGCCCTGGATAGACCTTTGCGTCTCTGTGGACATTACCCTTCGAGGCTTCCGCCAGCTTCCGCCTGCTCGAGGAGCGGAAGAGCTCTTGTCGAGCCAAATCCCGGATGGCGTGCTGCCTGGCGCAATCCGTGGCCGCCGTGTCCTGGTCCCAGGCCGTCTGAACAAGGTCTCCCTCCCCTGCCTGTCTCATGCCGTCGTCTGACAACATATCATTGGGCAGTCTTGGGTTGACCCCGTAAACGAGTTGAAAAGGCGCGTAGCCTCCTCTGTGGAGGTAGCGGTTCTTGGCTGCCACGACCTCGTGGAGAAGGGATTCTCTAACTCGGCCCGGGTAGTGATGAGACTGCTCTCGGAGGCTCTAAGTAAAATCTCGTGCTGGAAGACGCCCGTTTTCCCAGGGGCTCTCGGCGTCTACCACGTGCTGGAAGACGCCGAGATGCTCGAGGCCTCTCTCGGAATGGCCCTTGAACTCGGGCCCTCCATCCGAGAGCACCATCTCGGGCCCGAAAGGCCTAATCCAGGCCCTAAGAAAAGCTCCCCACGCCCCCTCCGCAGCCCCGTCGAAAACTTCCACGATTTGGAGATTCGTGCCGTGGCATATACAATTCAGCACCGGAATCGATTCCTCTTCGAAATTAATGTAGAAAGTATCGACAGCCATCACCCTGTTAAACTGGAAAGTGCGCGGCATGGCCACTGAGCGATGCCCGGCGGGCTCCACTTGGGCTTGGCAGTCGGCGCACTCGTACTCGTCTCGGACGAACCGAATGACCTCAGGACGAGCGTGTGCCGCACGCAGGACCTTGAGAAAGATCTCTTTGCGAGGATGTCCCAGATTCACATGAACTTTGTGAATCAGACGCTTCATGGGTGCGGTTATCTCCACTTCGTGCTCTCCAGGGACCTCCTGGGGAGCGGGCTCCTCGGCCTCACCTTCCGCGTCTTCCCCCTGCTCCGGCAGCTGTTCCGAGGACTCAGCCTGACTGGGGAACGCCTCGACCCCGACCCGGCACGCCCCAAGATCCTCTGAGCAGGTTTCCGCCATCTCCTCGATGGTGAGATGACTTTCTTGTTCCTGAATGCTCCTGAGCACCGCGTCGGCGAAGGCCTTGCAGAGCTTAGGGGGGTACTGTGACTTCCTGGTTATGTGTCCCCCCTCCAGGTGGTGATGTTCGTGACCGCCCCTACACTGCCGTCCTGATAGTTGGCGAAAAAAGGTGGTGTCGTTGGTCATAACACGGGTGGATTTGCGGGAGAGGGCCCCCTCGACCACTGACAAACCGAACTCACACTGGTCTATGACCACCTCCATGACCCCCGGAAGCTTCCTGATCATGTCCACGACATGCCTTCGCCAGGACGCTGCCCCATTCGGATGTTCGAACGCGCAGCGTCGACCCTCCTGAACTTGGACAAGCGCCAGCTTCATGCAGAAAACCACAAGCTCCAGAGCTTCTCTTTTCTTCCGCTCTTGAACCTCCAGAGGCTCCGGAGAGGTCCCCCGAAAGAGCTCCCGGATCGGACTGAACTCAGCGCACGGGGGCTCCAGGACAATCATCCACGGCTTCTTGGTCTGAACGAGCTCCATGGCCCTGTCCTGATCGCTCTTCTTCCTGAAATCCCACCCCGTCGCCAGATTGAGACTGCCTGGGGTACGCAGTCCTGCCTCCTCAAGAAGGGGGGCGACTCGGGGTGGGGAGAAAACTTCTAGAAACGATCTCGACTTGAGATCCGATGAGACCTTGCGATCGGTCACCAGGGACTGAAGCTGTCTCCTCTCGCTCTTAGTAAGAAACACTTCGTGATCGTCATGATTCTGACCCCCGAAGACCGCATTCGCCAACAAGGGCATAAGAAACTCAATCCCCCGAGACCCGGTCCTGGACAGGGGCCTTGCCCCCATTGACAGAAGCGAATCCAGCACTTGGCGACGCTTGAGCTTCCCCGGAGAAACCGAAAAGGTGACCCCCCTGGGATGAGGCAGCTTCTTCGCCCTCAGCTCCTGAAACAAGCGCTCACTCACGTCCAGCGGCCGTTGTGGTAGGTCTTCCACCCGGCCTCCTTCCACTCGTGGTGCTCCTGGCGCCGCTTCTCGGCGGCCTTCTCCTCCAGGCCCGGAGTCCACGGATCCCCGTGCTCCTGCCTGCGTGAGGGAGTACTCTTGCCCTTGTTGTTGCCCTTGCCGTAGGGGCCGACGGCTGCCGTCGGCGGGGCCGCCAGGTCCGTGCCCGGGAGTGACAGGCTGGCCTCCGTGGTCAGCATCCCCGTGGAACCGATCGGCATCTCGTCCGCCGTGAAGAGGCGGTCCGGGTTGCGAGGAGTCACTGCGGCCGTCTGCTGCCCGGCCGGAGGACCGTGCGTCGGGTAGCCTCCCAGCGCTGGTGACCTCGTCGGCTGTGGCGCCCCCGCGCTGGTTGCCGTCTGCTGATGCAGCATCGCCTGGGAGGCCATCGCTGCCGGCACACTCGTCCCATCGAGGGGTGCTGCCCCAATGTAGGCCCACGCTGATGGAGCCACTCCTGGCGGCGCACCCGCTGCGAGAGGCGGTGGGCTCTGGGGCTGTGGCTCGGTCATCCGCTGGCCCTGACGAAGGATGCCCCGCCTGCACTGGCTGTTGTGGAATCCCCCGAGCCTGTGGTGCCCTGGCCTCCGCCTTGGGGGTAGAGTCGACTGCAGCGGCTGCGACCTTGGCCTGGTCCGCCTTGCTGCTCGAGCTGCCCTGCGCCATGGCCCTGATCATTCGGCTGGCCTCCTGCGCCTGCCCCTGTGCCGTCGCGATCGCCGTCATCTGCTCTTTTACGGTGGTCGTGACCCGCTCGAGCGCCTCCTGCTGCGACGCCTGCGAGGCCATCGCCCCCTGGATCATGGTCTTCATCTCCTGGAACTGGCTCTCGACCATGCTCTTCACGTCCCTCTCGGTCTTGGCCTGGTACTCGCGCATCTCCTCGAGTGGGTCGGAGGCGGTGTCCATGGCCTCCGTGTCGCTCTCTGGCTTGCGCTTCACTGAAGACGCCCGGCGATCTGCTGCTGCTGCTGCGGATCTCTGCTCCGCCTGGTCCTTCTGCAGAGCCTCGGGGACCTTCGCCGCGTCCTCCGCCACTCACTGATATCCCGGCTGCCGAGCCGCCAGGAATGAGCCGCTCGCCAGACCTCCGGCCATCATGCCCGGGTGAAGAGGTAACGGAGCCCTCTCGGCCCCAGGAGGTGGCTTGGGCACGCAGACCAGAGCCTGCCACTGTGGCTCGGCGGTCGCGCCCTGAGCCCAGCCTTGCCCACGCGGCGTGCATGATGCATCCTTCTTCTTGCACAGGCACATCTTCTCCTATTTCACGGTCCCTTTTGTCGGCCTCAGCTCCCAGCATCCGACCCTCATCGTGCACGCGCTGCATACGAACCACCTCCCCCACGAGTTGGCCCCGTAGCTCACGAGCGTCGGTGGGCGCCAGCACGTTTCGTACATCTCCGAGAGGCGACGAAGAGACTTGGGCAGGTTGGTCGGCCAGAAGCGCTTGGCGCGGCACATGCTCCCGAACTCTTCGGCCAGACGCGCCGACCAATACAGCGCCCACCCGGCCAAGCAGGCCCATCCCTTCTCGCCCTTGTTGAGGTTCTCCGGGACGTAGGTCCCAGTGGCCCCGTAGACCCATGCCGAGTCCGTCTGGCTCTGCATGCGGCCCGTCATCGTGCGCGGCCGTTCCTGAGCTCCACGACGCCCCCTCTGGCCTACCACGCGGGTTGTCGAAGCAGCTGGCGGCGTCGCGATCTGCTCTCCGATCGGCCTCTGAGTTGTCGAGGCTGTTGCTGAATCGCTGCGAGCTCAATGACTCGAGCCCAAGTGCTGCGAGGAAGGTGGATGAAGTCGAGGCTGGCATCGTGGGCCACGTCCAACCCCGCGCTGTCGACCCTCCCCTGGTTCTGAAACGTCTCGACCTGGAACTCAAAGCCCCGGCGAGTCCCGAAGTACACGTGCTGCTCAGCGCGGAGTCGGAGATGCCGCCCGACTCCAGACCCCTTAGTGGACCAGTCCTGGAACCTGAGTTGTCCGGCCCAACTAAGGCCCCTGCGTACGTCCCGACTTCGTCTGACCTGAGATTCTCCCAGAAGAAAGTCCCGGACTCCCCCGGGCGCTCTTCCGTCCCCCTCGGACTCCCCCAGCAGCTTCCGTCGCACAACCCTCCTTGGCCAATGCTGACAGAAGACGCGATGATGTACTTCCCCTTGGCTTGAAACGCATCCTTCTGCAACTGAGGGTGCGACCTAAACACGGAGGCTGGAGCTTCAAAGTCCTTGGCGGGAGCCGAAAAACTTGCCCACCTGTATGGCGCGGTGGGTCGACGGGAGCCGAGTCAGAGGCGCCGTGGCCCCCAACTTCGTAAAAGTCAGAGCCTTGTTCGGAAAATCTACGATTCCACCTAGCATTTCTTGAAATCCTATCGGCAAAAGTGGCGGAACGTCCTGGCCCAGAACGTCCAGCCCCAGCGCCCCCAGAGCGGTGTGGGTGACCTTTACCCCCCCACCTACTCCGCGCGCACTTCGGTTCCTGGGCGGGACCCTTGGGACGGCGAACCCCTTTGAGGCCCAGTGCCCCTCGATCTGCTGCAAAGCCTGCTCTCCTACAAGGCCCTGACCGGCCGCTGTATCGACCACCATGGCCCCGGGACCTACAGCAAGCAGAACGACCGCATAGGTTGGAGGAGGAGGCTCATCAAAGCATTGGGAGGTGGTGTGATCTAGAGCGTTCACATACAGAAAAGTCAAGCCTGTGGCAGGGGACCCCTTTTCGTCCTTGGTCCCTGCGCCCTGCTTCTGTGGGCACTCTCGAGACCAGTGCCCCTTCTGACGACAGATGCGGCATCTCGTGCGCTTCATCAATTCAGCAAGCGGAAGGCGGCTCTTCCGCGCTCGGAACGCGCCGTCTGCTGCCCCGTGGCCGGGCCTGCGAGCCTTCTCGCGCCCATCACTGCCACGGCTCTGGCCAGACCTATCGTGCAACTTCCGGTCGGTCTTCAGCTGTCTCTTCAAGTCGCGGTTCTGCTTCCACGTCTTGCGGCGCTCCTGGTTGATGGCGGCCAGCGCTGCCGGCGCGTCGTCCTCCCCGACGTCGGCCGACTCCAGGATCGCCCAGACCTCTGCTTCCCCGTCCGAGTTCATGGAAGAGACGTCCGAGTAGACGAGCAAAGACTCGTCGTCATGGTCGACCTGATAGGTAGGCACCTGAGGTGGAGGAGCTGAGCCCATAGTGGCGTAGGTCCTCCGTGCTTTGAGATGCTCTCGACGCGAGATGTCCATCTCCCGAATGGCCGAGAGAGCTGACCTGTAGTCCTTCTGGTCCTTCATGAGCACCTTGACCAGCTGTGCCGAGCGCTCGCCGAGAGAAACTCCTTCCTCCAAGAACATAAGTTTCCACTCATCTGGAAGCGGCAGCCCCTGAGTAGCCACCCTGTCGAAGGCCGTGTCCATGCGCGCGCAATATTCAGTAAGATTATCTCCCTGCTTGCGCGAATAATCCAGTAAACACTCTCGAGCGACCTTCCGTCGCTCGTCGCCGTGTCTTTCACCAGGCATCAAGTCAAGGCGTTTGATGATGGCATCAAAACCCCATGAGCTACACAACATGTCGTCGTCGATGTCCTCGAGCTTCCGTTGAAGATCTTGATCGAGAGAGCGGAAGAGGCAATCAGCTTGCTTGTGAGAGGGAACCTCCGTCAGTGTTCTCCAGCGCAGCACTGTGCGGCGCCACATACGGTAGTCCCCTCAGCCTCTCCGTTTCTCGGGGTCGGCGAAGTCCTTGCCGGTGTTCGTGCTGGAGCGGTCGCCATCGTACCTGGAGTAGCGCTTATTGGGCTCCCACTTGCTGTCCAGGTAGCTGTCGCTCCATCTCCATCCGGACGACCAGTCGCCCCCGCCTTGGTACTCGTCCTTCCAAGCCCTGTCCTCATAGCTCTCCCAGGTCGAAGCTGGAGTCCAGGTGGATCGCGAAGAAGCCCACTGCCGCTCGCCAGACTTGTGGTCTGGCTCGTGCCATGTGCTCCTCGTCGCGCTCCAGCCACCCGGATGCCACTGCTCCGACCTGACCTGCCCTGGGACGCCTCGGTGGCGGACGCAGCCGCGCCACCACCGGACCATGTCCTGGCACTCGTCGACTCGTGCTCTGGCTGTGGTGCTTGCCAGCCCGTCCACGAGTGATCCTCGGCGCCTGACCACGGAGCACCTGAGCTCTGTCCGTGGCCGTGCCACTGTCCACTGGCGCCGTCCCCGGGTGAGTCTCGCTGGTGACTCTGGGAACTGGCCGGCACCACGTCCAATAGCAAAAGACGTGCCAACTTCTCTGCCTCGTCCTGGTCGAGGTTGAAACCGTCATGCCTCATCAGTGTGTCGGTCACTGCTCGTGCTGCGGAATGCTCCCCTCGTCCTTCTTGCTGTGTCCCCCGATTAACACCTTGCCCCGCTGCTGCCGTCATTGGTCCGCGGACCCAGAGCTGTTCACAGCTCCGCTACCACTGTCGCCCGACGGACGACAGCGGTGGGGCCAAAGTGTCGGATCTTTTCTTCTCCAGCAAGAGAACCCTCGCACTCTCTTCTCAGTACACAGCTTCCAACGCTGCACAGATCAAGCACAGAACGGTATGGGGAAACGGATGGAAGGTGGGATGTGGTATGAGTGATGAGGAATGAGTAGAAGTTGGGTCTTGAGCCAAAATGGTTACGACCCATGCTCGTGACCTTCAAGCTCAGGGAGTCTAGTTGGGCATCGGCATTGAAAACCACAGGCCTCTAGACTCAAATCACACACTGTGTTTTTGTTCGGTTCCGTGCGTAGCTTTTTCGCCAAACGATCAAGGATGCTCCTCAGTGGTCCTCGCCGAGAAAAAGTGCACACGTCCGAGCGATGCCAGGGATCCCACAAACGTTTTTTTTCATCTCTTGGGGGCGCATCTTTCACTTCCGCTGCATTCCGCAGGCCTTCCGCTGGCGGAGGCGGTCTCGTTTTCCTTCCGCCGACCTTCCGCCGCCCTTCTGCCGCCTTCCGCGGCGGAAGAGATGACAACTCCTTCGATCCTCGAAGGCAGGGCCATTTCTGGAACACCTCATGTGGTATCATCAGCTGGAGTCGGCTGGTCGATGCGCAGTTTTGCGAATCTCAGAAGCGATCTTGGCGTCGAATACTGCCTCGCCGACTCCTCTCCCAAACCTATCAAGATGTTGCTTCGCGAGGCTGTGCTGCGACAGTTGTGCAAGCTTTCTGGGCAGATGATTGGAGTCGATTCAAGGCTGTGCAACGATCATGTACTCCGCGACCTCCGCAGTTCCAAATATACGGCGGTTGAGCAGGCTCGATCCGAGCCAACGTTTGCGGAGTTTGCTGGACCCAAGAGCGAACGGCCCAATGCGGCTATCAGACTGATAGACGAAATCTGGTGTCCGTTGCGTTTGGGACCCTCGGATTCGATTTCCACCGGCGGTGGGTATGCCCAGGGGTCGCGGAGCTCGGAGAAGAACTTATGGAGGACTGGATAGTGTTCAGCAACGGCTTGTTTCCCCATCCTGGAGACTCTCATCCCCGAGCCGACCCTGGGGCGGCTCCTGAGGTTCGCTGAGAAGGTCCTCCTGGGGTTGACGACGAGCAGTTATTCTTGGGGGCTGCAGTGTTTCTGGACGGGTCCTGCGATCGACACGTAGTGGGTGACGTGAGCATGGCAGGGGTAAGATCTTGCAGCAGATGACTCCCAGCAGCAGTTCAAGCGCAAAGGTGGCGTCCCCTTTGGGACGTGTTTCCCCTGACCTCCCAGACCTCGGAGCTTTACGTACTGCAGCTTGTGTTTCCCCCCTGCAGCGAGATACTCAAACTGTCTTGACGTGTGTAAGGCATGTACGCTCGACCGTTCAAGAGAACTGCCGTGCAAAAGGCCCCACGCGGGCCTCATGATTCATTCCGTGGGGCCCCAGTTTTTTTGCGATGGGCTGAAAATCAAGGCCTAAGTGGCCGAGCCAGCGGACCTTTCTCCCGAGGAACTTTTCCTGAAGGTAAGTAACGACGAGGCTGATCGCTCAGCAAGCCTGGTGGCTACACAGCACCCCTAGCCCTCCAATGCCGAATCGGCGAGCCTCGAGCGACTGCTGAAGGACGCTCGAAATGTATCACGCCGTGCAGCTAAGATCCTCACGTCTTGGCCGCACCTCGATCTTCATGATGTGCCGTGTTGTTGCTCCCCCTCGGCCAGCCAGGGGTCGCTGGCGAGGCCCAAAGATGGGAGCACGACTGGAAGCGCTGCTGGGCTTTCTGGAGGTGCAGCAAATGCCTCAGGCTTGGCAAGCAGGCCGCAGGCCTCTCAAGCCCCCCAGATGCGGGGTGTCTGTTCGCGGCCACCCGTGTCTTGCTCTGGAGTGCGCTGCGACGACCGATATTAAGTGTCTGCCTGCGTGGCACAGCCTTCACTGCCCTTGGACAGTTCAAGAAGCCCCGCGGAGAGTGCACACGTCATCTCGCCAAGGCGGCTGACTACTAGTCCAGGGCGAAGCGTGGCAGGCACCCGGAGGAACCTATCCGGGTGGAGAGTATGCCCATCAGGGAGTAAGGCTGGTGGCTGGCAGGGCGTTCGTCACGAATCCTTCCTCCCTTCTCCCTCCTCCCTCCTTCTGACTCATCCTTCTCATCCTCCTCCACCTCCACCTCCTTCTCCCTCCTCCCTCCTCCCTCCTCCCTCCTCCCTCCTCCCTCCTCCCTCCTCCCTCCTCCCTCCTCCCTCCTCCCTCCTACTCCCTCCTCCCTCCTCCCTCCTCCTCTCCTCCTCCTCCTCCTCCTCCATCCTCCTCCCCTCCTCCTCCCTTATCCCTCCTCCCTCCTCCTCCCTCCTCCCTCCCTCCCAGCCTCCCTCGCTCCCTGCCTCCCTCCCTGCCTCCCTCCCTCCTCCCTCCTCCTTCCTTTCCTTCCTTCCTTCCTTCCTCCCCCTCCTCCCTCCTCCCTCCCTCCCTCCCCCTCCCTCCCTCCCTCCCTCCCTCCCTCCCTCCCTCCCTCCCTCCTCCTCCTCCTCCTCCCTCCTCCTCCTCCTCCTCCTCCTCCTCCTCCTCTCCTCCT
Organism: Prorocentrum cordatum; assembly: GCA_963575745.1. Taxonomy (NCBI): domain Eukaryota; class Dinophyceae; order Prorocentrales; family Prorocentraceae; genus Prorocentrum; species Prorocentrum cordatum. Next base: position 336,151 of record CAUYUJ010014970.1, read on the forward strand.
CCTCCTCCTCCTCCTCTTCCTCCTCCTCCTCCTCCTCCTCCTCCTCCGTCTCGTCCTCGTCCTCGTTCTCGTTCTCGTCCTCGTCCTCGTCCTCGTCTTCGTCCTCGTCTCCTCCTCCTCCTCCTCTTCCTCATCCTCCTCCTCCACCTCCCCGCCTCTCAGGGAGTAGGGAGGCTCGAGGATCAGGGATTGAGGATTCGGGGCGCTATCATCGCATTCCAGGTCCCAGAGGAGAAGGAATGCACCCCCCTGCTGCGGGCCCTCTTCTCCAGACCGCTGCTCTCCCAGACCCTACTGATACCGCTGCTCCCCAGACCTCTCCCGTGGTGCAGTCTGACCAGGATTTCGAAGCGAATCCAGCGGTGGGGACGAGGGCCGCCCAAAACGATGCCCTTACCGCGATTGGCGTAACAAGAAACGCCCACCAGGCATAGTGGACAACGTTGCTGTGTTCAGAACCCCCGTGCCCCACAATTTCAATGTTGAAAACGGGGTTGCCTTGGCGGTGAAGTCTTGGGCGTTTTTATGCCGATGCTTGCATCCCGACAGCGGCCGCGAACGCAACACTGAAATGGGGGGGGTCCGGGGGTGGCACCGTCGACGCAGCAGCGTCTGTGGATGGGCGCTTTGTGCGCCAACAGCGGTATCCCGCCGTCCCTGGGCGCCGTCGCTAACCCTCCTGCAACGGTGCCACGGCCCGCCTGGGCGCGCGGCCGGGGACCGCCTGGGCGCGCGGCCGGGGACCGCCCTGGCGCTGCCGCGGGGCCCTCGGGCGAGCCCTCTGGGCGAAGGGCCGCCTCTCGCCGCGGGAACCCCTGGCCTAACAGCAGTCGCAGTCGCAGGTGGCACAGTCGGACTTGCTTGGACAGGACACGCGAGAGGACGCAAGACCCCTCCGAGGGCCACATCGCCACAGGAGTGCAAGAAGGCACGCGTCGCGAGGCACGGGGCACGAATGTACCCTTGAGCTGGCAGGGTCGACCTGCTGGTCCGGGCCGACTGCAGCGACGCCGCGGTCCCGACGGCACGGTTCCCTGCCCGCCGAGGTGGCGGCGGCCAGTCGCCCGCGGAGAGCCAGAGGCGCCCTCGGCAGAGGAAGAGCGGCTCATGCGCAAGCCGAGGCACGTACGCGCGAACAGCCTGTGGCGGCAGTCGTCGACGCGACACTCGCATTAGAACTATGCTAGAACGCCGATGGCGCGTCATTCGCGAAAAGCTTCCGAGGAAATGTGGCGACGGAGGCGACAAAGCAGCGGATGAGCCAGTTGAAATCACACTTGAAACGAGTCAGCAACCTCTAGCCGATGGGGGCGAAGGCGCAAACGGCAGAAGCTAAAGCACAGGCCGCGACAGCAGCGGCCACGGCCGCGCCAGCGGCGGCAGCAAGACAAGAGGCATCGAAGAATAATCCGCCCGATCCCTTTGGGTTCACCAGGCGTGTGAGATTCTTCACCCACCGCTGCAACCCACACCAGACCACAAACCAAACTGCAAATCGAAGGTGGGCCTGTCCATCCCAACCCGTTCCCAGCGCGATCTGGGCCGATTTGGCCCAATGTCTTCCAGGTCTCTTAAGCTCCGAAGATGCCTGAGACAGCGTTCAAAATCATCCTAGAGGGCTTGCAAGACGGCCAAAGGGCCTCGAAGATAAGAGGACCCACGAGGTTCTACGCGATACTCCAAAAGGACCCGAGAGAGTGCGCAGAGCGTCAACATTCCCCCCAAGATGCTGCTTGCTTTATGTTTGATGTGATCTACAAGTTTCGACCCAAGACGGCCTCATGAGTACACGAGGGCCCCGAGGCCCCTCAAAAAAAACCTTTCCAAGACGACCCGCGAAAGACTCCTGGGGGGGCCCAGGACGGCCAACAAGGCCGCATAGACTAGCCTGGATGCCCCCTGGAGGCCCAGGGGGCGCCAAAATTCCTCGTGAAGCTGGTGGCCATCTGGAGGGGTCTTAGAAACTTGCTGGATCGGTCGGGTGTCGCATCGACGGGGTGCGTGGTGCGGCTCCCAGAGGTGGCCACGGAAGGACACGTGGTGCCTCATGACGCCCTGGTGCTTGGGTGTGTGGCGCGGGAGCCCTGGAGCTGGGCTGCGCACTCGAGATGAGAAACGGATTGCATGCGCGGGCGGGCCGGGAGGCCTGACGGGACGCGCGCACGCACGAACCTCGCCTGTTCCATCCCCTACAGTCGGACTTGATTGGAGAGGACACGCGAGAGGACACAAGACCCTTCCGAGGGCCACGTTGCCACAGGAATGCAGGAAGCATGGGTCTCGAAGCTGGGCGAAGGCTGGTAAATCCGTGGCTGCTAAAACGGCCTTCCCGGAACAAACAGACAAGCGTCCGGAATAAAGCTCAACGCGCCAAATTGTAAACGGGCTGCTTCCCGGAAAGAACAATAAATTTCCCGGAGCTCCGTTCTAGCAGCCACGGGTTTGCCAGCCTTCGCCCGGCTTCTCTGAGGGTCGCAAGACACAGGACGCGAGGGTACCCTTGATCTGGCAAGGTCGACCTGCTAATCCGGGCCGCCTGTATTGCATGCGCGGGCGGGCCGAGAGGCCTGACGGGACGCGCGCACGCACGAACCTCGCCTGTCCCATCCCCTACACTGGCCATCGCTCGGACGTCCATTCCCTGTGCTTTTTTCAGTTTCGTGCGTGGTTTTTGTTCGCCAAATGTGCAAGGATGCTCCTCGATGGTCCTCGCCGAGAAAAAATGCACACGTCCGAGCGACGCCAAGTACACCCGTTCCCTCCACTATCACACTCCCGCTCTCCTTGCCTGCCTGCTGCCCATCCCCGCGGAGCCGGCCTGATTCCGATGAGGTGGTGCTGGTGCGTCTGCGGCGCCTGCAAATGCGTGTGGAAAAGCTCGACGCGGAACACGGAGCCTGCCGCTGCATGCGCCCAGGCGGCGGGGGCTGGAGGGACACAACAATGCACAGACAAAGACCGTCCAGGGATGGGGAGACCACCGCCGATCCAAGAAATCCGGGCGGAGCTCCGAAAGTGTATGCTGATGCCGTTTGTTTTCCTTCGTATTCGAGGGGGCGGCGGGGCAACCAAGCAGGAGGGAAGGGGAAGGCCCGCAGTCCAGCGGGCGCGAGCGCCGAGAGGCGCCCTCCCTGGGGCTCCTCCGGGACCGACTGGTGCTACTGATGCGACCAGGGGCGGTCGCGAGAGTCGCGCGCCCGCTCAGGCGTTGCACATCCGCACACGCCTGCGCATACACCTGCACATACGTACGCGCGCCCACACGCAACACCAAACTCATACACGCATGCGCATGTGCACACCTGAACCAACGCGCGCTTCGCGCGCGCTCAAGATCTAGCTAGCACGGTGTCGATGGCGTCTCCGGTAATCCTGGGGCCTCTGCAGACGCTATATGGCCTCTCCCAGCGACGCAAGTTGCTTCGGCCGAATAGTCTGAGGCCCAAGAACGCAACAAACCACAAACGAATGCCTCAGGAAGTAAACTACATTCAAAATGAGCTCTGCGCGGCCCAAACTAAGGGAAAACTTCCTGAGTGAGTAACCAAACGAGGATTTTTCAGAAGGTACTCGAGGGCAGCTTTGCCCACCGCTTGGGCGCATTGCTTGGCATTGATGAGCATTGATCGGCTCTGCTTGGAACTGTTTGGCGCTGCTTGGCGTTGTTTAGCGCTGCTTGGCATTGCTTGAGAGCCCCGGGGAGCCCAAGGAGCCTGGGCCTGGGCAAAGAGGAACCTGGGGAATGCCCCGAGGAACCCGAGCAGGGAACCCGGACCAAAGAACCCATAGGGGGCCCAAAAATTACACCACACCGCCTCCTCCCTCCCCCCTCCCTCTCGCTGGAAAGAGGAGAGAGGAGGAATCGACGTGGTGGTATATTCTTTGGGCCCCGAACCCAGGGAACGCTTCGGACGAAGGGTGTCGCACCCACTGGTTTCCTTCACCAGCAGGACCCCCCCACGCGAAGCCTAACAGGGGAAGCACGGAAGCACTCTCCTGGAGACGAGAAGGCGGGGAGCCCTCAACGTGTTCACCAAGAAGGCTTGCCCAAGAGTTGCTTTGCATCTTCGGGGGGCCTTTTTGCTGTCCTGCAAGCGGCAGTCTTTTCTTTGTGCGCCGGCGTGGGTTCGACGCGGATTCGACTCGGATTCCAAAGGAACGAAAAACTGCATAAATAAACTTCTGACGGTCCACGCGAATTTCTTGGAACTGAGCTGGACCCCCTCCCTGGCGCGCGGAGCGCGCCAGGCAGCGCCAGAGGCGCCGTCGGGGGGCCCCAGCACAGATCCAAGAAATCCGCGCGGAGCGCCAACAATCTATGTTTATGATTTTTTCTGTTCTTCGAGATTCGACACGGACTCGACACGGACTCGACGCGGATCGCGGCGCGACGGGACGACACAAGACCCCCCCGAAAGTGCAGCACAGCTCGGCTGCGGCCGTCGGAGGCGGATCACCAAGAGCTCCGACGTCGCCTTTAATACAGGGGCCCAGGGACACACAAACAGGATCAAATAAGCATACTCAGATCCAAGAGTTTCCCAAATTTTCAATACCCAGTCTTCCCCCCCACTGTCCATAGTTACCCATATTTTCGTGGGAATCGACGATTCTTTGTGTCTGTGTGTTTTCCCCTTCCTGCTTAGTGCTCATCGCCTGGGACCCGGGGCTCTCGGCCAGTGCGGACGGCAAGGCCTACGGTCAGCGCGCCCAGTAAGGACGCGCGCCTTCCTCTACATAGGGCACCCTCGTGTCCTTGCCGTGGGCCCCCTGGAGATGCAACACGCCTATCAGAATATTGTTTAAGGATCGGTGGGTGCCAGGACTGCGCCGGTCGGTGTTCCTCGGGCTGCTCGGTCTTGCTAGGGCTGCTCGGTCTGGTTCCCTGGCTGCCCTCCTCGGGTTACGCGGTCTTGATTCTTTGCTGCCCAGCAATGCCAAGGAGTGCCAGGCAGCGCCAAGCAAACCCAAGCAATGCCAATACATGCCACCCCAGGCAACTCAATGCCGAACAATGCAAACCACGGCCAAGCAATGCCAAGCAATGACAAGCAGTGCCAGGCAATGACAAACAACGCCAAGCAACGCCAGGCAATGCCAATCAATGCGAAGCAACCCTGGGACATACCAGGCAATGCCAAGCAATGCAATGCAACGTAAAGCCACGCAAACCAATGCCAAGCAAAACACATAATTTCAAAACAACGCACAAAACAATGAATGCAAAGCAACGCCAAGCAACGCCAAACAACGCCAAGCAAAACGAAACAATGGAAAATAATGCCAGCCTTACTTAGACCTTACTCAAAAAAACTGTTCCCTAATTGGGGTCGCACTGGGCTCATTGAGTGATCTGAGCGGGGAAGGAGCCATATCGGGGCGAACGAAAAACATATCCATCGCAATTCCAATCGGAATTGCGCACCCGTAAGATCCACCGCAGCTCCGCTCACACGTGTCGTTTCCACACTTCAAGCCGTCCATCCCAGGCCCAAGAGAAAAACGTTCGCCCTGGGGGTGCGTTCAGCTCTGGCAGTGCGGACACCCCTCGGCCCCTCACGGCGGGAGTTGATGTCAGGCTCTGACATCTGAGCTCGTCCTGTATGGGGCTGAACCTAAACGGTGTTTTTCGTTTTCGTCTTGTTTTCGCTGTCCCTCGTTTTGTCTTCAATCCACCTCTGCCGCCAAACGAAGTCGAAGCGAAAACGGCCCACGAAAACGCCAAAACACCGTTTAGGTCCAGCCCTGCGTCCTGCATGGGAAGCAGGCGAGGAGCAGATGAGATGCCGCAGTGCTCTCCTGACTGCGGATGGCCTAAATGGGCCCGGCACTGATGCCCCACGCTGCTCAGGAGCCATGCTCAGGAAGTGTCCCGAAAGGCTCCCAGGAGGCCTCTCCCTCAAGCACTGCAGGCATGGCGGTCTGTCCACCGAAGCCCGCGCCGCGCGCGCCCGAGCGGGGAGGCGGGACCCACGGGGCCGACAGAAAAGTGCTGCGGCCTAGGTCACAAGTCCCCCCGGCCACCACCTCCATAGTGGAGGACATACTCCCTCTCGCGCGATCGACGCGGAGGTGGTGGTGGGGAGGACAAATTATGGTACACGATTGTGGGCCCCCCACCCATCAGGAGAGAGCCAGAAGACATATGATAAAGGCGGGAGGAAGGAGCGGAGGGGGGCCCACAACCTACTGTTTGAGGGGGGGGAGGGGGCGCCCACGGGGCCCAGGTGTCAGTAGTTGGGGTAGATCTCACCCCCCTCACGGCCGCCAGCGCCCCCAAGTGTGTCCCTGGGGGCCGGCGCGCTCACCGCCGAGGGGGCGATCACCAACCTGTACTCCGTGGTGCGGTTCTCGCCGTTGGGGTCCATCATGGCCGTGCCCAGGAATCCGCCGTAGGGGTCCATCTTGGCCATGCCGTGGGGGTTCATCACGGCCTTGCCTATGATGTCCTCGATGGCCATGCCTATTATGTCCTCGATGTCGCTTCCGTTGTTTGAGCAGGCCTCGCACATGATGGCTGTGAATCCTTCCGTGGTTGTCGTCTGCTGGTGATGTCTTAGCAAGAGGTGTTCGTGGATGCTGAGGCGGCGGATGTCTCGGTCCAGCACGATGGTGGGGGTGGTCGTAGCTAGCGTGTCGTATGCTGCGGTGAGCGTTCTAAACATGGTGTGGCTGCCTTTGGTGACTTCTCGTTGCTGTCGTGTGCTCAGCTGTGGTCGTCCCCATGGGTGTTGCTGGTTTCTTGTTTGCCTGTCGGCTTTGAAGGAGTCGATGTTGGCGTCGACGATGTGCAGCGCCACTCTCCCTTCTGAAGTGCATGCTCGCGCGTAGTGGATCGTGTCGTCGCCTTCGTCGATGTCGGTGCGCATAATGCGTATCTCGATTGCCGTGCTATGTCGGTTGACGTGCCGCTGGATGGCGGTGGTTAACTCGCTGTTGGTGGTGTCGTTGGCGGTGGTGGTTCGGATCGTAGTAGGTGGTTCTCTGTCTTGGTTGGTGGGTGGTTGCCTCGGTTCGTTGCCATGTAGCTCGCTGAGCGAGCTTGTCCCCTCGGGGATGCTGGTTGGGATCGGTGCACGTGTGTCTTTGTTATGAATTTAGGTCCTATCGGCGGTCCGTACGTCTGTAGTGGCGGTGCCTCGGCGTAGTCGTCTGGGAGCCCATTGTGCCTATCGTGTCGTCTCACAAGTCGGACCTCTGTTATGTTGGCGTCAACCTCTTCGGCTGTAGCTCTGTCGTTGCTCGCCATCCAAGAAGCGGCACATGTAGTAGACGTCTTGACGTGCTTGATGAGCCTGTGCGCCGCGGTGGTCTGGAAGGTTGCGCCACAATGGTAGCACATGACGGGCGCTGTCTTGGTCGCCCTAAGCTCCTCGTCGTCGTGCGGTTGTGCAGGTCGAAGTCCGATGGTTGCCGCGGTGTTGGATGTCGTATTTTCCCAAGTGGTTCGTTTCGTCGTCTCCGTGTGCTGGTCAATGGCCCTGCGGTACGCGTAGGAGAGGATAGCTTTGAGGTGGCTGGTGTCGTACCGCGCCATTGTGATGAGCTCGGTGATATCTTTAGGGGCTTGTTCGTGTCGTATGTGGTCGCAATGGCGACGGTAATGCTGCAGGTCATTGGTGATGGTCGTAGCCCATTCGCCGCCCCGCTCTATGTCGTAGTCTGCAAGTGCTTGTAGCTCTGGTGGGCTGTTGTGTGCAAGACGTAACACCTGGCGTAGACGAAGCCGTCGCAGTCGCTCGGGCAATGTTGGTAGGGCCGCTCGTGCGAGGATCTGATCGTTGGTAATCCGATGTAAGCGCATCTTGTCATGCGTGATCCCGATAGCCTGTCGTGCCGCAGATACGTAGGCCGTCGTCAATCTGTTCAGGTTAAGGCCTCTCCCTCCTCCTCCTCCTTCCTCCTTCTTCCTCCGTCTCCTCCTTGTCTCTCTCCCCCACGTGCTCCCCCAAGGGCTTCCCCAATGGCTGGGGAGAGCACATAGTCCGATAGCTTGGCCGAGCTCGGGCCGCAACGTTCGGTCCCGTATGAGGCTCCAGAAGGCAGGGGGCGGCGGTGATTCGCAGCGGGCATCTTCGATCCGCCGCCACCACATAGTGGTTTTGCCACAGGGGTGCACGGCGCCAGACTTCTGAGTGATTTGGGGTCTGCCGAAAAGTTCCCCGTTTGGTCGCGCCGGGCGCGCGGAAAGGTCTCTCCCGTCGGCTTTCTCGCCCAAAATGGCTCCAAGATGACCCGAAGACGGATGGCCCCCAAGATAGCGCAGATGGCCTCCAAGACGGTCCCAGAAGCCTTCCAGACGGACAAGACAGCCCAGAGCCCAAGACGGCTCAAGATGGCCCTCAGATGGCCCAAGAAGCCCCCAAGACGCTCCAAAAGGGCTCCAACAGGACCTCCAGGAAACCCAAACTGGTCTGCGTGAGCATGCTTTACGTGCAGCGCGGCCTCTTCTGCCCCATTTCGGTTATCCTTCCACCCTGGCATCGCCCTCGTGTTTTGTTCCAGAGGGGAGGTCAGACACAAAACATGTGGCGGGTTGGGGGCTGAGAGGTATTGTGTCGGGGGGCGGGCTGAGGAAACAAAAAACACACCAACATACGACGGGTTGCCGAAGCATTCCTCAGGACTCCTCCTCCTCCTCCTCCTCCTCCTCCTCCTCCTCCGCCGCCGGCGCCGCCTCCGCCTCCGTCTCCGCCTCCGCTTCCTCCTCCTCCTCCTTCTCCTCTCCCCCTCCTCCTCCCAGGGGGTCCTTGGGGGGGGATTCTGGCAGGCTGGGGGGGCTGCGATTTGATTTTCCGAGGGGGGGGCAGCTGAGGAAACAATCGAAACTCCGACATACAACACATTGCCGAAGCATTTATCAGGACTCCTCCTCCGCCTCCTCCTCCTCTTCCTCCTCCTCCTCACCCTCCTCCCAGGATGTCCTGAAGGCTCCTTCTTGGAAATTCTGATGAATCTGCAGCACACCCTAAGGAACGAGGGAGGTTTCTCCTTCCATGATTCGAAGCGGAACCCAGGAATCCTCAGGATGTTTCTGGAATTACTCAACATGTCCTAAGGATTTTCTGCGGCGTCCCCTGAGAAATCTGTCAGGAATCCCTGAGCAGCGCCGTGGAATGCGGTGATACGATCTCGGCAAGAGAGCGTTCATGTGCAGTTCTGTTGAATCCAAGCGCGGTTGCCTCGTGGGCGCTTCAGGACAAACTTGAGCCAACGTTGCGATGAACTTATAGTGAGGAGGAGCGGGAGAGGAATGGGCACAGTGGAACGGATGTTGTGGACTGTCATCTCATAGCCGCCGCCTGAAGCTCCCTGATGCTTCCGAGGGCGTGCGCCAGGCCTGGCAGAAGCCAGAAACGTTTCGGGAGCGGCCAAGAGGGGGGTGTCCAAGAGGGGGGAATGCAAATCATGACCGGCGGCACGACGTGCGCGGCCCATGGGGGGGGCCCCGGACGCAATGACACAAGAGGAGGCGCCATGAAATCTCGGGAATATCATGGCCCCCGCCGTGATATCCACCCCCCCCTGGTCATCACCCCCCTCTCTTCCGTCCCCGAAGAAATGTTTGCGCGAACTCTGGCCTCGAAGCGGGCCCGCTCCGGGGCCCAAGGGAAGCACTGGGTCGGCAGCTTCGCAGGGCATGCCCTCCAAGCGGATCCCGAGAGAGAGGCCCACAAAGGGGGCACGCGAACGGACGCGTCGAGACCTCTGCCGCAAGATTACCCCCGAGACCCCCAAGAAGCTCCAAGAGGCCCCCAGGATGCTCCTTAGAGGCCCCCAAGAGGCCGCCAGGAGGCTACAAAGGGGCCCCAAGAGGCCCCCAAAAAGCTGGCCGAAGGCCGCTACACCTGCTTGGCACGGGCACGGGAGGCGCAACTTACTTTGCGATGGCGCGAGATCGCTGGCGTGTCCGTACTTCCTCATCATACGTCCTCGCTTCCCCTCGCCCTTGTCGCATCCTTCGGGGGTCTCGGGGCCCTCTTTTTTTTCGACGCCCGTCGCCAGAGAATGGTGTGTAGAGCCAGAGGCTCACGAGGAGCTCCCCATCGCCGCGGCCGATGGCTCACCTGGGTATGGTATGCCCTCCCTGCCCGCCGCAGCGCTCCAAAGGGGCCGCCAGGCCCCCACGGGCAGGCACCCTCCGACCGTCCCCGAAGCACATGCGGCCGGCCGAAGCTGGCAGGCGTGCGCCCGAAGCTCCTCCTCCGCCTCCACCTCCACCACACCTCCTCCACCACCTCCTCCTGACAGTCGTAGATAATTTGTCAGATTCGCATATAGTTGCTTCCTATGACTAAACTCGCAGATACGAAGGCTGCCCCAAATTCGCAGATAATTGCTTCCTATGACTAAAAAAACCGTGGCGAGTTGGTCGAGCCTGCTAAAATCATCTGACTTTTGCTGGCGTGACTCTCCAAGCTTTAGCTCAACGGTTGCCGAAACAATTGGAAAGCTGGTCATGGAAATCCGCCGACCCCTTGGGGTTCATCGGCGTGTGAGATGTTCCCCCTCCCCAAACCCCTCCCCCGGGAGCCCGGTCCGGTCGATTTGGAGGGGGGGGGGTCTCCCCAAAAGTCCCGGTTCCCCCGGTGCCATCCGCTCCCGAAAATCGTGCAAAACCTCGCGAAAATCGTGCAGGGACTCCTCTGGTGGCCCCGAAATGGCTCCGGGGCGCCCAACGAGCTCTCCAAGACGCCCAAGGTGTCCCAAAGACGGGCTACGAGGCCTCCTCGACGGTAGAAGAGGTCGCCACGAGTCCCCCAGAGGCCTCCGAGATGCGTTCCAAGAAGGTCCCTAGACGCAAAAATTGGCCCATTCCCTTCGTGAAACGTACAGTTTTCATAAGTTCGGTTTCTGGGTTCTCCAATGCTAGAGGGCCCCAAGACGGGCCAACAGGCGTCCAAGACGGCCCAAGAGGGCTCCGAAAACGGCCCCAAGAGCGCTCCAGGAGCGCTCCGAGTGGCCTCCAAGAGAGCTCCACATGGTCCCAGACGGTCCAAGAGCGATCAAAAACATCGACGACGGCCTCCCGACGGCTCAAGAGGCCCCCAAGACGCCCCAAGAGGCATCCAAGATTCGCCCCAAGAGGGCCTCTAGACGCAACAAATCGCCCGTTCCTTTCGTAAAACGTATATTTTTTCAAACGAGCGTCTTTTGGGGTGCCCCCCGCTCCTGGACGGCCCCAGAGCCCCCCAAACCCGCTCCCAGACGGCCCAAGACGCCTCCAAGAGGGTCCCCACATACCCCGAGAGGGCCCCAAGACGGGACGGCCCAAGAGGGCTCCGAAAACGGCCCCAAGAGCGCTCCAGGAGCGCTCCGAGTGGCCTCGAAGAGAGCTCCAAATGGTCCCCTTGGGAGACTCTCGAGCTGTCTTCGGGCCCTCTTAAGCAGGTCTTGGAGTCCGTTTGGGAGCCTCGCGGGCCGTCTTGGAGCGATACTAAGACGACGTCGACAGCATCTCAAGCTTGGATGTCCCTTGCGAACTCGCCATTTGGGGTAGGAGCGATACCAAGACGTATACCAGGGTGCGGTCCCATCCCCTTTTCCAGACGTCTGGGCTCCCCGAGTTGAAGCCGGCATGCGTGCCACTTGCGCTGGCCAAGACTGGACGTCTGCAGCAGAGGAGAAGGATGCGAGGGAAGGACGCGAGAGAGAGAGAGAGAGAGGCTGAAGAGGACCCAGGACACACAAATAAATACACACATAAACAAATCCCCCAGATGTTCCCATATTTTCTGTGTTTTTGTCTTCCCCCCACTTCCCATATTTTCCTGGGGATCGACGATTAATTAGGTCTTTGTGTTTTTTTTCCATCCTGAGAGGCAGCGAGAATGACAAAGAGCACCGAAGGCACCGCTCAGATCGGGTCGGGCGAAAAGGGGGGATAGCAAAACGGGGGGGGATGAGAATCAGCTCACGTAGCTGATTTTCCCAGCGCCTTCCGGGAGGCGCCCGTGTATCGAGGAATCAAGGGATCCCAACTTCGCGCTTCGCGCTGGGCGAAGCGCGAAGTGCGAATAACTTCGCGCTCTCGCGCCGCCGCCCAGGGGAGAAGAAGAGGATGAGGAGGAATCGGAGCCGAACAGCGAAGCGCGCATCACTTCGCGCCCTCGAGGGGCGCCCTCGAGGAATGGGCCCGGCGGCGAGGCCGAAACCAGCTGCATGCAGCAAATTTCGTACAGTGAAAACGTATAGTAAGGACGCGTGGTGAGGACGCAAGACCCTTGGAGCCGGAAGTTGAAGAATTCTGGGCGGCAGGCGGCCAAACCCCCAGTGAACCTGAGAAACTGGCCTGCGAAAACTGCGAGGGACGGGCCGCAGAGGCTGAGGCAGGCAAGGACCCAAGGGTACCCTTGAAAAAGTCGTTTGTCCTTACTATGCGCGTTGACTGTAACCCCCCTGTGCCTACCCCCCCCTTTCGTTCGGCCCGACCCGAGGGCACCGCCCAGAACCGGCGGGGGCGCCCAGTCCTCGGCAGTCCCGCAGATGCACGTGCGTCGCGGCCGCCAGCCGCCCGCCGCCGGGCGACATGGTCTGCCGCTCGCCTGCCCGCGACCGGGCCCATCGCTCGGACGTCCGTGTCCTGTGTTTTTTTCGGTGTCGTGCGTGGTTTTTTCTCCTAATGATCAAGGATGCTCCTCGATGGTCCTCGCCGACCGAAAAATGCACACGTCCGAACGATGCCAAGCTCGTGGAAGGACAACGCTGAGCTGGGGACTGGCTCGGGGGGGAGACATCGACCTCCGATCGCGAGGACGGGGAGCAGGGAGAACGGGGAGGACGGGGAGGAGGGAAAACGGGAACGGGAGCAGGGAACGGGGAGGTTGGGGAGGACGGGGAGCAGGGAGAACGGGGAGGACGGGGAGGAACGAGGAGGGAGGAAAGAGGAGGGGAGGAGGGGTGAACGGGTGAGGGATTAGGGCGGGGAGGAGAGAGGACGGAGAGGGAGCCTGGAGCAGGAGAGACTGGGAAGGGACGCGAAGGAGTACACTCGGCCTTGCTTGGAGAGGACACGCGAGAGGACACAAAACCCTTCCGAGGGCCACGTCGCTACAGGAATGCAAGAGGCATGGGTCGCGAGACACAGGACACGAGGGTACCCTTGTTCTGGCAGGGTCGACCTACTAACCCGGGCCGACTGTATGATATCCAGGGAGATACCCTGGCCCCTGCCACGATTCCCCCCCCAAGTCATCACCGCCGCATGACGTGGACCCCCAAAGGCCTGGAGTTCTTCCCCATGGCCGGCTTTTCATCCCGAGCCGTTTTCAAATGGTCCGCGGGCCCGGCGCGGGCCGAAAACGGCGCTGTGATTTTTCGATACGCGATACCCAGAAGTTTCGACCTTTCCCCAAGGCAAGTTTTTCATCCCGAGCTGATTTGCTGACGGTCCCGAGGCAAGACGAAGCATTTCAGGGATCCCCTCGCCTGACGCCGAAGAGGACGTCAGCTGCAGGAAGCGCCTCCGGTCCTCCTCCGAAGGCATGAACGTGGTGAGCGGCTTGCCCTGCCCAGTGCCCAAGAAGAGCGCGGGGCGAGAGAATGAAGGACGAGGAACGAACGATGAACGACGCGCGAGGTGTCTCCGGCAGGGGACGGGCCAGCTAGCGGCCTACGTGGCGGCTCACCTGATCAGATGCAGAATTCCTTCACGGTGCTACTCAGAGATGCTGAGCAATCTTATTCCTGTACTAGAACCACGCGCGCGCTTCGCGCGCGCTTAGGTTCCAGCAAGCGCAGGCTCTTGACAATACCACAGCTGCGCGCATTGACAAAATCACGGCTGCACGAATGCACGTACCGACGAATGGTTTCAGCAGGGTTTGAAACATCAACATGAGCCTGGCCCCAGCAGAGAAGGGTCTCTTGGGCGCCGCGGGGGGTTAGTCCAGGGTCTCGTTGGGTGTTTGCGGCCCATCTCACTGTGGAGCTCACGCTGTGCAAGATGATTACTCGATCAAGCGAGGCCATATGTATGGGGGAGCGGGCAAGGAGGGACTGAGGGGAGGGGGGCGAGAGAGAGGAGGGAAGATAAATAATGGAACCGATGCCCCAGCGTCCGCTTGTGGTTCGGACTGATCTCAGCCATCTTGCCCTTCTCTTGGGGCCGTCGTGAATCCTGGGGCCAAATCAACAGGAGGGCAACGGATGAAGCCGCCACCGTGCCTGTGTTGTGGGTCAGAGGCATATTGGATGCTTGTTGGGGTCTCTTGCGAAGCTTCCAAAGAACATGTTCGAGGCAATTCTGATGCCTCGCGGGGGTCGTCCGTGGCTGCTTGCGGACTGTAGGGGCTTCTTTGGGGCCTTCAGTGGGCTTCGTGGGGCCTCTGGAGTGGTTCTTGGGGGGAGGCAGTTTTGAAATGTTTCGAAGCCTCTGGGGGGCCGTTTTGGGGCATCTTGGGGCCTCTTTGGGGTCTCTGACGGGGGCATGTTTAAGCCTCTTGGGGCCTCTTGGGGGCCTCTTGGGGGCCTATTGGGGCGGAAATCTCCATTGTCGGTTCGTGTTCCCCCTCTTTGGCACCTCTTGGGGCCGTCTTGACGCCCTCTTGGGCCGTCTTGGGCGCCTCTTGGACCGTTTGGGCGCCCTCTTGGGCTGTCTTGGGGGCCTCTCGGGGGCCTTTTGGGCCGTCTTGGGGCGATGTTCGAGGCTTCCTCGGCAATCTTGGAAGGTCCGAAGCCCGAAAACGCGGGCAAGCAAAAAAACATTGAAAAACACAATGAAAATCTATGATTGTTGCCTCTTTGGGCTCTCTTGGAAAGCCTCTCGGAGCGCCCCTGTGGCTTCTTGGGGGCCCCTTGGGCCTTGATGGGGCTATCTTGAGAGTCTTGGAGCGCTCTTGGGTCGTCTTGGCGGCTTCTTGCCGTCCCCGGAAGCCGTGGTGGACGCCTCCAGGGGCGCAAAAGAGCCTCCGGACGCCCGGGGGCAAAGTGGGTTACGGGGGGGGGGGGAAATTCGGGAGGGTGTCCCGGCCCGGGGCCCTGGCCCCCGGTTTCCAAGTATATGATACATACATACATACATACATACATACATACATACAAACATACATTACATTACATTACATTACATTACATTACAATACATTACATTACATACATACATACATACTTACATGCATGCATGCATGCATGCATGCATGCATACATACATACATACATACATACATACGTACGTACGTACGTACGCACGCACGCACGCACGCACGCACGCACGCACGTACGTACGTACATACATACATACATACACACAGGCATACACATACACACATGCACACATGCTAGAGGGGGTCGGCGTAGATGGGGCCGGAGGATCGCACCGCATCGCCAACACATCGGCGATGCATCGCCGATGCATCGGCGACTCCAGCGTGGAACAATTCGGGCTCCACATCGAGCCGCATCGCCGATACATCGACGATACGGCGCGATCCTCCAACCCCATCGACTCGGACCCCAACTGGGATGCCTGGAATACTTTCTGGCAATGGAAACAATTGGTTTTCAAAGTGTCTGATCTTGAAAAACTCTGCGTGGTGACGCCCCCGCTGCCAATGGCTTCCGACGGCCCAGAAAGGCCCAATGGCTTCCGGAATATTTTGGCCAAGCGGCTCGGCGTCCGACGCCGCGCAGAGGTCGACAATATGCGGCGGCACGTTTGAAACGATTTTAGCGTTCTCATTTGTTTGGCTTCCGACGGCCCAGAAAGGTCCAAAAGGCCCCCAAGATGGCCCCAAAACAGCCCGAGAGGCTCTCAAGAAGGCCCCAGGACTGCCCAAGGGGGCCCCAAGATTGCCGAAGAAGCCTCCAAGAAGGTCCCTAGAGGGTTCCAAGACGGCCCAATAGACATTCAAGACTGCCCTGAACCGCCCCAAGAAGGCCCCAAGGCGGCCCAGAGAGGACTGAAAGACGGCCTCCGCAGGCGTCAGACGACAGAAGACGGCCCAAGAGGCCCCGAGAAGCTCCCAAGAGGCCCCCAAGAGGCCCTCAGGAGGCCCCCAAGAGGCCTACTGCCTCCTCCTCCTCCTCCTCCTTTTCCCTTTGCTCCCTCTTCTCATCCTCTCCCTCTTCGGCACCCGACGCTGGGGTTAGTTGGCCAAACACAGCCCTGGAGGACCTCCAGGGCTCTCCGAAACCGCCCCACAGAAGCCCAAGGCAACCCCAGAAACAGGCCGATGACGACGGGGGGTGGTTTGTCCAGAAGAGAAGACGCTCGGTACCACACGCAACACATCCAGCGCATCCTGCATCTCGGGCCAAGCACGCGACAGCCCCATCCAAACCCCGCACAAGCGTAGGTGGGCCCCTAGACAATCCGGGCAGTGTTCATGAGAGCCGGGAGAAACGTGATAACAAGAGGTGTCGAATTTGACGACTCAGAAGGGCTAGTCCACAAGGGAAGACGAAAGCTGTCACGTGTGACCCATCCTGCGCATCCTACGCCTAGACGGCCGCGTAGAGCCTCCAGGTGCCCTCGAACTACCCCACATGAGCGTAGGTTAAGCCCAATTGAACCTAAGCAAGGCGCAAGAGAAGGGCGAACGCCCGCAAAGATATTTTAGCCAAACGGCTTCCGGAATATTTTGGCCAAGCGGCTCGGCGTCCGACGCCGCGCAGAGGTCGACAATATGCGGCGGCACGTTTGAAGCGATTTTAGCGTTCTCATTTGTTTGGCTTCCGACGGCCCAGAAAGGTCCAAAAGGCCCCCAAGATGGCCCCAAAACAGCCCAAGAGGCGCCCAAGAAGGCCCCAAGACTGCCCAAGAGGGCCCCAAGATTGCCTAAGAGGCCTCCAAGAAGGTCCCTAGAGGGTTCCAAGACGGCCCAATAGACATTCAAGACTGCCCTGGACCGCCCCAAGAAGGCCCCAAGGCGGCCCAGAGAGTCCTCAAAGACGGCCTCCGCAGGCGTCAGACGACAGAAGACGGCCCAAGAGGCCCCAAAAAGCTCCCAAGAGGCCCCAAGAGGCCCTCAGGAGACCCCCGAGAGGCCTACTTCCTCCTCCTCCTCCTCCTCCTCCTCCTCCTCCTCCTCCTCCTCCTCCACCTTTTGCTCCTGCGTCTAATCCTCTCCCTCTTCCTCCCCCAAGTGTTTGTTCCCACGGGTTTCCACAACGGCTGTGGGAACACATAGCCCAATACCTTGGACAAACTTTGGCCCAACGTTTGGCCACATAAACGTTTCCAATAAGGCAAGGGGGCGGTGGTGATTCGCATTAGGCGTCTTCAATAGAGACAAGAGGTGTCACAAAAGCTGCGCTGGCACGGTGGCGGGGCATGCCGCAGACAGCTGAATATAAAAACGGTGTTCGTACCTTCTCTGATATCACGAGAGTCCCGAGCCAAATCCAGTAGGTGGGCCTCAGGGGCGCACTTGGGCTGTTTTGGGCGCGTCTTGGGCCGCCTTGGGGCTCTCTTGGGCCGTCTTGGGGCCCTCTGGGGCGCCTCTCCGGCTGTCTTGGGGTAGTATTGGGGGCTTTCGATGTCGTCAAGAAGTGTACGACAGCGAAAACAATTGATATGGTAAAAATATACGTTTCACGAAGGGAATGGGGCTATTTTTGCAATTTGGAGATCTCTTCGAGCGCGTCTTGGAGGCCTTTTGGGGCGTCTTGGGGGCTTCTGAAGCCGTCTGGAGGCAATGTTGGGCGTCTTGGGTGACCTTTGGGCGTATTAAATCCTTTCTGGTAGCTTTTTGTAAGCCTCAGGGGCGCACTTGGGTTGTTTTAGGCGCCTCATCGGCCGTCTTGGGGCTCTCTTGGGCTGTCTTGGGGCCCTCCGGGGCGCCACTTAGGTTGTCTTGGGGCGGTCTTGGGAGCCTCTGATGTGGTCAAGAACTATACGACAGCGAAAACAATTGAGGTAGTACAAATATACGTTTTGCGAAGGGAATGGGGCTATTTTGCCCTTTTGGAGATCTCTTCGGGCGCGTCTTGGAGACCTTTTGGGGCGTCTTGGCGGCTTCTGAAGCCGTCTGGGGCGATGTTGGGCGTCTTGGTGCGACCATTGGGCGTCTCGGGTCGCGTTTGGAACGTCCCGAGTCCTTTCTGGTAGCCTTTTGTGGGCCTCAGGGCCGCACTTGGGCTGTTCTGGGCGCCTCTTGGGCCGTCTTGAGGCTCTCTTGGGCTGTCTTGGGGCCCTCTGGGGCGCCTCTTGGGCTGGCTTGGGGCTGTCTTGGGGGCCTCCGGCGTCGTCATGAACTGTACGGCAGCGAAAACAATTGATGTAGTAAAAATATACGTTTTACGAAGGGAACGGGGCTATTTTTGCCTTTTGGAGATCTCTTCGGGCGCGGCTTGGACGCCTTTTGGGGCGTCTTGGGGGCTTCTGAAGCCGTCCGGAGGCAATGCTGGGCGTCTTAGAGCGACCTTTGGGTGTCTCGGGTCTCTCTTGGAGCGTTTTGGGGCTCTCCTGGCGCTTTCTAATGGCATTCTGTGGGCCTCCGGCGCCTCCAGAGCCCCCGGTCCCCACATTTGCGGTCGTGGTCCCGGCCCCGGGCCCCCGGACCAGGTGCGCCGTTATATGTATAAATCCCACACTTTCGTCGAATGCTGGTGTAAGCCATGTGACATCGTGGGTACGGGAAGGGGGGGTCAGGGAAGAGGGTCAGACTCGAGTCGAAAACAAAACAACTGGAGAACCTTGAATGTAAGTAGCCGGGCAAAACGCAACCATATGCAGTTGTGTGTAGCGCGGTTGTGGCTATGCTCTTCGGTGGAACCCGTGCGGGGGCCACGACATGTGTGAGAGGTGTACCAAAATGCGTGCGGTGCCGCCATGCAAACGCAACCGCTGGGGCCTTCAGTGGAACCCCCTTATGGGGCCACGAAGCGTCTGAGGGGTGTGCCGAAATTGGTGCGGTGCCGCCATGCAACTGCAGCAACTGCTGCCTTCGGTAGAGGTCCATACGGGGCCACACAACGTGTGTGAGAGGAGGCGGAACTGGGTGCGGTGCCGCCATGCGAACGCAGCCACCAGGGCCTTCGGTTGAGCTCCCTACGGGGCCACCGAGCGTGTGTGGTGTGCCGAAATTGGTGCGGTGCCGCCATGCAAACGCAGCCACTGGGGCCGTCAATGGAGTTCCCTGTGGGGCCACGCAGAGTGTGCGGGGTGAGCCAGTGGGGCCTTCGGTGGACCTCCCTACGGGGCCACGGAGCGTGTGGGTGTGCCGAAATTGGTGCGGTGCCGCCATGCGAACGCAACCACTGGGGCCTTCAGTAGAGTTCCCTGTGGGGCCACGCAAAGCGTGCGGGGCGAGCCAGTGGGGCCGTAGGTGGGCCTCCCTATGGGAGCACGAATCGTGTACGGTGTGCTGAAATTGGTGAGGTACCGCCATGCGAACGCAGCCACTGTGGCCCGTGGCGGAGCTTCCTATTTTGGGGCAACCGAGCGCGTGATGAGTGTGCCAAAATAAGTACGGTGCCGCCATGCGAACGCCGCCATGGGGCCACGAAGCGTGTGAGTGATGTGGCGAAGCGGGGGCGGTGCAACCATGCGAACGTAGCCACCAGGGCTTTCGGTGGAGCCTCTTACGGGGTCACGAAACGTGTGAATAATGTTCCGACATGAACATGCAGAGGGCAGAGGCAAGGACGGGCGGAAAGAACGGGAGGAAGAAGAAGGGACGCGGGGCGCTGTTTCTTCAAAACGAACCCCCAACACCACAGGATGATTGGGGAATTACACTGGCGAAACATCCGACCATATGCAATTGTGCATACCGCGTTGTGGGTACCGGTTTCGGTGGAGTTCCACATGGGGCCACGAAGGGGGTGCTGAACTGGGGTGGCGACTCCGTGCGAGCTTTGCCACTGGGGCCTTCAGTGGAGCTCCCAATGAAGCCACGATCATCGTGAAGGATGTGCCGAAATTGGCGCGGTGCCGCCATGCGGACTTTGCCACAAGGGCCTTCGGTGGAGTTCAGTGAATGCGGCGCCGCCATGCGAACGCGACCGCTGGGGCCTTCGGTGGCGCTTCCAATGAGGTCATGATCATCGTGAAGGGTATGCAGAAATTGGCGTGGTGCCGCCATACGAACGCAGCCACTGGGGTCGTCGGTGGAGTTCCTGACACAGCCGTGGTAACAACTTCATCAGTTTACCATGGCCAAGATTTCCCCCATCCTTCTTATGATTCCTAACATGGCATGATGTTCGCGTCATTCGGCGGAGTAATTCCCGATCTGCCTGGTGATTGTAACTATGTTGTCCTAAGACCGGATCGGAAAGCGCCACGCCGTGTAATGCATCTAACGGGATGCACCCGCGTGCGGAATAGTTGGAGCGTTATCATTCCGAACTACTCCGCCCTGCTGCGCTATTATTGGCGAAATCGGACTGACAAACATCGTCACGGTGATGGGAGAAGTTGCAGTCCGTCCCGCCTTTATGGGGCCATCCGACCAGTGCCCGAGGTCATGCGGATGGCGATAGAAATGAAGACGACAATCATGGTGGCGTTTATGTTAATGCTGGCCATGGCGATTCTGGCGATGGCGATTACTGTGCGACCGCGGCCGCTGGGCCCGTTGGCGGGGCTCCCTGTGGGGCCATGAAACGCGTGCGAGGGGGGCCGAACGAACTTATGAGGTGGCGGCATGCGGCCGCGGCCAGTGGGGCCTTCGGTGGAACTCCCCATTGGACCGCCTAACTTAAAGGGTGCGTCGAAATGGTGAGCTGGTGGCGCGCGCGCACGCGCCTCCGTCGTCTCAACCGCCGTTTGGGCTCAAGGCCGCCCTGAACGTCGATTCCTCTATGAGGTGGCGCGTCCCAGGACGGCTTCGCCGCGGCAGTCTGGCATCCAGACAGAGAGAAGACTCACAGGAAGGATTGGTCCCAGGCGGTGAACTCCAAAGAGAAGAAATGCCAATGGACCTCCCTCTGCAATTACCCAGAACATCTGAGAGAAGGAAACTGCCCTTTAGAGCCGTCCTCCCAAAGAGCCCCAATATGAACACAGCAAAGATGTTCTGGGGCTGGCTTCGCAAGAAAATTCGGTCGATGGGTCTGGAGGACGTGCGCGCGAAGCGGCCCCTGGGCAAAACGGCCTGCGCCGCCAGGGCCACGTTGGCCCTGAAGTCGGCCAAGGCCCTGGCGGCGGCGAACAAAGCGGCTGGTAGGTTCTGGAAGCCCTGCAAGCAGGTCGCGGCGTGGACCGACATCGGGCCGCGGCCGACAATTCATGCTCGATTGCTCGTTGCCTGGACTTGCACTTGCACTGGAAACGCACCGTGGAAAAAAAGGGCCGCAATTGCATGGAAAATCGCAATCCGTCCCGTCTTTCGTGGGTTCATCAGACCAGTGCCCGAGGTCGCGTCGATGACGATGGCGATGAGGGCGATGATCGTGAGCGCGTTTATGATGATGCTGGTCATCGCCATGCTGACGATGGCAACGACTATGCGACTGCGGCCACTTGGCCCGCTGGCGGTGCCCCCCATAGGGCCACGAAGCATGTGTGAGGGGACCGAGATTGCGAGGCGGCGGCGTACGACCGAGGCCACTGGCGCCTTCGGTGGAACTCATCAAGGAGCCCGCTTAGCACAGAGGGTGCGTCGACATGGTGAGCTGGTGGCGTGCGACCCCAGCTACTGGGGCCTTCGGCGGAGCTTCTTGTGGGGCCACTTAGCGCGTGAGGAGCGTGCTGACATGGCGAGATGACGACGTTGTCGAGGAGGAGGACGCGCGCGAGTCTACGCCTCCGTCGTCTCAGCCGGCGCTTGGGCCCAAGACCGCCATCGAAGCCGATTCCCCCATGGGCGGCGCGCCCCAGGACGGCGTCGCTGCGGTGCTCCGGCATCCAGACAGCAAGACAGCAAGACGACGCACAAAGATGGTTGGTCACAGGCGGTGAACCCCAAAAAGAAGAAAGGCCCCTCGGGCAAGACGGCCTGCGCCGCCAGGGCCACGGTGGCCCTGAAGTCGGCCAAGGCCCTGGCGGCGGCGAACAAAGCGGCTGGCAGGTTCTGGAAGCCCTGCAAGCAGGTCGCGGCGTGGCCCGACATCGGGCCGCGGCCGACAATTCATGCTCGATTGCTCGTTGCCTGGACTTGCACGCGCACTGGGAATGCATCGCGGGAGGCGGGGCCGCGATTGCACACAGCCGCGACACAAGTATCAATCATTTGATCTGGCCAGGATATCTCCCGCCCCTTGCAAGATTCCTGACATGACGTTATGCCCGCGTCAGTCGGCGGAATACTTTCCGATCCGCTTGATGCTTATGACTCTCTTCCCCCAAGACTGGATCACAAACTACTCCGCGCCGCGCCCTGCAATGCGTCGAGCAGGATGCGCACGCGCGCGGAGTTGTCGGAGCATTCTTACTCCGAACTGATCCGCCCTGCTGCATTACTGGCGACGGCAGACTGGGAGAACCCCTCGTCACGGCGACAGGGGAGGTCGCAGTCCGCTCAGTCTCGCGTGGGTTCATGCGACCAATGCCCGAGGCCACGTCGGTGGTGATGGCGATGAAGACGGCGATCATGATGTTATGATAACGCCAGTCACAGCGGTGATGGCGATGGCGATGGCGATTTCTATGCGACAAGGGCCACTGGGTGCGTTGGTGGGGAACCCACTAGGCCATGAAGCGCGTTCGAGGGGGGCCGAAATTGCGAGGTGGCGGCATGCGGCCGCGCCCACTGGGGACTTCTGTGGAAATCCCGATGGGGCCGCACACCAAACAAGGTGCGTCGAAATGGTGAGCTGGCGGCATGCGACCGCAGCCACTGGGGCCTTCGGTGGAGCTCCTGATGGGGCCACTGGGGGTGCGAGGGGTGTGCCCGCATGGCGAGGTGGCGGCGTCGCTGAGGAGGGCGAAGCACGCGCGTCCGCGCCTCTGTCGTCGGAGCCGCCGTTTGGACTCAAGGCTGCCATCGAGATCGGCGTCTGCACGGGGCGGCGCGCCCCAGGGCGGCTCCTCCGCGGCAGCCCAACACCCGCGCAGCAGGAAGACGAACGGAACGGACTGGTCGCAGGAGGTGAACCCCAAGAAACAGAAAAGGCCCCGGGACCATCCTCTGCGATGACCGAAGACTTCTGACAGCCAAGATGAGCACGGCGGCTCACAGGACGAGAAGGGATTGCCCTTTGGAGCGGTCCCCCCAAAGAGCCTCGATATAAACCCAATGGAAGTGTTCCGAAGCCAGGCAGGTCGCGGCGTGGACCGTCATGGGGCCGCGGCCGACAGTTCATCACTCGATTGCTCGCTGCCCGAATTAAAAATCGCACTGGAAACGCGTCGCGGGAAAAGAGGCCACAATTGCAAGGACCATCGTAGTCCACCCAGTCTGGCATGGGTTCATGCGACCAATGCTCGAGGCCACGTCGATGGCGATGGCGATGAAGACAACCATCATGACGGCGTTTGGCGGCCTTGATTATGATGCCGATCATCGCGGCACTGGCGATTGTGATACACTTGTGACCGCGGCCGCGGGGCCTGTTGGCGGGGTTCCCTAGGGGGCCGCGCGCAGCGTCGTGCGTGAGGGCGGCCGGAGTTGCGAGGTCGCGGCATGCGACAGCGGCCGCTGGGGCCTTCGGTGGAACTTCCCGTGGGGCCGCGTAACAAAGGAGGTGCGCCGAAATTGAAGGGGCCCACAAACACACAAATAAATACACACGAATAACAGGAATCCCCATATTTCCTCATATTTTCTGGGTTTCTGTCTTCCCCCCCACTTCCCATAGTTTCCTATATTTTCCTGGGAGTCGACGATTCATTGTGCCTGTGTGTTTTTTCCCCTCCTGAGAAGTGGTGAGCTGGCGGCGTGCGACTGCGGCCGCTGGGGCCTGGGCGCACTGCCGCGGCGCGGTGGCGGCGTCGTGGAGGGCGGCGCGCGCGCGCGGCTACGCCTCCGACGTCTCGGCCGCCATTGGGGCGCGAGGCCGCCGTCGAAGTCGATTCCCCCGTAGTAAAGGGGCCCCAGGACACACAAATGAAAGCACACAAATAAAAAGACTCCCCCTATTTTCCCATATTTTGTTCTGGGTTTCTGCCTTCCTGCCCACTTCCCATATCTTCCAACATTTTCTGGGGAATCGAGGATTCACTGTGTCTGTGTGTCTCTTTTCCTCCTGACCGTAGGCGGCGCGCGTCCCAGGGTGGCTTCGCCGCGGCGCTCTGGCACCCAGGCAGCAGCACAGAAAGAAGACGAACAGAAAGGATTGGCCCCAGGCGGTGGGCCCCAAGAAGAAGAAGGAAGGCCCCAAGATAATCCTCTGCGATAGCCGTGGATGTCTGAGAGTCTCGGAGCCAAGATCAGCATGGCGGCCCACAGGACGAAGGGCAGCGCTCTCTGGAGCGGTCCTCCCAATAGCCCCGACATGAACCCAATAGAGATGTTCTGGAGCGGGCTTCGCAGGACGATTCGGTCGATTGGACTGGCGGACTTGCGCGAGAAGCACTGGCCCTTGGGCAAGACGGCCTGCGCCGCCAAGGTCAAGCATGTCCTGAAGTCGCCATGGCCCTGACGGCGGCGACAAACGCGGCCGGTCAGTTCCAAAGGCCTGCTGCAAGCAGGTCGCGGGCCGAAATGGGGCCGCGGCCGACAATTCATTCTCGATTGCTTGTTGCCAAGACTTGCACGGCACTATACACACACATACACGTTGATTCGGTTTGATCGATTTGGTTGCTCAACAACCTCCTCCCCCTTTGGAGATGATTCTCCTCCTCCTCCTCCGAGCTTCGAGCTGCGGACATTTGTTTGTCCGAAAAACTGCGGCCATCGCTCCCAGAGGCTGACGCCAGAGCACTGGCATTAAGTCGGGCGTGTCCCCCTACGGGGATTTTCAACGAGAAAAAAATACTCGAAGAATACGTCAAACAAAAAACTAGATAAATAATCCTGACTATTTTTTGACTATGTTTGAATATTCTCCCCAATAGAGGGACAGGTCCGACTTAACACTGGCAGGGGAAACGGCGGCAGCGGCGGTGGCGGCGGGCAGCAGCAGCAGCAGCAGCAGCAGCAGCAGCAGCAGCAGCAGCGGAGGCAGAGTAGCACAGGCCGCAGCAGCAGCAGCAGCAGCAACACCAGGAGGAGGAGGAGGAGGAGGAGGAGGAGGAGGAGGAGGAGAGGAGGAGGAGGAGGAGGAGGAGGGGGAGGAGGGGGAGGAGGAGGAGGGGGAGGAGGAGAAGGAGGAGGAGGAGGAGGAGGAGGAACGACTCGAGCCTGCTCGGGGAGAGCCAGGGCTGCAACGAGGAGGCAGTACGCCTCCTCTTGCTCCTCCCCTGTCGCTCCCCTGGCTCCTGGCTCCTGGAGGCACGAGGTCCCTGCGGGCGCTGCCCTCCCCCCCCTCCAGGGTCGGTCGGCCCAGGGGGGGTGAGCAAACTAATATGAAGGGGCCCTGGGACACACAAGTAACAGGATTCTCCATATTTCCCTATACTTTCGGAGTGTTTGTCTTCCTCCCCACTTCCCATATTTCCCCATATTTCCCATATTTTCCAAGGGATCGGCGATTCATTGTGTCTGTGGTTTTCCCCTCCTGATAATAGCCTGGCAAATGTTATCGCTGGCAAAGTGGGCAAGCTATGTAAGGCACAAGTAAAGACAGCAGAACGCGGAGAGAGAGAGAGAGAGAGAGAGAGAGAGAGAGAGAAAGAAAGAAAGAAAGAAAAAGAGAGAGAGAGAGAGAGAGAGAGAGAGGGAGAAAGAGAGAGAGAGAGAGAGAGAGAGAGAGGCAGGATAAGAGGGACACGACAAAAAAAAAGGCGGCGGCGGCGCTGCACGAGGAGAGGCGAGGCGCACCAGGCAAACGGATCAGGTTGGCGTGCCAGTGGGTGGCGGAGGCGGCAATGTGGTCGGCGTGGCTGGGGCCACGCTCACCGGAGGTCGGGTGGCGCAGGGACCTCTCCCATCCTCCATGGGGGCTTCCAAGAGGGACAATCCTAGGGGGCCACATGCGAACCCTCCCCCTCAGAAATCGTGGGGGGTAGGGGTAGGGTTCGCATGTGGCCTCCTAAATCCCCAGTCGGTGCCGTGGAGCCCTCACCCGCCGAGGCAGGCGAAAGGTTCCCACTGGTGCGAGTTACCTTCCTCCTATTCCTCCTCCTCCTCCTCCTCCTCCTCCTCCTCCTCCTCCTCCTCCTCATCCTCCTCCTCCTCCCCGCGCAGCAGCAGCCGCCCGGCGCAGCGCCCAGCAGCACGCCGCAGGCCTAGGCCGCGGCCCCGGTGCAGCCTCAGCGCAGCCCGGCCGCGCGCCGCAGCTGGCGGGCCAGCTCCCGCTGCAGCGCGCAGCTGAGCACCCGGTAGGCTCGCGCAAGTTCTTCCTGCTGCGAGTCCTCCGGGAGCTCCCTGGCCAGCGCCAGCAGCCAAGCCCGCGCCTCCCCGCCGAGCCGGCCGCCTGTCTCCACGGCGAACGCCGTGAGGCGCTCGCCTGGGTAGCGGGTGTGTTTGGCGCGCTCGGCCCGGCGGGCTGCCTCGCCTGCGCGCCTTGCCGCCGCGCGCACGGCGGGCTCGTCGCCTGCCGCTGGGTGGCGGACAGTCACGTCCAGCCAGCGCCGGCCGTCGAGGCGTCACACTCGACGTCCAAGATAGCCCGCTCCAGGACCGGCGCCTGCCCCCGCCGCGGCGCGCGGGCCCTGTCCCAGGTGGGCACCCGCTGTTCGTACTGCGGCGAGCAGTGGCACCACCTGCCAGCGAGGCTGCCCGCGGCGCGCGCCACGCCCGCGTGCCGCTTGACGACGCCTCCGCCCGGCTGACACACGGCCGCGTGGAATCCCGCCGTATCCAGCGGCGCTTGGCACGGCACCCCGCCAGCCGTCAGGTTCTGGCACGTCGCCGCCGCTCGCGCGAGCTCGTCAGTGGAGCACTCCGGCCGCGGCAGCTGGACGCGGCTGCGGGTCGCCGTCTGCCAGTGCGGGTCCTCTAGCGTGCAGGCCAGCTCCGCGGGGTACTGGAGGTAGGCGCCGGCCCCGGGCCCTCCCGCGGACAGCAGCGACGCCTGGCTGCAGTGGTGCATTCGCTGCTTCGCAGCAGCGTGGGTTCTCTTATGCACCATAGCAACCAGGGTCTTCTGCTTTGTCGGGTGTCCCAGCAAGGCCTCCAGGGGCGCCGCTGGCTCCGGGTCCGCGCCCTGGCGCGCCAGCTCAGCCCGGGTCGCCTCGAGCGCGGCTGCGGCCTGCGGCAGCGCCGCCAGCATGTCTGCAAGAGTGGAGACTCCTGAGACACCGAGGTCGTCCCGCACCTCCTCCGCCGCCTGCGTCCACGCCGCCCAGCAGGCGGGCGCCCGCCTCGTGGCCGCCCACTGCGCACCGGCCCCTCCGAGTTTCGCCGGCAGGCCTAGCAGCTCGCACGCCTCTGGCCCGAGCGGCCGCCCCAGCAGCTTCTCCCAGCAGCCCCGCAGCGCGGCGTCGTAGCGGAAGGTCTCCTCCCCCGCGGCCAAGGCCAGCTGCAAGTTGTGCTGGCTGGCGTTTCCGGCGTAGCCGCCGCCGCCGCCTCCGCCTCCGCCTCCGCCTCCGCCTCCGCCGCCGCCTCCGCCGCCGCCGCCTCCGCCTCCGCCTCCGCCTCCACCTCCGCCTCCGCCTCCGCCTCCGCCTCCGCCTCCGCCTCCGCCTCCGCCTCAGCTTCCTCCTCCGCTTCCGCCTGCGCCTCCGCCTGCGCCTCCGCCTCCTCCGCCTCCTCCGCCTCCGCCTCCGCCTCCTCCTCCTCCTCCTCCGCCTCCTCCTCCTCCTCCGCCTCCTCCTCCTCCTCCTCCTCCTCCTCCTCCTCCTCCTCCTCCTCCTCCTCCTCACCTCCCCCCCCTCCCCCTCCTCCCCATCCTCCCCCTCCTCCTCCTCCTCCTCCTCCTCCTCCTCCTCCTCCTCCTCCTCTTCATCCTCCTGCTCCTCCTCCT
>CAUYUJ010014971.1:0-126909 GCA_963575745.1 Prorocentrum cordatum
TGCACTCTGCGTGTCCTCTCGCGCTCCCAGACGCTCCCACGTGCTTCCAGCCTTGGGAAAGGTCGAGGCGCTCCCCCAGCGCTCCCAGAGAGCTCACCCAGGGTCTGCCATGGACGTGCTGCCGCAGCCATGCGCGCGCATCGTAGCGAGGGGGTGCCAGACCCACCCCCTCGCGCTCCTCCTCCCGCCTTCCGAAGCTCGCGTCGACAGCGTCTGCGTCGATGCTTGCAATCGCTTCAGCGGGGGCGACCTCAAGGCAAAACCCAAAGCCGCGGGCGAAAACAACTGCCGTGCGCGTCGGCGTCAGCGAGGAGCCCGACGGCGCGGCTACTCGCTCGAGGCCCACGGGGGCCCATGGGATTGCCGCGCCAGCGCCCTCGCAGTGCTGCTTTCCAACGCCGAAGGCAAATTCGGACCCCTGTGGATGTGCTGCGCCAGCGGCAGCCGTCTACGACGGCGGCTGCAAGGGCAGCCAGGCCAACGGCAAAAGCCAATGCAGGATGCCTACTGGAACCAGGGGCAATGCTGCGTCTGCGACAGGCCAACGCCGTAACTCAAAACCTGATGCGGCGACGCCTGGCCTTGAGGCCTCTCCTGTGCCTTCTGATTGCAATGAACACCCGCAGGAGGAGAATCCGTCCTTCGGCACAGCCATGCGCCAACTGGGAGCCAGCCGAATGCAGCTAAACCCACGGCAAAGATTGTTGGCCATGCGACGACGCTGGCTCTTGCGCCCGCGCAAAGCGCTTTGCGCGCGTACCAAGAACGCAATGCCAAAACCGCGTCGTCGTGCTCCCCGCAGAATATTCGCATTCGCACACAACACGAAAGCCCCCCGTGATCGGGGGGCTGGGGGGAGAAACCCTAAACCCTAAAGGGCTTTACTGTGGGTGGTCTGGGGCGGGAGTGCAAGTTCATAGCGCGCGCGGCTTGGGCAGCGATCCCCCCCAACAACCTTGATGTGGGGGGATCGCAGCCGGCGCGCGCATGCGCCCCTGCAGGCCCTAAACTGCAAGCCACGGGCGGTGCATCGTCAGAAGCCCGTGGCGCCTGGCCGAGCGATCAGCGAGTCCGCCCATGCGCGCACGCCGCACCGACGAAGCGCGTAGCGCTGAGGAGGATGCGCTCCCCCGCGGGGATGCCTCGTGAGTTCTGAGAGATGAATAGAACCCTTAACCCAAAACCCAGCCGTTGGCTTCGCTGCGCTTGGTTCCATCCCCTGGGGCTCGAAACCTATGAAAATACAGCATGCGGCGCCCTTTCGGCCGTCCGTGGGGCCGCAAACCATATGAAAATACCGTATGCGGCGTCCTTTCGGCTGGCGCACGTCCCAGGCAGGCGCTCCCAAGCGCTCCCAGGCGCTCCCAGGCGCTCCCAGGCGCTCCCCAGCGCTCCCAGGCGCTCCCAAGCGCTCCCAAGCGCTCCCAGGCGCTCCCAGGCGCTCCCAAGCGTTCCCAGGCGCTCCCCAGCGCTCCCAAGCGTTCCCCGGCGCTCCCAAGCGCTCCCTGGCGCTTTCGGCACGCTCCAAAGCGCTCCCAATGCACCCAGGCGCATGGCGCTACCGGCAAGCCTGGGAGCCCCTCGGCGCTCCCTGGCGCTCCCAAGCGCTTGCAGGTACTCCCAAACGCTCCCTGCACGCTCCCAAGCGCTCCCAGCCTGCTCAGGCGCTCCCTACGCGCTCCGAAGCGCTCCCTGGCGCCTCCGAGCGCTCCGGTGCGCTCCGAAGCACTCCCAAGCGCTCCGGCGCGCTCCTAGGCGCTCCCAAGCGCTCCCAAGCGCTTCCAGGCGCTCCCAGGCGCTCCCCAGCGTTCCCAGGCGCTTCCCAGCGCTCCCGAGCGTTCCCAAGTGCTTCAAGCGCTCCCCGGCGCTTTCGGCACGCTCCCAAGCGCCCCCAAGCGCTCCCAGGCGCATGGCGCTCCCAGGCGCTCTCAGGCGCTCCCGGCACGCTCCCAGGCGCTCACAAGCGCTCCCTGGCGCCTCCGAGCGCTCCGGGGCGTCTGAAGCACCCCCAGGCGCACCGGCGCGCTCCCAGGTACTCCCAAGCGCTCCCTGCACGCTCCCAGGCGCTCCCAGCCTGCTCAGGCGCTCCCTGCTCGCTCCCAAGCGCTCCCTGGCGCCTCCGAGCGCTCCGGGCCGCTCCGAAACACTCCCAGGCGCTCCGGCGCGCTCCCAGGCGCTCCCGGCACGCCTCCAGCACGCTCCCAAGCGCTCCCAGGCGTCCCCATGCGCTCCCAAGCTCCCACAGGTGGTCCCAAGCGCTCCCCGGCGTTCCCAAGCGCGTTTAAGCAGTTCAAGCAGTCCCATGGCGCTCCCAAGCGTTTTCATGCATTCGCAAGCACTCGGCAGCGCTCACTGGCGGCGCTTCCCGGCGCTCCCCCGCAATGCAGGTGCTGCCGCAGCAAAGCGCGCGCATCGTAGCGAGGGGGTGCCAGACCAACCCCCTCGCGCTCCCTCTCCAGCCATGCGACACTCGCGCCGAAAGCGGCTGCGTCGACACTGCACTCGCTTCAGCGGGGGCGACGCCAACGGTCCTGCCCAATGGACAACCCACGGCCCGCACTCGCGGTGCACTCTGCGTGTCCTGTCACGCTCCCAGACGCTCCCACGTGCTTCCATCCTGGGGAAACCTCGAGGCGCTCTCTCAGCGCTCCCAGAGAGCTCTCCCAAGGTATTCCAAGAAGTCTGCCATGGAGGTGCTGCAGCAGCCATGCACGCGCATCGTAGCGAGGGGGTGCCAGACCTCCCCCCTCGCGCTCCCCCGTCCAGCCATGCGAAATTGGCGCCGAAGGCGGCTGTGTCGACAATGCAATCGCTTCAGCGGGGGCGACGCCAACGGTCAAGCCCAACGGGCAATTCACGGCTCGCGCTCGCGGTGCACTCTGCGTGTCCTCTCGCGCTCCCAGACGCTCCCACGTGCTTCCATCCTTGGGAAAGGTCGAGGCGCTCCCCCAGCGCTCCCAGAGAGCTCGCCCAAGGCATTCCAGGGGGTCTGCCATGGACGTGCTGCCGCAGCCATGCGCGCGCATCGTAGCGGGGGGGTGCCAGACCCACCCCCTCGCGCTCCTCCTCCCGCCTTCCGAAGCTCGCGTCGACAGCGTCTGCGTCGATGCTTGCAATCGCTTCAACGGGGGCGACCTCAAAGCAAAACCCAAAGCCGCGGGCGAATACAACTGCCGTGCGCGTCGGCGTCGAGGAGCCCGACGGCGCGGCTACTCGCTCGAGGCCCACGGGAGCCCATGGGATTGCCGCGCCAGCGCCCTCGCAGTGCTGCTTTCCAACGCCGAATGCAAATTCGGACCCCTGTGGATGTGCTGCGCCAGCGGCAGCCGTCTACGACTGCGATTGCAAGGGCAGCCAGGCCAACGGCAAAAGCCAATGCAGGAGGCCTACTGGAACCAGGGGCAATGCTGCGTCTGCGACAGGCCAACGCCGTAATTCGAAACCTCCTGCGGCGACGCCTGGCCTTGAGGCCTCTCCTGCGCCTTCTGATTGCAATGAACACCCGCAGGAGAAGAAGCCGTTCTTCGGCAAAGCCATGCGCCAACTGGGAGCCAGCCGTCCGAAGCTCGCGCCGAAGGCGGCTCGTCGACAATGCAATCGCTTCAGCGGGGGCGAAGCCAACGGTCCTGCCCAATGGACAAACCACGGCCCGCACTCGCGGTGCACTCTGCGTGTCCTGTCACGCTCCCAGACGCTCCCACGTGCTTCCATCCTGGGGAGACCTCGAGGCGCTCTCTCAGCGATCCCAGAGAGCTCTCCCAAGGCATTCCAAGAGGTCCGCCATGGAGGTGCTGCAGCAGCCATGCACGCGCATCGTAGCGAGGGGGTGCCAGACCCACCCGCTCGCGCTTCCTCTCCAGCCATGCGACATTCGCGCCGAAGGCGGCTGCGTCGACAATGCAATCGCCTCAGCGGTGGCGACGCCAACGGTCAAGCCCAACGGGCAATTCACGGCTCGCGCTCGCGGTGCACTCTGCGTGTCCTCTCGCGCTCCCAGACGCTCCCACGTGCTTCCATCCTTGGGAAAGGTCGAGGCGCTCCCCCAGCGCTCCCAGAGAGCTCACCCAATGTATTCCAGGGGGTCTGCCATGGACGTGCTGCCGCAGCCATGCGCGCGCATCGTAGCGAGGGGGTGCCAGACCCACCCCCTCGCGCTCCTCACCCGCCTTCCGAAGCTCGCGTCGACAGCGTCTGCGTCGATGATTGCAATCGCTTCAGCGGGGGCGACCTCAAAGCAAAACCCAAAGCCGCGGGCGAATACAACTGCCGTGCGCGTCGCCGTCAGCGAGGAGCCCGACGGCGCGGCCACTCGCTCGAGGCCCACGGGGGCCCATGTATTGCCGCGCCAGCGCCCTCGCAGTGCTGCTTTCCAACGCTGAAGGCAAATTCGGACCCCTGTGGAT
The DNA here is from genome assembly GCA_963575745.1 of Prorocentrum cordatum. Lineage (NCBI taxonomy): Eukaryota > Dinophyceae > Prorocentrales > Prorocentraceae > Prorocentrum > Prorocentrum cordatum. The sequence goes on from CAUYUJ010014971.1 coordinate 4,404, forward strand.
GTGCTGCGCCAGCGGCAGCCGTCTACGACGGCGGCTGCAAGGGCAGCCAGGCCAACGGCAAAAGCCAATGCAGGAGGCCTACTGGAACCAGGGGCAATGCTGCGTCTGCAACAGGCCAACGCCGTAATTCAAAACCTCATGCGGCGACGCCTGGCCTTGAGGCCTCTCCTGTGCCTTCTGATGCAATGAACACCAGCAGGAGAAGAATCCGTTCTTCGGCAAAGCCATGCGCCAACTGGGAGCCAGCCGAATGCAGCTAAACCCACGGCAAAGATTGTTGGCCATGCGACGACGCTGGCTCTTGCGCCTGCGCAAAGCGCCTTGCGCGCGTACCAAGAACGCAATGCCAAAACCGCGTCGTCGTGCTCCCCGCGGAATATTCGCATTCGCACACAACACGAAAGCCCCCCTTGATAGGGGGGTTGGGGGGAGAAACCCTAAACCCTAAAGGGCTTTACTGTGGGTGGTCTGGGCGGGAGTGCAAGTTCATAGCGCGCGCGGCTTGGGCAGCGATCCCCCCCAACAACCTTGATGTGGGGGGGATCGCAGCCAGCGCGCGCATGCGCCAATGCAGGCCCTAAACCCTAAACCCTAAACCCTAAACCCTAAACCCTAAACCCTAAACTGCAAGCCGCGGGCGGTGCATCGTCAGAAGCCCGTGGCGCCTGGCCGAGCGCTCAGCGAGCCTGCCCATACGGCGTTCGCCGCACCGACGAAGCGGCGATAGCCGCTGAGGAGGCCTTCGCACGCCGCGCGGTGCATCCCCGTGGTGTTCTCCCAAGAAAAGGAACCCCTAACCCTCAGCCCTAGCAAGCGGGTTCGCCACGGTCCGCTACATCCCCTGGGGCTCCAAACTTATGAAAATACACCATGCGGCGCTCCCTGGGTGCTCCAAACGTATGAAATTACCGCATGCGGCGCTCCAAGCGCTTCCAAACCAGGCGCTCCCAAGGACTCTCCAAGCGCTTCCGGCACGCTCCCAGGCGCTCCCAGGCGCTCCCAGGCGCTCCCAGGCGCTCCCAGGCGCTCCCAGGCGCTCCCAAGCGCTCCCAAGCGCTCCCAGGCGCTTCCAAGCTTTCCCAGGCGCTCCCGGCACGCTCCCAAGCGCTCCACGGCGCTCCCAAGCGCTCCCGGCACGCTCCCAGGCGCTCTCGGCACGCTCCCACGCGCTCCCAAGCGCTCCCAGGCGCTCCCAAGCGTTCCCAAGCGCTCCCAAGCGCTCCTGGGCGCTCCCGGCACGCACCCAGGCGCGTTCCCAGGCGCGCGCTGGCTGCGCTCCTAGACGCTCCCAGGCGCTCCCAAGCGCTCCCGGCACGCCCCCAGGCGCTCCCAGGCGCTCGCAGGCGCTCCCAAGCGCTCCCGGCACGCTCCTGGCGCGCTCCCACGCGCTCGCAGGCGCTCCCCAGCGTTCCCAGCGCTGCCACAACTCCGAAGCGCTCCTAAGCGCTCCCCTGCGCTCCCAGGTGCTCCCAAGCGCCCAAGCATTCCCACGCGCTTTTCAGCACCCACAAGCGCTCCAAGGCGCCACGCGGCGCTCCCATGCGCTCCCGCGCGCTCCCAAGCGTGCCCAGGCAGTTCCAGGCAGTCCCAGGGCTCCTCCCAGCGCTGCCAGAGGGCCCCTCCAAGGCATTCCACGGGCTCTGCCATGGAGGTGCTGCCGCAGCCATGCGCGCGCATCGTAGCGAGGGGGTGCCAGACCCACCCCCTCGCGCTCCCCCTCCAGCCGTCCGAAGCTCGCGCCGAAGGCGGCTGCGTCGATGATTGCAATCGCTTCAGCGGGGGGGGCGACCCCAAATGCGAAACCCAAAGCCGCGGGCGAATGCAACTGCCGTGCGCGTCGCCGTCAGCGAGGAGCCCGAGGGCGCAAACACTCGCTTGAAGCGCAGGGGAACCCATAGTATTGTCACGCCAGCGCCCTTGCAGTGCTGCTTTCCAATGCCGACGGCAAATGCCAGACCCCGGTGGATCTGCTGCGCCAGCGGCAGCCCAACGGCGAAGCTTCACGCCGAAGGCGCAAACGGCTGCCCCATCGACGAGGCGAGCTGGCGCGCCAGCGCCATGCACCCTGCGCGCGTGCTCGCATCGGCGCGCATTGCTACGGCCGCGGCCGCGCGCGCTTCCCAGCATTCGCAGCCCAGTGTCACAACCCAGTGCCGAAGGCAAAGGCGGCAACGCATGGACATGCTGCTCCAGCGGCAGCCCAACGGCGAAGCTAATCACCGCCATCGCCAACGGCTGCCTCTTCGACGGGGCGACGAGCCGAAGCGCCGCCTACGCCACGCGCCCTGCGCGCGTGCTCACGTGGATGCGCAGTGCCACGGCCGCGTTGGCGCTCGCCTGCGCGCGCCACTTCGACAGCCCCCCGTGATAGGGGGGTTGGGGGGAGAAACCCTAAACCCTAAAAGGCTTCACTCTGGGTGGTCTGGGGCGGGAGTGCGACTAACCGTGGCGCGCGCGGCTTGGGCAGCGATCCCCCCCAACAATCTTGATGTGGGGGGGATCGCAGCCAGCGCGCGCTTGCGCCAATGCAGGCCCTAAGCCCTAAACCCTACACCCTAAACCCTAAACCCTAAACCCTAAACCCTAAACTGCAAGCCACGGGCTGTGCAACGTCAGTAGCCCGTGGCGTCTGGCCGAGCGCTCAGCGAGCCTGCCCATTTCCACATACGTGGCACCGACGAAGCGCGCAGCGCTGAGGAGGAATGCGCACGCCGCGCGTGTACGGCTCCGCTGGTTCGACTCGACCAATGAAAGGAACCCTTAACCCTCAGCCCTAGCCTGCGGCTCCCCCGCGGTCGGCTCCATCCCCTGGGGCTCCCAACCTATGAAAATACAGCATGCGGCGCCCTTTCGGCCGTCCGTGTGGCCGCAAACCATATGAAAATACAGCATGCGGCGTTCTTTCGCCTGGCGCACGTCCTAGGCGCTCCCAGGCGCTCCCAGGCGCTCCCAAGCGCTCCCAAGCGCTCCCAAGCGTTCCCAGGCGCTTCCAAGCGCTCCCAAGCGCTCCCAGGCGCTTCCAAGCGCTCCCAAGCGTTCCCAGGCGCTTCCCAGCGCTCCCCAGCGTTCCCCCGCACTCCCAAGCGCTCTCCGGTGCTTTCGGTATGCTCCCAAGCGCTCCCAAGCGCTCCCAGGCGCATGGCGCTCCCAGGCGCTCTCAGGCGCTCCCGGCACGCTCCCAGGCGCTCCCAGGCGCTCCCTGGCGCTCCCAAGCGCTCCCAAGTACTCCCAAGCGCTCCCTGCACGCTCCCAGCACGCTCCCAAGCGCTCCCAGGCGTCTCCATGCGCTCCCAAGCTCCCACCATGTGTCCCATCGCTCCCCAGCGATCCCAGCGCGTTTAAAAAGCCGAGTCCAAGCGGTTCCATGGCGCTCCCAAGCGTTTTCATGCATTCGCAAGCATCCGGCAGCGCTCCCAGGCGGCGCTTCCCGGCGCTCCCCCGCAATGCAAGTGCTGCCGCAGCCATGCGCGCGCATCGTAGCGAGGGGGTGCCAGACCCACCCCCTCGCGCTCCCTCTCCAGCCATGCGACACTCGCGCCGAAGGCGGCTGCGTCGACAATGCAATCGCTTCAGCGGGGGCGATGCCAACGGTCCTGCCCAATGGATAACCCAAGGCCCGCACTCGCGGTGCACTCTGTATGTCCTGTCACGCTCCCAGACGCTCGCACGTGCTTCCATCCTGGGGAAACCTCGAGGCGCTCTCTCAGCGCTCCCAGAGAGCTCTCCCAAGGCATTCCAAGAGGTCTGCCATGGAGGTGCTGCAGCAGCCATGCACGCGCATCGTAGCGATGGGGGTGCCAGACCCACCCCCTCGCGCTCCCCTTTCCAGCCATGCGAAATTCGCGCCGAAGGCGGCTGCGTCGACAATGCAATCGCTTCAGCGGGGGCGACGCCAACGGTCAAGCCAAACGGGCAATTCACGGCTCGCGCTCGCGGTGCACTCTGCGTGTCCTGTCGCGCTCCCAGACGCTCCCACGTGCTTCCATCCTGGGGAAAGGTCGAGGCGCTCCCCCAGCGCTCCCAGAGAGCTCCCCCAAGGCATTCCAAGGGGTCTGCCCTGGACGTGCTGCCGCAGCCATGCGCGCGCATCGTAGCGAGGGGGTGCCAGACCCACCCCCTCGCGCTCCTCCTCCCGCCTTCCGAAGCTCGCGTCGACAGCGTCTGCGTCGATGATTGCAATCGCCTCAGCGGGGGCGACCTCAAAGCAAAACCCAAAGCCGCGGGCGAATACAACTGCCGTGCGCGTCGCCGTCAGCGAGGAGCCCGACGGCGCGGCTACTCGCTCGAGGCCCACGGGGGCCCATGGGATTGCCGCGCCAGCGCCCTCGCAGTGCTGCTTTCCAACGCCGAAAGCAAATGCGACCCCCTGTGGATCTGCTGCGCCAGCGGCAGCCCAACGGCGATGCCCCCTGCCGAAGGCGCAACAGCTGCCTCATCGACGAGGCGAGCTGACGCGCCAGCGCCATGCACCCTGCGCGCGTGCCCGCATGTTCGACGAGGCGACGAGCCGACGCGCCTGCGTCACGCGCCCTGCGCGCATGCTCAAGTGGATGCGCAGTGCCACGGCCGCGTCGGCGATCGCCTGCGCGCACCACTTCGACAGCCCCCCGTGATAGGGGGGTTGGGGGGAGAAGCCCTAAACCCTAAAAGGCTTCACTCTGGGTGGTCTGGGGCGGGAGTGCGACTAACCGTGGCGCGCGCGGCCTGGGCAGCGATCCCCCCAAACAACCTTGATGTGGGGGGGATCGCAGCCAGCGCGCGCTTTCTCGAATGCAGGCCCTAAGCCCTAAACCCTAAACCCTAAACTGCAAGCCACGGGCGGTGCATCGTCAGAAGCCCGTGGCGTCTGGCCGAGCGCTCAGCGAGCCTGCCCATGCAGCGTGCGCCGCACCGACGAAGTGGCGATAGCCGCTGAGGAGGAATTCGCACGCCGCGCGGTGCATCCCCGTGGTGTTCTCCTAAGAAAAGGAACCCCTAACCCTCAGCCCTAGCAAGCGGGTCCCCTACGATCCGCTACATCCCCTGGGGCTCCAAACCTATGAAAATACAGCATGCGGTGCCCCCTGGGTGCTCCAAACCTATGAAATTACCGCATGCGGCGCTCCAAGCGCTTCCAAACGCTCCAGGCGCTCCCAAGGACTCTCCAAGCGCTCCCAGCACGCTCCCAAGCGCCCCCTGGCGTTCCCAGGCGCTCCCAGGCGCTCCCAGGCGCTCCCATGCGCTCCCAACCGCTCCCAGGCGCTTCCAAGCGCTCCCAGGCGCTCCCGGCACGCTCCCAAGCGCTCCACGGCGCCTCAGGCGCTCCCGGCACGCTCCCAGGCGCTCTCGGCGCGCTTCCACGCGCTCCCAGGCGCTCCCAGGCGCTCCCAAGCGCCCCCAAGCGCTCCGAAGCGCTCCCATGCGCTCCCGGCACGCTCCCAGGCGCGCGCTGGCTGCGCTCCCAAGCGCTCCCAGGCGCTCCCAAGCGCTCCCGGCACGCCCCCAAGCGCTTCCCAGGCGCTCGCAGGCGTTCCCAAGCGCTTCCGGCACGCTCCTGGCGCGCTCCCAGGCGCTCGCAGGCGCTCCCCAGCGTTCCCAGCGCTGCCACGACTCCGAAGCGCTCCTAAGCGCTCCCTGGCGCTCCCAGGTGCTCCCAGGCGCCCAAGCATTCCCACGCGCTCTGAAGCACCCACAAGCGCTCCAAGGCGCCACGCGGCGCTCCCATGCGCTCCCGCGCGCTCTCGCGCGCCCCCATGCGTGCCCAGGCGGTTCCAGGCGGCCCCAGGGGGGAGCTCCAGGCGCTCTCCCAGCGCTGCCAGAGGGCCCCCCCAAGGCATTCCACGGGCTCTGCCATGGAGGTGCTGCCGCAGCCATGCGCGCGCATCGTAGCGAGGGGGTGCCAGACCCACCCCCTCGCGCTCCCCTTCCAGCCGTCCGAAGCTCGCGCCGAAGGCGGCTGCGTCGATGATTGCAATCGTTTCAGCGGGGGGCGACCCCAAAGGCGAAACCCAAAGCCGCGGGCGAATGTAATTGCCGTACGCGTCGCCGTCAGCGAGGAGCCCGACGGCGCAACCGCTCGCTCCAGGCCCACGGGGAACCATGGGATTCCCGCGCCAGCGCCTTCGCAGAGCTGCTGTCCAATGCCGAAGGCAAATGCCGGACCCCTGTGGAACTGCTGCGCCAGCGGCAGTTCACCGGCGAAGCTCCACGCCGAAGGTGCAACCGGCTGCCTCATCGACGAGGCGACCTGACGCGCCAGCGCCATGCACCCTGCGCGCGCGCATCCCAGCATTCACAGCCCAGTGTTACAACCCAGCGCCGAAGGCAAAAGCGGCAACGCATGAACATGCTGCGCCAGCGGCAGCCCAACGGCGAAGCTCAACGCCGAAATCGCCAAAGGCTGCCTCTTCGACGGGGCGACGCGCCGACGCGCCTACGTCACGCGCCCTGCGCGCGTGCTCACGTGGATGCGCAGTGCCACGGCCGCGTCGGCGATCGCCTGCGCGCGCCACTTCGACAGCCCCCCGTGATAGGGGGGCTGGGGGGAGAAACCCTAAACCCTAAAAGGCTTCACTCTGGGTGGTCTGGGGCGGGAGTGCGACTAACCGTGGCGCGCGCGGCTTGGGCAGCGATCCCCCCAACAACCTTGGCGGGGGGGATCGCAGCCAGCGCGCGCTTGCGCCAATGCAGGCCCTAAACTGCAAGCCACGGGCGGTGCATCGTCAGAAGCCCGTGGCGCCTGGCCGAGCGATCAGCGAGTCCGCCCATGCGCGCGCGCCGCACCGACGAAGCGCGTAGCGCTGAGGAGGATGCGCTCCCCCGCGGGGATGCCTCGTGAGTTCTGAGAGATGAATAGAACCCTTAACCCTAGGCGCAGCCAAAGGCTTCGCTGCGCGCGCCTACATCCCCTGGGGCTCCAAACCTATGAAAATACAGCCTGCGGCGCTCTTTTGGCCGTCCGTGGGGCCGCAAACCATATGAAAATACAGTATGCGGCGTCCTTTCGGCTGGCGCACGTCCCAGGCGCTCCCAAGCGCTCCCAGGCGCTCTCAGGCGCTCCCAGGCGCTCCCAAGCGCTTCCAATCGCTTCCAAGCGTTCCCAGGCGCTCCCAGGCGCTCCCAGGCGCTCCCAAGCGTTCCCAGGCGCTCCCCAGCGCTCCCAAGCGTTCCCAGGCGCTCCCAAGCGCTCCCCGGCGCTTTCGGCACGCTCCCAAGCGCTCCCAAGCGCTCCCAGGCGCACGGCGCTCCCAGGCGCTCTCAGGCGCTCCCGGCACGCTCCCAGGCGCTCCCTGGCGCTCCCAAGCGCTCCCAGGTACTCCCAAGCGCTCCCTGCACGCTCCCAAGCGCTCCCAGCCTGCTCAGGCGCTCCCTGCGCGCTCCCACGCGCTCCCTGCGCGCTCCCACGCGCTCCCTGGCGCCTCCGAGCGCTCCGGGGCGCTCCGAAGCACTCCCAGGCGCTCCGGCGCGCCCCCAGGCGCTCCCGGCACGCTCCCAGCACGCTCCCAGCACGCTCCCAAGCGCTCCCATGCGCTCCCAAGCGCTCCCAAGCTCCCACAGGAGGTCCCAAGCGCTCCCCGGCGTTCCCAAGCGCGTTTAAGAAGTCCAAGCGGTCCCATGGCGCTCCCAAGCGTTTTCATGCATTCGCAAGCACTCGGCAGCGCTCCCTGGCGGCGCTTCCCGGCGCTTCCCGTGCTGCCGCAGCCACGCGCGCGCAACGTAGCGAAGAGGGTGCTCCCAGGCGCTCTCAGGCGCTCCCGGCACGCCCCCAGGCGCTCCCAGGCGCTCCCTGGCGCTCCCAAGCGCTCCCAGGTACTCCCAAGCGCTCCCTGCACGCTCCCAGGCGCTCCCAGCCTGCTCAGGCGCTCCCTGCGCGCTCCCAAGCGCTCCCTGGCGCTTCCGAGCGCTCCGGGGCGCTCCGAAGCACTCCCAAGCGCTCCGGCGCGCTCCCGGCACGCTCCCAGCACGCTCCCAGCACGCTCCCAAGCGCTCCCAAGCGTTCCCATGCGCTTCCAGGCGCTCCCAAGCTCCCACAGGTGCTCCCAAGCGCTCCCCGGCGCACCCAAGCGCGTTTAAGCAGTCCAAGCGGTCCCATGGCGCTCCCAAGCGTTTCCATGCATTCGCGAGCACTCGGCAACGCTCCCTGGCGGCGCTTCCCGGCGCTCCCCCGCATGCAGGTGCCGCCGCAGCCATGCGCGCGCATCGTGGCGAGGGGGTGCCAGACCCACCCCCTCGCGCTCCAAACCCTCTCCAGTCCCCCCCCCCCCCAAAAAAAAAAAATCCCCCACCCCCCCCCCCCCCCGCCAGCGACGTCGGCAGCGCTCCTGGCGGCGCTTCCCAGCGCTTACTCCCCCGCAATGCAAGTGCTGCCGCAGCCATGCGCGCGCATCGTAGCGAGGGGGTGCCAGACCCCCCCCCTCGCGCTCCCTCTCCAGCCTGCGACATTCGCGCCGAAGGCGGCTGCGTCGACAATGCAATCGCTTCAGCGGGGGCGACGCCAACGGTCCTGCCCCATGGACAACCCACGGCCCGCACTCGCGGTGCACTCTGCGTGTCCTGTCGCGCTCCCAGACGCTCCCACGTGCTTCCATCCTGGGGAAACCTCGAGGCGCTCTCTCAGCGCTCCCACAGAGCTGTCCCAAGGCGCATTCCAAGAGGTCTGCCATGGAGGTGCTGCAGCAGCCATGCACGCGCATCGTAGCGAGGGGGTGCCAGACCCACCCCCTCGCGCTCCCCCTTCCAGCCATGCGAAATTCGCGCCGAAGGCGGCTGCGTCGGCAATACAATCGCTTCAGCGGGAAACGCCAACGGGCAAGCCCAAAACGGGCAATTCACGGGCTCGCGCCTGGTGGGACTCTCGTGTCCTGCCCTGCCCCGCGCTCCAGGACGCTCCCGCGTGCTTCCCTCTGGGGAAGTGTTGAGGCGCTTTCCCCCAGCGTCCCAGCTCCCCCAAGGCATTCCAAGGGGTTCTGCCATGGGACGCTGTGCTGCCGCAGCCATAGCGCGCGGCATCGTAGCGAGGGGGTGCCAGACCCACCCCCTCGCCGCTCCTCCTCCCGCCTCGAAGCTCTGCGTCGGGACAGCCGTCTGCGTCGATGATTTGCAATTTCGTTCAGAGGGGGGCCGAATCACGGCTTAGCGCTCGCGGTGCACTCTGCGTGTCCTGTCGCGCTCCCAGACGCTCCCACGTGCTTCCATCCTGGGGAAAGTTCGAGGCGCTCCCCCAGCGCTCCCAGAGAGCTCCCCCAAAGCATTCCAAGGGGTCTGCCATGGACGTGCTGCCGCAGCCATGCGCGCGCATCGTAGCGAGGGGGTGCCAGACCCACCCCCTCGCGCTCCCCATTCCAGCCACGCGAAATTCGCGCCGAGGGCGGCAGCGTCGACAATGCAATCGCTTCAGCGGGGGTGACGCCAACGGTCAAGCCCAACGGGCAATTCACGGCTCGCGCTCGCGGTGCACTCTGCGTGTCCTGTCGCGCTCCCGGCGCTCCCACGTGCTTCCATCCTGGGGAAAGGTCGAGGCGCTCCCCCAGCACTCCCAGCTCCCCCAAGGCATTCCAGGGGGTCTGCCATGGACGTGCTGCCGCAGCCATGCGCGCGCATCGTAGCGAGGGGGTGCCAGACCCACCCCCTCGCGCTCCTCCTCCCGCCTTCCGAAGCTCGCGTCGACAGCGTCTGCGTCGATGATTGCAATCGCTTCAGCGGGGGCGACTCACGGCTCGCGCTCGCGGTGCGCTCTGCGTGTCCTGTCGCGCTCCCAGACGCTCCCACGTGCTTCCATCCTGGGGACAGGTCGAGGCGCCCCCCCAGCGCTCCCAGAGAGCTCCCCCAAGGCATTCCAAGGGGTCTGCCATGGACGTGCTGCCGCAGCCATGCGCGCGCATCGTAGCGAGGGGGTGCCAGACCCACCCCCATCGCGCTCCTCCTCCTGCCTTCCGAAGCTCGCGTCGACAGCGTCTGCGTCGATGATTGCAATCGCTTCAGCGGGGGCGACCTCATAGCAAAACCCAAAGCCGCGGGCGAATGCAACTGCCGTGCGCGTCGCCGTCAGCGAGGAGCCCGACGGCGCGGCTACTCGCTCGAGGCCATCGGGGGCCCATGGGGTTGCCGCGCCAGCGCCCTCGCAGTGCTGCTTTCCAACGCCGAAGCACATGCGGACCCCTGTGGATGTGCTGCGCCAGCGGCAGCCGTCTACGACGGCGGCTGCAAGGGCAGCCAGGCCAACGGCAAAAGCCAATGCAGGAGGCCAGCTGGAACCAGGGGCAATGCTGCGTCTGCGACAGGCCAACGCCGTAACTCAAAACCTCATGCGGCGACGCCTGGCCTTGAGGCCTCTCCTGTGCCTTCTGATTGCAATGAACACCCGCAGGAGAAGAATCCGTCCTTCGGCAAAGCCATGCGCGAGCCAGCCGAATGCAGCTAAACCCACGGCAATGATTGTTGGCCATGCGACGACGCTGGCTCTTGCGCCTGCGCAAAGCGCTTTGCGCGCGTACCAAGAACGCGATGCCAAAACCGCGTCGTCGTGCTTCCCGCGGAATATTCGTATTCGCGCACAACACGAAAGCCCCCCTTGATCGGGGGGTTGGGGGGAGAAACCCTAAACCCTAAAGGGCTTTACTGTGGGTGGTCTGGGGCGGGAGTGCAAGTTCAAAGCGCGCGCGGCTTGGGCAGCGATCCCCCCCAACAACCTTGATGTGGGGGGGATCGCAGCCAGCGCGCGCATGCGCCCATGCAGGCCCTAAACCCTAAACCCTAAACCCTAAACCCTAAACCCTAAACCCTAAACCCTAAACCCTAAACCCTAAACTGCAAGCCACGGGCGGTGCATCGTCAGAAGCCCGTGGCGCCTGGCCGAGCGATCAGCGAGCCTGCCCATACAGCGTGCGCCGCACCGACGAAGCGGCGATAGCCGCTGAGGAGGAATTCGCACGCCGCGCGGTGCATCCCCGTGGGTGTTCTCCCAAGAAAAGGAACCCCTAACCTTCAGCCCTAGCAAGCGGGTTCCCTGCGCGCTCCTACATCCCCTGGGGCTCCAAACTTATGAAAATACAGCATGCGGTGCCCCCTGGGTGCTCCAAACCTATGAAATCACAGCACGCGGCGCTCCAAGCGCTTCCAAACGCTCCGCGCGCTCCCAAGGACTCTCCAAGCGCTTCCGGCACGCTCCCAAGCGCTCCCAGGCGCTCCCAGGCGCTCCCAGGCGCTCCCACCAGGCGCTCCCAAGCGCTCCCAAGCGCTCCCAGGCGCTTCCAAGCTTTCCCAAGCGCTCCCGGCACGCTCCCAAGCGCTCCACGGAGCTTCAGGCGCTCCCAGCACGCTCCCAGGCGCTCTCGGCACGCTCCCACGCGCTCCCAAGCGCTCCCAGGCGCTCCGAGCGCTCCCAAGCGCTCCCAAGCGCTCCTGGGCGCTCCCGGCACGCACCCAGGCGCGTTCCCAGGCGCGCGCTGGCTGCGCTCCCAGACGCTCCCAAGAGCTCCCGGCACGCCCCCGGGCGCTCCCAGGCGCTCGCAGGCGCTCCCAAGCGCTCCCGGCACGCTCCTGGCGCGCTCCCAGGCGCTCGCAGGCGCTCCCCAGCATTCCCAGCGCTGCCACAACTCCGAAGCGCTCCTAAGCGCTCCCCTGCGCTCCCAGGTGCTCCCAGGCGCCCAAGCATTCCCACGCGCTTTTCAGCACCCACAAGCGCTCCAAGGCGCCACGCGGCGCTCCCATGCGCTCCCGCGCGCCCCCAAGCGTGCCCGGGCGGTTCCAGGCAGTCCCAGGGCTCATGGGGGAAGCTCCAGGTGCTCTCCCAGCGCTGCCAGATGCCCCCCCCAAGGCATTCCACGGGCTCTGCCATGGAGGTGCTGCCGCAGCCATGCGCGCGCATCGTAGCGAGGGGGTGCCAGACCCACCCCCTCGCGCTCCCCCTCCAGCCGTCCGAAGCTCGCGCCGAAGGCGGCTGCGTCGATGATTGCAATCGCTTCAGCGGGGGGGCGACCCCAAAGGCGAAACCCAAAGCCGCGGGCGAATGCAATTGCCGTGCGCGTCGCCGTCAGCGAGGAGCCCGAGGGCGCATCCACTCGCTCGACGCCCGCGGGAAACCATGGGATTGCCGCGTCAGCGCCTTCGCAGTGCTGCTTTCCAATGCCGAAAGGAAATGCCGGACCCCTATGGAACTGCTGCGCCAGCGGCAGCCCACCGGCGAAACTCCACGCCGAAGGTGCAAACGGCTGCCTCATCGACGAGGCAACCTGACGCGCCAGCGCCATGCACCCTGCGCGCGTGCTCGCATCGGCGCGCATTGCTGCGGCCGCGGCCGCGCGCGCGCTTCCCAGCATTCGCAGCCCAGTGTCACAACCCAGTGCCGAAGGCAAAGGCGGCAACGCATGGACATGCTGCGCCAGCGGCAGCCCAACGGCGAAGCTCAACACCGAAATCGCCAAAGGCTGCCTCTTCGACGGGGCGACGCGCCGACGCGCCTACATCACGCCCCAAAGGCGAAACCCAAAGCCGCGCCCTGCGCGCATGCTTAAGTGGATGCGCAGTGCCGCGGCCGCGTCGGCGATCGCCTGCGCGCGCCACTTCGACAGCCCCCCGTGATAGGGGGGTTGGGGGAGAAACCCTAAACCCTAAAAGGCTTCACTCTGGGTGGTCTGGGGCGGGAATGCGACTAACCGTGGCGCGCGCGGCTTGGGCAGCGATCCCCCCCAACAACCCTGATGTGGGGGGGATCGCAGCCAGCGCGCGCTTGCGCCAATGCAGGCCCTAAACCCTAAACCCTAAACCCTAAACCCTAAACCCTAAACCCTAAGAGCTAAGAACCTATAAATATTTAAACCCTAAAACCCCTTGAGCGGCCCTTGAAGCGCCCTAATTCCTAAACCCTCATTCCATGCGTGCAGGCACACGGATCGTGCCCCTCCCGCCTGGCGGCTAATTCCTAAACCCTCATCGCATGCGTGCAGGCACACAGATCGTGCCCTTCCCGCATGGCGGCTAATTCCTGAACCCCCATCGCATGCGTGCAGGCACACGGATCGTGCTCCTCCCGCGTGGCGGCTAATTCCTAAACCCGCATTCCATGCGTGCAGGCACACGGATCGTGCCCCTCACGCAAGGCGGCTAATTCCTAAACCCCCATCGCATGCGTGCAGGCACACAGATAATGCCCCTCCCGCATTGCGGCTAATTCCTAAACCCCCATCGCATGCGTGCAGGCACACGGATCGTGCCCCTCCCGCATGGCGGCTGACTCCTAAGCCCGCACTCCATGCGTGCAGGCACACGGATCGTGCCCCTCTCGCATGGCGGCCCATTCCTAAACTCCCATCCCATGGGCGCCCTCGCACGGATTCTGCTTCTCCCGCGGATCCCGAATCTCCGTTCCTAAAAAACGAGGCGCGGAGGCGCAAGAGGGCGAAACAATTTCAAACATGCCCCAGGGCGTCGGTTCTCGCTTACGTCCTGGCGCTGCACTGGGCGCCCGAATTTCCGTCCCCCAAAATGGACGGGGTGCAACAGGGCGAAATAATATTCAAACGAGCTCCAGGAAATCGGTTCTCGCTTACGTCCTGGCGCTGCACACGGAGCCCGAGTTTCCGTCCCCAAAAATGGACGGGGCGCAAGAGGGCGAACCAATACCCAAACGGGCTCCAGGGAATCGGTTTTCGCCTACGTCCTGGCGCGGGCCGGCGCGCGTCGCTGTCATCCTGATCGCATGATTGCGCATCGACTCCGCGTCGCCGATGAATTGAGTTCTGTATGTATTGGGTCATGGGTGGGTGGGATACATCCAGAAGGCTTCGAGTTGAGCTAGTGGACCCTAAACCCTAAACCCTAAACCCTAAACCCTAAACCCTGGTTCGCCGACCCGAGCAAACTTGGCGAAGGGAGCAGGAGTTGCAACATCTTCCCACCCCCGGCCGCATGGCCGGCGACCTCCCAAACTACAGCCTTTTAGGGTTTAAAGCCGCTGGCCCCTAAATTCCCAAATGGCTCCAGGCGCTCCTTGGCGCTCCCAGGCGCTCCCAGGCGCTCCCAAGCGCTCCCAGGCGCTCCCCGGCGCTCCCCGGCGCTCCCAAGCGCTCCCAGGCGCTCCCAAACGTTCCCGCGCGTTCCCAGGCGTTCGCAAGCGTTCCCCGGCGCTTTCGGCAGGCTCCCAAGCGCTCTCAAGCGCTCCCAGGCGCATGGCGCTCCCAAACGATCTCAAACGCTCCCGGCACGCCCCCAGGCGCTCCCAAGCGCTCCCTGGCGCTCCCAAGCGCTCCCAGGTACTCCCAAGCGCTCCCAGGCGCTCCCTGGCGCTCCTAGGCGCTCCCCGGCGCTCCCCGGCGCTCCCCGCGCTCCCCGGCGCTCCCCGGCGCTCCCCGGCGCTCCCCGGCGCGTCCCGGCGCCCCCGGGCGCCCCCAAGCGCTCCCCGGCGCTCCCCGGCGCTCCCCGGCGCTCCCAAGCGTTCCCAGGCGCTCCCAGGCGCTCCCAGGCGCTTCCCGCACGCTCGCAGGCGCTCCCAGGCGCTCCCAGGCGCTCCCAGACGCTCCCAGGCGCTTCCAGGAGCTCACAAGTGCGCCCAGAAGAGCTATAGAGCGCCCCACACGTGTTTTTACGTGTCGGAAACATGTAGAGCCCGATCCGAGGACGAAAGCCACCGGGTTTAGGGTGTTGTATTCTTCGAAGATCAAGCATGGTTTATCTTTGCATCGTAGATCCTCAAGCGTGGGGTTAGGTAGCCCTAGGCTACCAGGACGACCCAGTCGGGCAACCAGCTGAAGCATCTCAGAGAAGCCCTGTCTCTCGTAGACGGCGACGGTGATGCGCGGTGGGGTGGGCAGAAGCACAACGAGGTGCTTGGGAATTTAGGGTTTAGGGTTTAGGGTTTAGGGTTTAGGGTTTAGGGCCTGCATTAGAGAAAGCGCGCGCTGGCTGCGATCCCCCCACATCAAGGTTGTTGGGGGGGATCGCTGCCCAGGCCGCGCGCGCCACGGTTAGTCGCACTCCCGCCCCAGACCACCCAGAGTGAAGCCTTTTAGGGTTTAGGGTTTCTCCCCCCAACCCCCCTATCACGGGGGGCTGTCGAAGTGGCGCGCGCAGGCGATCGCCGACGCGGCCGTGGCATTGCGCATCCACTTCAACATGCGCGCAGGGCGCGTGACGTAGGCGCGTCGGCTCGTCGCCCCGTCGAAGAGGCAGCCTTTGGCGATTTCGGCGTTGAGCTTCGCGTTGGGCTGCCGCTGGCGCAGCATGTCCATGCGTTGCCGCCTTTGCCTTCGGCACTGGGTTGTGACACTGGGCTGTAAATGCTGGGATGCGCGCGTGCGGCCGCGGCCGTAGCAACGCGCGCCGATGCGAGCACGCGCGCATGGTGCATGGCGCTGGCGCGTCAGGTCGCCTCGTCGAGGAGGCAGCCGTTTGCACCTTCGGCGCGGAGCTTCGCCGGTGGGCTGCCGATGGCGCAGCAGTTCCACACGGGTCCGGCATTTGCCTTCGGCATTGGAAAGCAGCATTGCGAAGGCGCTGGCGCGGCAATCCCATGGTTTCCCGTGGGCCTGGAGCGAGTGGCTGCGCCCTCGGGCTCCTCGCTGACGGCGACGCGCACGGCAGTTGCATTCGCCCGCGGCTTTGGGTTTCGCCTTTGGGGTCGCCCCCCCGCTGAAGCGATTGCAATCATCGACGCAGCCGCCTTCGGCGCGAGCTTCGGACGGCTGGAGGGGGAGCGCGAGGGGGTGGGTCTGGCACCCCCTCGCTACGATGCGCGCGCATGGCTGTGGCAGCACCTCCATGGCAGAGCCCGTGGAATGCCTTGGGGGGACCCTCTGGCAGCGCTGGGAGAGCGCCTGGAGCTTCCCCCAAGAGCCCTGGGACCGCCTGGAACCGCCTGGGCGCGCTTGGGAGCGCGCGGGAGCATGGGAGCGCCGCGTGGCGCCTTGAAGCGCTTGTGGGTGCTTAAGAGCGCGTGGGGATGCTTGGGCGCCTGGAAGCACCTGGGAGCGCCGGGGAGCGCTTAGAAGCGCTTCGGAGTTGTGGCAGCGCTGGGAACGCTGGGGAGCGCCTGCGAGCGCCTGGGAGCGCGCCAGGAGCGTGCCGGGAGCGCTTGAGCGCCTGCGAGCGCTTGGTAGCGCCTGGGGGCGTGCTGGGAGCGCTTAGGAACGCCTGGGAGTGCCTGGGAGCGCAGCCAGCGCGTTCCCAATGCCGAGAGCGCCTGGGAGCGTGCCGGGAGCGCCTGAAGCGCCGTGGAGCGCTTGGGAGCGTGCCGGGAGCGCCTGGGGAAGTTTGGAAGCGCCTGGGAACGCTTGGGAGCGCTTGGGAGCGCCTGGGAGCGCCTGGGGGCGCCTGGGAGCGCGGGAACGCGCTTGGGAGCGTGGAAGGCTTGGAAAGTCCCTGGGAGCGCCTGGAGCGTCTGGAAGCGCCTGGAGCGCCGCATGCGGTAATTTCATAGGTTTGGAGCACCCAGGGAGCGCCGCATGCTGTATTTTCATAGGTTTGGAGCCCCAGGGGATGTAGCGGACCGCGGGGGACCCGCAGGCTGCGGCTGAGGGTTAGGGGTTCCTTTTCTTAGGAGAACACCACGGGGATGCACCGCGCGGCGTGCGAATTCCTCCTCAGCGGCTATCGCCGCTTCGTCGGTGCGGCGCACGCTGTATGGGCAGGCTCGCTGAGCGCTCGGCCAGGCGCCACGGGCTACTGACGTTGCACCGCCCGTGGCTTGCAGTTTAGGGTTTAGGGTTTAGGGCTTCTGCGCAGAACCACCCTATCCCCCCCTCCTCAGGAGGTAGGGGGGGGATGGATGGATGCGTTCTGTCCCACCCCATCCACCCAGAGTCATTGCTTTTAGGGTTTAGGGATCTACCCCCCACGCTCCCCCCTATCAAGGGGGGAAGGAGTGCTGGCGTCTGCCTGAGTGAGTGATGTGCGTCCCAGAAACACGCGTGAACCGTAACAAGCGGGTCGGGTCGGGTCGAGCGCACTCGAGGGTTCGCCCGACCTCAACGTGCTTTGCATAGGATTGTGGTGGTTTACATAGCGGGACGTAAAGATCCCAAAAGCAGGCTCGATCAAGGGGGGCGCCTGGGAGCGCCTGGGAGCGCCTGGGAGCGCCGGGGAGCGCCTGGGAGCGCCGGGGGGCGCCGGGGAGCGCCAGGGAGCGCCGGGGAGCGCCGGGGAGCGCCGGGGAGCGCCTGGGAGCGCCTGGGAGCGCCTGGGAGCGCCGGGGAGCGCCGGGGAACGCTTGGGAGCGCCTGGGAGCGCCTGGGAGCGCCAGAGAGCGCCTGGGAGCGCTTGGAGCCATTTGGAATTTAAAGGCCAGCGGCCCTAAACCCTAAAAGGCTTTAGTTTGGGAGGTCGCTGGCCATGCGGCCGGGGGTGGGGAGATGTTGCAACTCCTGCTCCCTTCGCCAAGCTTGCTCGGGTCGGCTAACCGCCCCCCCAATCAAGCTTGCCGAAGGGGGGGCAGCATTGCCTGGACTGTCGGCCGCTGCGCTAAGAGAAGCCCTAAATTCCCAAGCACCTCGTTGTGCTTCTGCCCACCCCACCGCGCATCACCGTCGCCGTCTACGAGAGACAGGGCATCTCTGAGATGCTTGAGCATGTAGCCCGAGTGGTTCGCCTTGGCAGCTTTTGCTGCTGCCCTTCCCCTCTTTTGGGGATTCGCGCTTCAATGATAAACCTCCCCTGATCCTCAACGAATATAACACCCTAAACCCAAAGACCTTTCGCCTGTAAGCGCCGGGGTCGCCTGGGAGCGCCTGGGAGCGCCTAGGAGCGCCTGGGAGCGCCTGGGAGCGCCTGGGAGCGCCTGGGAGCGCCTGGGAGCGCCTGGGAGCGCCTGGGAGCGCCTGGGAGCGCCTGGGAGCGCTTGGGAGCGTGCCGGGAGCGCCTGGGAGCGCTTGGGAGCGCGTGGGAACGCCGGGAAGCGCTTGGGAACGCGCCGAGAGCGCCTGGGAGCGCCTGGGAACGCTTGGGAGCGCCTGGGAGCGCCTGGGAGCGCTTGGGAGCGCCTGGGAGCGCCAGGGAGCGCCTGGGAGCGCTTGGGAGCGCTTCGGAGCGCGCCGGGAGCGCCTGGGAGCCCTGGGGGGCCGGGGAGCGCCTGGGAGCGCCTGAGAGCGCCTGGGAGCGCCTGGGAGCGCCTGGGAGCGCCAAGGAGCGCCTGGGGGCGCTTGGAACGCATTTGGGAATTTAGGGGCCAGCGGCCCTAAACCCTAAACGGCTGCAGTTTGGGAGGTTGCCGGCCATGCGGCCGGGGGTGGGAAGATGTTGCACCTCCTGCCCCCTTCGCCAAGCTTGATCGGGTCGGCTAAACGCCCCCCCAATCAAGCTTGCCGAAGGGGGGGCAGCCTTGCCTGGACTGTCGGCCGCTGCGCGCCCGAGAAGCCCTAAACCCTAAACCCTAAACCCTAAACTGCAGGCGCGGACCTGGGGGCGCGCACCGCCACGCCTGTAAGGATCTGCCAGTGAGAGCGAGCTGCAAGTCGAGCTCGCCGCGACCATAAGCCTGCCGGCTCGAGGCGGTGCTTCGCTTGCACAATGATAACCCCTAACCCTCGGCCATATGCTCGCGGATGCCGCTCGGCTTCTCCCCCAGAGCTCTCCCCCAGAGCTCTCCCCCAGAGCTCTCTCCCAAAGCTCTCCCCCAGAGCTCTCCCCCAGAGCTCCCCCCCAGAGCTCTCCCCCAGAGCTCTCCCCCAGAGCTTCCCCCCAGAGCTTTCCCCCAGAGCTCTCCCCCAGAGCTCGCCCCCGGAGCTCTCCCCCAGAGCTTTCCCCCAGAGCTCTCCCCCAGAGCTCTCGCCCAGAGCTCTCCCCCGGAGCTCTCGCCCAGAGCTCTCCCCCAGAGCTCTCCCCCAGAGCTCTCCCCGAGAGCTCTCCCCCGGAGCTCTCCCCCAGAGCTCTCCCGAGAAGCTTCCCCAGAGCTCTCGCCAGAGCTCTCCCCCAGAGCTCTACCCCAGAGCTCCCCCCCAGCGCTCTCCCCCAGAGCTTCCCCCCGAGAGCTCTCCCCCAGAGCTCTCCCCCAGGCGCGCCCCTGGATCGAGCCTGCTATGCAAATCTTCGCGGCCCCCTCCACAATCCTATGCAAAACATAATATAAACTGACCATGCGTGTTCCCAGGCGCACCCCTGGATCGAGCCTGCTATGCGGATCTTCGCGGCCCCCATCCACAATCCCATGCAAAACATAATATAAACTGATCATGCGTGCTCCCAGGCGCGCCCCTGGATCGAGCCTGCTATGGTGATCTTTACGTCCCGCTATGTAAACAATCGCATGCAAACACACACTATAAACTGATCGTGCGTGTTCCCAGGCGCGCACATGGATCGAGCCTGCTATGCGGATCTTCACGGCCCCCTCCACAATCCTATGCAAAACATATTATAAACTGATCATGCGTGTTCCCAGGCGCTCCCCTGGATCGAGCCTGCTATGCGGATCTTCGCGGCCCCCTTCCACAATCCCATGCAAAACATAATATAAACTGATCGCGCGTGCTCCCAGGCGCGCCCCTGGATCGAGCCTGCTATGGTGATCTTTACGTCCCGCCATGCAAACAATCCTATGCAAAACATAGTATAAACTGATCATGCGTGTTCCCAGGCGCGCCCCTGGATCGAGCCTGCTATGCGGATCTTCGCGGCCCCTCCACAATCCTATGCAAAACATATTATAAACTGATCATGCGTGCTCCCAGGCGCGCACCTGGATCGAGCCTGCTATGGTGATCTTTACGTCCCGCTATGTCAACCATCACAATCCTATGCAAAACATAATATAAACTGATCATGCGTGCTCCCAGGCGCACCCCTTCATCGAGCCTGCTATGGAGATCTTTACGTCCCGCTATGTAAACCACCACAACCCTATGCAACAAATATCATAAACTGATCATGCGTGCTCCCAGGCGCGCACCTTGATCGAGCCTGCTATGGGGATCTTTACGTCCCGCCATGTAAACCACCACAATCCTATGCAAAGCACGTTGAGGTCGGGCGAACCCTCGAGTGCGCTCGACCCGACCCGACCCGCCTGTTACGGTTCACGCGTGTTTCTGGGACGCACATCATTCACTCAGGCTGACGCCAGCACTCTTTCCCCTCTTGATAGGGGGGAGCGTGGGGGGTAGATCCCTAAACCCTAAAAGCAATGACTCTGGGCGGATGGGGTGGGACAGAACGCATCCATCCATCCCCCCCTACCTCCTGAGGAGGGGGGGATAGGATGGTTCTGCGCAGAAGCCCTAAACTGAAGCGCGACCCCTCGAAGGGTCGCGCACCGATGTCGAACCTTGTCCGCTCTGAAAGCGAGCGATAGTCGAGCGCCTAGATCGTTATCGGGCCGGCGCACGCGCTGAGCTTCGGCTCTTAGATAACCCTGAACCCGGAGTTGTTTTGCTCGGGCGGCCCCCTGTTGGCCCCTGGAAGGATAAACTTCACTTGGGAGCGCTCCCAGGCGCTCCCAGGCGCTCCCAGGCGCTCCCAGGCGCAACCTGGCGCTCCCAGGCGCTCCCAAGCGCTCTCAGGCGCTCCCAGGCGCTCCCAGGCGCTCCCAGGCGCTCCCAGGCGCTCCTAGGCGCTCCCAGGCGCTCCCAGGCGCTCCCAGGCGCTCCCAAGCGCTCCCAGGCGCTCCCAAGCGCTCTCAGGCGCTCCCAGGCGCTCCCAAGCGCTCCCAGGCGCTCCCAGGCGCTCCCAGGACGCTCCGTGGCGATTCCAAGTCCGAGGGCCTTCCTAGGGCCCTCCCAGGGCCCTTCCAGGGCATCCCAGGCGCACGCCACGGTGAATTAGCAGCCGCCCGGGGCCCTCCCGGAGCCCTTCCAGGGCCCTCCTGGGGCCCTCTCAGGGCTTCCCCAGCGCACTTCAGGCGCACGCCACGGTGAATTAGCAGCCGCCCGTGGGCCCAGGGCGTTCCTGGGCGCGCCAGGGGCGCTCCGTGGCGATTCCAAGGCTCCGAGGGCCTTCCCAGGGCACTCCCAGGCGCACGCCACGGTGAATTCCGCCCGGGGCCCTCCCGGGGCCCTCCCAGGGCCCTCCGGGGGAACCCCCAGGGCTCCCCCAGGGCACCCCAAGCGCACGCCACGGTGAATTAGCAGCCGCCCGTGGGCGCAGGGCGTTCCTGGGCGCGCCAGGGACGCTCAGTGGCGATTCCAAGGCTCCGAGGGCCTTCCCAGGGCCCTCCCAGGGCAGGGCACCCCAGGCGCACGCCACGGTGAATTAGCAGCCGCCCAGGGCCCTCCTGAGGCCCTCCCAAGGCCTTCCCGGGACCCTCCCAGGGCTTCCCCAGGGCACCCCAGGCGCGCGCCACGGTGAATTAGCAGCCGCCCAGGGCCCAGGGCGCTCCTGGGCGCGCCAGGAGCGCTCTGTGGTGATTCCAGAACTCCCAGAGCCCTCTCAGGGCGCTCCCAGGGCATCCCAGGCGCACGCCACGGTGAATTAGCAGCCGCCGGGGGCCCTCCCAGGGCTCTCCCAGAGCGCTGCAAAACGCTCGCAAGCGCTCCCAGGCGCTCCCAGACCTCCCACGCGCCCCCAGGCGCTCCCAAGCGATCCCAAGCGCACCCTAGCGTTCTCAAGCGCTCTCACGCGCTCCTCAGCGTTCCCAGGCGCTCCCAAGCGCTGCCAAGCGCTCTGAAGCGCTCCCACGCTTGCGAGCGCCTGGGAGCACTTGGCAGTTGCGAGGGGGCGCCGAGCCCGCCCCCTCGCGCTCCCCCTCCGCGCCGGCGCCCCAAAGCGTTCCCAAGCGCTTCCAAGCGCTCCGGAGCGCTCCCTGGCGCCCAGGAGCGTCCAGCGCTCCCAGGCGCTCCCAGGCGTTCCCAAGCGCTCCCAAGCGCTCCCGAACGCTTCCAAGTGCTGTCAAGCGTTCCCAGGCGCTCCCAAGCGCTCCCAGGCGCTCCCAAGCGCTCCCAGGCGCTCCCAAGCGCTCCCATGCGCTGCCAAGCGCTGCCAAGCGCGCTCCCAGGCGCTCCCAGGCGCTCCCACGCCCCCCACAGGCGCTCCCAGGCGATCCCAAGCGCACCCAAGCGTGTCGCTCCTAAGCGCTCCCAGGCGCTCCCAAGCGCTGCCAAGCGCTCCGAAGCGCTCCCATGCTTGCGCGCGCCTGGGAGCATTTGGCAGTTGCGAGGGGGCGCCAAGCCAGCCCCCTCGCGCTCCCCCTCCGCGCCGGCGCTGCCAGGCGCTCCCAAGCGCTCCCAGGCGCTCCGGGACGCTCCCTGGCGCCCGGGGGCGTTCCCCGGCGCTCCCAAGCGCTCCCAGGCGTTCCCAAGCGCTCCCAAGCGCTTCCAGGCGCACCCAAGCGCTCCCAGGCGCTCCCACGCGGTCGCAGGCGCTCCCAGGCGCTCCCAAGCGCTCCCAGGCGCTCCTGGGCGTTGCCAAGCGCTTTCAGATCCCAAGCGCTCCCCAAGCGCTCCCAAGCGGTCCCAAGCGCTCCCAAGCGCTCCCAAGCGCTTCCAAGCGTTCTGGGGCGCTCCCCGGCGCTCCCACGCGCTGGCGCTCCCAAGCGCTCCCTGGCGCTCCCAGGCGCTCCCAAGCGCTCCCAGTGGCTCCCAGGCGCTCCCAGGCGCTCCCAGGCGCTCCCAGGCGCTCCCAAGCGCTGCCAGGCGCTCCCAGGCGCTACTCGGCGCTCCCAGGCGCTCCCAAGCGTTCCCAAGCGCTCCCAGGCGCTCCCAGGCGCTCCCAAGCGCTCCCGAGCGCTCCGGGGCGCTCCCCGGCGCCCGGGAGCGCTCCCAAGCGCTCCCAAGCGCTCTCAGGCGCTCCCAAGCGCTTCCAAGCGCCCCGGAGCGCTCCCCGGCGCCCGAGGGCGCTTCCGGCGCTCCCAGGCGGTCCCCGGCGCTCCCAGGCGGTCCAAGCGGTTTCAAGCGCTCCCCGAGCGCTCCCAAGCGCTCCCAAGCGCTCCCAAGCGTTCCCAAGCGCTCCCAAGCGCTCCCATGCGCTCCCAAGCGCTGCCAAGCGCGCTCCCAAGCGCTCCCAGGCGCTCCCACGCGCCCCTAGGCGCTCCCAGGCGATCCCAAGCGCACCCAAGCGTGTCGCTCCTAAGCGCTCCCAGGCGCTCCCAAGCGCTCCGAAGCGCTCCCATGCTTGCGAGCGCATGGGAGCACTTGGCAGTTGCGAGGGGGCGCCAAGCCAGCCCCCTCGCGCCCCCCCTCCGCGCCGGCGCTGCCAGGCGCTCCCAGGCGCTCCCAGGCGCTCCGGGGCGCTCCCTGGCGCCCGGGGGCGTTCCCCGGCGCCCCCAAGCGCTCCCAGGCGTTCCCAAGCGCTCCCAAGCGCTTCCAGGCGCACGCAAGCGCTCCCAGGCGCTCCCACGCGGTCGCAGGCGCTCCCAGGCGCTCCCAAGCGCTCCCAGGCGCTCCTGGGCGTTGCCAAGCGCTTCCAAGCGCTCCCAGGCGTTCCCAAGCGCTCCCCAGGCGCTCCCAAACGGTCCCAAGCGCTCCCAAGCGCTCCCAGGCGCTTGCAGGCGCTATTCGGAAATCCGAAATGCAAACCAAGAGATCACCTTGCGAGCAAGATGCGGCTCCGAGAGGTAGATTATCCCGGCAAAGCAACCTAACAGCCATGTGTAGGAGCATATCTGGAAGCATTCCCCTTAAGATTCGGATGAGAATCCAGTTGTAGAATTCTGCTGTTCTCGCAGTCGTTGTCGCATTCGCGAGGACAGTCGCAGTGGCAACGGCAGTCGCAGTCACAGCCTCAGCCTCAGCCTGCCTCAGCCTCAGCCTCCGCCTGCCTCAGCCTCAGCCTGCCTCAGCCTCAGCCTCAGCCTGCTTTAGCCTCAGCATCAGTCTGCCTTCGGCCTCGGCCTCAGCCTCAGCCTGCCTCAGCCTCAGCCTGCATCAGCCTCAGCCTCAGCCTCAGCCTGCCTCAGCATCAGCCTGCCTCAGCCTCAGCCTCAGCCTCAGCCTGCCTCTGCCTCAGCCTCAGCCTGCTTCAGCCTCAGCCTCAGTCTGCCGTCGGCCTCGGCCTCAGCCTCAGCCTGCCTCAGCCTCAGCCTGCATCAGCCTCAGCCTCAGCACGAAGCGACCCAGCTAGAAGGACAAAGCGCTGAATGTACACCGATGTGTTCGACGACTGCGTATGTAATGATGTGACGATATACAGACTGAGCCCTTCGTGAATGTCTACATGTTTTTCTGACGCCTACAAACGGCGCTGACGTGTGTGAGAAAATTGTCCGCGCAGCAAAAGCCGGCGAAGCGTGCGGGAGCTCGCATGCTGAGACAGACTACGTCTGCAGACCGCCAGCTGCAAAAAGTTGCGAGCGGCTCTTGGAAGATGTTTACGGAACGGAGCTACGGTGTCTGAAAACATTGGCATCGAAGGGAAGAGCCTCGGAGCCCTGCAACCTGAGAAACACCGCAGGAACTCGCATACTGAAAAGGAATGCATTGCAAACCGCACGCTGCGAACCCTGCAGGCTGAGAAGCACCGCAGGATGTCGCATGCTGAAAAGCACTTGTACTGCAGAGCGCTAGCATCTATCTCGGGCTCGGACCCCCCCGTCCTGATCCAGAACGTGTCCGGCCACGGCCTGAAAATGCCGTTCCAACTCCCGAGGATCAGCTGGCACTCCGGCTCTGGGACACTCCAGTACGTCTTGAGCACCTTGAGCCAGGCCCCATCTCGGGATCCCCACAGCACGCTGTACTTGACCGAGACCGTGCCGAACTCATAACAATTGACCTCCGAAGGACCTGCGAGTGCAGGCTGAGAAACACCACGCGATTGCAGGGCACGGCATTGCGTGTCACATGAGTGCAGGCTGAGAAGCACCACATCTCGTTTGCCAGAGATCACTCCCAGGTTATTTGATCCCGCAACACCAGCCACGGCGTAGCTGCCACAGGGGCCGCAGATAGCAACGGTTCGGTCACCCAATTGGCGTTCCGGTGAGTCACAATTCGCGCGTGGCTCCACGAGCCTGTGTAGCGCGATTTGCGGGGCACCAGTGTGCTGTAGGTGTTGTTGCCGTAGCAGAAGACGGCCTCTGGAGCCCAGTGCGGATTCCAGCGGACAGCGTAGACCCTGTGGACGCCATTGCGGATGACGTCGCGCGCACCTTCGATATGTGCCACCCATCGAAGCCAGTCAAATGCTGAGCCATCGGTGATGTCAACAGCACCTGGGGCAGTCTCGCCATGGTGGTAGTGCAACAGCGATTGGAGAGCGGCGCTGGCTTCGTCGCGGCCCACAATCTGGCGCGAGCAGGCTGCCTCTTGCAGGTGCTCCTGTGTGAAGAGCAGTGGGGCATCACCGCCAGTCTCGGCAGGCTGAGCAGCGCCACCGTCAGGCACGGCAGTCTGAGCAGCGCCGCCACGAGGAACATGAGGCTGAGCAGCGCCAGGCTCAGGCACGGCAGGCTGAGCAACGGCGCGTGGTGGACCGACATAGGTGGGCTCATCGGGTCGGCCGTTCTTATGGTAATGCAGGCGCATGGCTGAACCGTCTGCACGACGGAACTCGAAGAAGTGCCTGCCGTGGCCATCCGTGTTGGAGTAGTTAGGGTCGCGCTCTGTCTCGATGATGCGAAAGAGAACCTGGGCGATGCCCTGCCCGATTATGCGCTCAGCGAAACCCGGAGCGGCAGACCGAAGCAGTTGCTTCCAGTCGTAGGACGGGTCGTTTGTTACGTCTTTGAACGACAAGTTGTTGACAATGCACTCGGCGCGCAGCGCGCGCTGCCACTGGCAGGCGGTCTTGCCGCCCATCCCTGGTGTACGGCGGATGTCTTCGAGGTGAGCCTGCTCAAAGACCACGTCGACACCTGGCTGAGGAGTCGGTGCGGGCGGATCCGGCAGAATCTCCCACGGGCCATCGCACGGGGCCGGGGGTGGCGGGGGCGATGCCTTGCCGCGTGCTGGCATTGTGACAAGGCAGGCTGAGGAGCACCGCCGCGGCTGGACGGCCAGGTGAAACTCGAGCAAACATGGTTAAGGATGATGATGATGGTGTTGATAGGAAACCCGGTATCAGCGAGTTGATGTACAATGAGGTGTCCGCAAACGAGACACTGCTGTCAACGCTGTTATAACTAACCACAAACGAGACACTGCTATCAACGCTTGCACAATTAAAAAGAAACGCTGGCATTGACACTACTAGCAATACCAAAGTGGAGTTTAAACGAGGCACTGCCATCAACCGATTCAACTTCCAATGAAAGAAGATCACAAATGAGTTCACTCTGAAGTGACCCATGGGTATCAATGCGAGAAGTCTCTGCAAACTATTCACTCATGGCGACCGCCGCGCACACGCGTGTAGGAAATCGTTGATGATGATAGTGATAATGGAGTGGGGGCCAGTAATGCAGATACACTGCTGTGCATTCACTTGCTGCGAAAAGAAACTCTGTATGAATGAGTTGATATATAATGAGTTGTCCACAAACGAGACACTGCTATCAACGCTTGTATAAGTAAAAAGAAACGCTGCTATCGACACTTCCCCCAATACTAAAGTTGTCTTTAAACGAGTCACTGCCATGAACGGCTTCAACTACAGTGTAACGAAAGGAACTGCAGGCTGAGAAGCACCGCAGGCCAACGTGAACCAGTCGTGGTGATGAGGATGAGTGAAATCTGCGATGATGATAGCGATCATGAAGTCGGTTGTAGGAACCCACTTTTGTAGTAACCAACATACACTGGTATGCATTCACTTATGGTGAAAGGAAACTCGGTATCAGTGAGTTGATATAGAATGAGTTGTCCGCAAACGAGACACTGCTATCAACGCTTTTAGAACGAAGCGAACCCATCAGAACACTGTTATCAACGGAAAGAATGCTGTAGAAGGACAAAGCGCTGAATGTACACCGATGTGTTCGACGACTGCGTATGTAATGATGTGACGATATACAGACTGAGCCCTTCGTGAATGTCTACATGTTTTTCTGACGCCTACAAACGGCGCTGACGTGTGTGAGAAAATTGTCCGCGCAGCAAAAGCCGGCGAAGCGTGCAGACAGCCAGCTGCAAAAGGTTGCGAGCGGCTCTTGGAAGACGTTTACGGAACGGAGCTACGGTGTCTGAAAACATTGGCATCGAAGCGAAGAGCCTCGGAGCCCTGCAGCCTGAGAAACACCGCAGGAACTCGCATACTGAAAAGGAATGCATTGCAAACCGCACGTTGCGAACCCTGCAGGCTGAGAAGCACCGCAGGATGTCGCATGCTGAAAAGCACTTGTACTGCAGAGCGCAGGCTGCGAAACCTGCAGGCTGAGAAGCACCGCAGGAACTCGCATGCTTTCGAACACTACTGCTCGAGACCGCAGCTGGAGAGCGGCAGACCGCAGGCTGAGAAGCACCGCGGGCAGAGAGACTTGCAAAACTCAGATGTCCTGATCGTCTTGGAGGAAGTCACGCCAGTCCGGCGGCTGCCAAGAATCGATGATGCGCCTGGAGCCACCGCCCGTGCTGCCGCCGATGTCCAGGTAGTCGCCATCGCCCCTGAACAGACGGCCGTGCCCGCACGCCAGAATCGCTTGGTTGCGGATTTGAAGCAGCGCTCCGCTCTCAAACATCTGCAACACGTCCAGCTGCCTGCGCGTGAAGTTCGGCTTTGCCTGGCCAGCCTGGGCAGACAGATGGAGGGAAAGCCGCTCCCCCTCGTTGTAGCGCGCGATGGCCTCGGCCTTCTGGTGGTGCAGCCGGCGCCGCTGTTGCCGCAGAGCTTCCTCGGGAACTGCTGCATCACGGCCCTCACTGTGATCAGCTTGCAACGCTTGCGTTAACCAATCAACGTCGAAGCGCCCTGAGAAGGCCAGCACCTCCCAGATCTGTTTAGTACCGGCCACACGTTGCAAATGGCGATGCCACCGCTTACGCTTCTGGTCTTTCACAAACTTGGCGACGCTACCCAGACCTGCACCCTTGGCCTGGCCACCTTTTCCCGCAGGCTGAGAAGCACCGTGAGAACCTTTCTTACCGCCTGGCCCTTTGTTCGGACCCTGCGGAACCGCATGGCCCCCTTGTGGCGCAGACTTGCCTTTCGCTTTTCCCTTTTCGATATCCCGTTCCTGAAGCGCACGCTGCTGCCGCGACTGCTCGTACTGGTCGCGAGCTACTCTGACCAATTCCTGGCGCTCAGGCTCCGTGAGAACGTAGCGCATGTCGTCGATGTTCTTGCTCCGCAGAAAGTCATGTCGAAGCTTAAGGACAGAGAGAATGGCTCGGCCAGTCTCCTCCTGAGACGCAAAGGCCGCGTCATATTCCGAGCCAGGCTGAGGAGCGCCAGCTGGATCAGTGTCCGCTGGCTCCGTGGACTTCCTCTTTTTGAAAAGCAAGAGACTGAGATGATGGAGGACTTTCGGATCGTACTCCTCGTCGTACCTGTCGTCCCAAAGCTGCCTCAGCTCCCTGTGCAAGTCGTCCGCGCGATTCTGAACGACATCCTCGACGTAGTCGGGATCACCCGGTGAAGTCGGTGAAAGCGGAGGAGCAGAACTCGGCGACCGATCCCAATGCACAGAAGACTCGCGGTCCGCCTGTACGCTGACGTCGGCGTCGGAGACGTTTTCGACGACAATTTTCCGCCTCTTGCTCTCCCCAGGCTGAATAGCACCAGGGAGAGTGAGCACAACCGCCACCGCATCGTGTGCGTCGTTGCGCATGCCACGATCCGTAAAAGACGCGCCAACGGCAATGGAGCAGAAACGGGCGACTGCTCCGCAGACCGCGACGTGGTCGCCTTTGAGGTCGGCCGGAGTGGCATGGACCTCCCATACCTTCTCGTCGTTCTGCTCGCGCTGGTAAGCCTCCCGCGCCTCCTGGAAAGTGAGGTTGTCGTCGCCGACTACAAGCACAACGACTGCCTCGTTTAGATTCTCAAGAATCTTGGCCAGGCCGTCCAGGTGCAAGCGGAGATGGCGAACTGTCCGCTTTCGAGTCTGGATGCTCGGCGGTTTCTTGCCGCACACGATGTGCATGTTGGCGATCACCACGTGGAACTTGTCATGGCCTGGTTTGTTCACCTCAAAATGTGAAATAACAGCATCAATATCTCGGCCGCTAGGAGGCCTGTAAACTTTGCTGTCTTCGCACAGAGTCAGTTCCGCAGGCTGAGAAGCACCGCGGAACCCCCAGAGAGTCAAGTAGTTGTCGACCTCCAAGAAGCGAATGCCATCACCGAAAGGCTTACTGAGGATCTCTGTCACGTTGATCCCTGCTCGGCGAAAGCCTTCACGGAACGCACCGACCTCGCAGCCACAGACCATATCAGCATCAGCGGTCTCCACTATCTTGGCGCACAACCTTCCGAAGTTAGCGCAGTGAGTGGCCGCCTGCTTACCAGTCATCATGCCCTGCTCGAACCCGAAATTGAACGAGGCGACCGTGAAAGACGCAGGCTGCACAGCGCCAGAACCAGGCGTCTGTCCACCTTCCTCCGCAGGCTGAGAAGCACCGCGAGGCGGCGCAGGCTGAGAAGCACCGCGAGGCGGCGACACTTCGGACGAGCCTCGCGGAGCAGAGGCTGCGGATGAACGTTGGACATGGGGGTACGGCCAGGGGAACGCCATTGCAATCAAAACTCAGTGGACTGCAGTGAATGAATGTAGTGGCCAATTGAATGCAGAGGACTGCAGTGTCACTAGCAAGTCCTGAACCAAACACAGCTGTGGCGGAAGGAATATGAAGCGTCTGGCTATTCAAAATGTTGCCCGGCAATGGAGTTCTGGGAACTCGAAGACCAGGAAGTGGACTAGAGTTGGCTCTGGGCATCCAAAATGTAGCCCAGGAATGGAGTTCTGGGAACTCGAAGAGCACGAAGTGGCTTACAGTTGGCTCCGGGCATCCAAAATGTGGCCCGGGAATGGAGTTCTGGGAAATGGAAGAACACGAAGTGGCCTACAGTTGGCTCCGGGCATCCAGAATGTGGCCCGGGAATGGCGTTCTGGGATGTCGAAGAGCACGAAGTGGCCTACAGTTGCATCCGGCCCCCCAGAATGTGGCCCGGGAATGGCGTTCTGGGATGTCGAAGAGCACGAAGTGGCCTACAGTTGCATCCGGCCCCCCAGAATGTGGCCTGGGAATGGAGTTCTGGGAAGGCGAAGAGCACGAAGTGTGTGACTGTTGGTGAAAAACGAGTCCGGCTCATGCCGCCCGGAAACGCCCCAACACCTGCCCGGACCCCCCTGTGGAGTGATCTGTGAGCTCTTTTGAGACCACTAGAAACCTATCAGTCTTCGCTGTTAGGTAAAAGTTAATCCCCCCCCGCGAAGGGGGGCGAAGGGGGGTATATTGACAGATGGATGACGCCCGAAGATGATCCGCCAGAAAGACCTTCCCCCCATGAGAAGGGGGGAGAGAGGGGGGTAGAAGAACCCTAAACCCTAAAGGGGCACTTTTGGGTGGGGGGTGGGAACGGGAACGAATAGCAGCCGACCCCCCCAACCTCTTGAAGGAGGGGGGGTCGAGCTGCTTCCGACCAGCGAGGCCCTAAACCCTAAACCCTAAACCCCAAACCCTAAATTCCCAAGCATCTCGCTGTGCTTCTGCCCACCCCACCGCGCATCACCGTCGCCGTCTACGAGAGACAGGGCATCTCTGAGATACTTCAGCAGGTAGCCAGAGTGGGTCGCCCATGCAGCCGTAGGCTGCCCCTTGGGAATCGCGATTCAAAGATAAACTTTCCCTTGGTCCTCGAAGAGTATAACCCCCTAAACCCGGGCACCTTTCGTCCTCTGGTCGCGCTCTACATGTCTCCGACACGTAAAAACACGTGTGGGGCGCTCTAAGCGCTTCTTGGCGCACTTGGGAGCGCTTGGGAGCGCTTGGGAGTGTCTGGGAGCGCTTGGGAGCGCCTGGGAGCGCCTGGGAGCGATTGGGGGCGCCTGGGAGCGCCTGGGAGCGCCTGGGAGCGCCTGGGAGCGCTTGGGGGCGCTGGGGAGCGCCGGGGAGCGCTGGGGAGCGCCGGGGAGCGCTTGGGAGTGCCTGGGAGTGCCGGGGAGCGCCTGGGAGCGCCGGGGAACGCCGGGGAGCGCCGGGGAGCGCTTGGGAGCGCCTGGGAGCGCCTGGGAGCGTTTGGGTGCGCTTGAGAGCGCCTGGGATCGCCTGGGAGCGCCAGGGAGCGCCTGGGAGCGCCTGGGAGCGCCTGGGAGCGCCTGGGAGCGCCAGCTTGGAGCCATGTGGGAATTTAGGGGCCAGCGGCCCTAAACCCTAAAAGGCTTTAGTTTGGGAGGTCGCCGGCCATGCGGCCGGGGGTGGGAAGATGTTGCAACTCTTGCTCCCTTCGCCAAGCTTGCTCGGGTCGGCTAACCGCTCCCCAATCAAGCTTGCCGAAGGGGGGGCAGCACTGCCTGGACTGTCGGCCGCTGCGCGCCCGAGAAGCCCTAAACCCTAAACCCTAAACCCTGGCGACTCGGGCTCCCTGTGGGATGGCCCCAGGGCACCCCAGACCCACGTCACGGTGAATTAGCTCCCGCCCAGGGGTCCAGGGCTTCCCTGGGGGCCCAAAGACGTTCCCTGGCGACTCGGGCTCCCGTGGGATGGTCCCAGGGCACCCCAGACCAACGTCACGGTGAATTAGCTCCCGCCCAGGGCCCTCCCAAGGCCCTCCCAGGGCCCTCCCAGGGCACCCCGGGCGCACATCACGGTGAATTGGCAGCCGCCCAAGGCCCGGGGCGCACCTGACTGAACCCTCCCCCGGGCCCTCCCAGGGCTCTCCCAGGGCACGCCAGGCGCACGTCGCGGTGAATTGGCACCCGCCCAATGCCCAGGGCGCACCTGAACCCTCCCCAGGGCCTTCCCAAAACCTTCCCAGGGCCCTCTCGGGGCACCCCAGGCGCACATCACGGTGAATTGGCAGCCGCCCAAAGCCCAGGGCACACCTGAACCCTCCCCAGGGCCCTCCCAGGGCCCCCCCCCAGGGCACCTCAGGCGCACATCACGGTGAATTGGCAGCCGCCCAGGGCCCAGGGCGCACCTGAACCCTCCCCAGGGCCCTCCCAGGGCCCTCCCAGGGCACCCCAGGCGCACATCACGGTGAATTGGCAGCCGTCCAGGGCCCAGGGCGCACCTGAACCTTCCCCAGGGCCCTCCCAGGGCCCACCCCGCGCCCCCCAGGGCTCTTCCAAGGCCTTCCAAAGCATTTCTTCATTGTGAATCAGCTGCCGCCCAGTGCCCAGGGCGCTTCTGGGCGCGCCAGCTGGATTTCGTAGTTCCAGAGGAGCGGTATCGGCGGAGCGAGCGAAGCGAGCGGAGCCGGCGCCACAAGCGCACAATCAAACGCCCGCGCGGCGTTTCACCCCAAACCCTTTCCCCCGACGTAAAGCGTCAACCCTGGACCCAGGATTGCGCATATCTTAAAACTCAAGAAGGTATCTGTGTACGTGCGATACACAAAGCATTCTTTGGCGTACATATGGGTAAGATCGCCAAACCGATTGGAATCGTGGAGCCCTAGGAGAAAGAGAACCTCGACTACCGAATGAACCCTAAACCCTAATAGAGAAAGACGCGGGTGGTTCGCCGCCCTAACGGGCGCGGGGTGGGAATGTGAACAGGGGAGCTGGCCCCGTAGCCGAAACATGATTCCGCTCAACATGATGTCACCACAACACGACTACCCCACCCCCACTCCATTTTATGGGTGGGGGTGGTCTTACACGAATGATGATCAGCAAGCGCTGACAGAGGACACCCTAAACCCTAAACCCTGCAGGCGCGGACCTGGGGGCGCGCACCGCCACGCCTGTAAGGATCTGCTAGTGAGAGCGAGCTGCAAGTCGAGCTCGCCGCGACCATAGGCCTGCCGGCCCGAGGCGGTGCTTCGCTTGCACAATGATAACCCCTAACCCTCCCTCCGGATGCTCACGGATACCGCTCAACTTCTCCCCCGGCTTCTCCCCCAGAGAGCTCTCCCCCAGAGCTCTCCCCCAGAGCTCTCCCCCAGAGCTCTCCCCCAGAGCTCTCCCCCAGAGCTCTCCCCCAGAGCTCTCCCCCAGAGCTCTCCCCCAGAGCTCCCTCCCAGAGCTCTCCCCCAGAGCTCTCCCCCAGAGCTCTCCCCCAGAGCTCTCCCCCAGAGCTCTCCCCAGAGCTCTCCCCCAGAGCTCTCCCCCAGAGCTCTCCCAGAGCTCTCCCCCAGAGCTCTCCCCCAGAGCTCTCCCCCAGAGCTCTCCCCCAGCTCTCCCCCAGAGCTCTCCCCCAGAGCTCTCCCCAGAGCAGAGCTCTCCCCCAGAGCTCTCCCCCAGAGCTCTCCCCCAGAGCTCTCCCCCAGAGCTTCCCCCCAAGAGCTCTCCCCCAGAGCCCCCCAGGCGCGCCCCTGGATCGAGCCTGCTATGCGGGTCTTCACGGCCACCTCCACAATCCTATGCAAGACACAGTATAAACTGACCATGCGTGTTCCCAGGCGCGCCCCTGGATCGAGCCTGCTATGCGGATCTTCACGGCCCCCTCCACAATCCTATGCAAAACATAATATAAACTGATCATGCGTGCTCCCAGGGGCGCCCCTGGATCGAGCCTGCTATGGTGATCTTATGTCCCGCTATGTAAACAATCCGATGCAAAACATAGTATAAACTGATCATGCGTGTTCCCAGGCGCGCCCCTGGATCGAGCCTGCTATTCGGATCTTCACGGCCACCTCCACAATCCTATGCAAAACATATTATAAACTGATCATGCGTGCTCCCAAGCGCGCCCCTGGATCGAGCCTGCTATGGGGATCTTTACGTCCCGCTATGTAAACCATCACAATCCTATGCAAAAAATATGATAAACTGATCATGCGTGCTCCCAGGCGCACCCCTTGATCGAGCCTGCTATGGGGCTCTTTGCGTCCCGCTATGTAAACCACCACAATCATATGCAAAACACGTTGAGGTCGGGCGAACCCTCAAGTGCGCTCGACCCGACCCGACCCGCTGGTCACGGTTCACGTGTGTTTCTGGGACGCACATCGCTCACTCAGGCTGACGCCAGCACTCCTTCCCCCCTTGATAGGGGGGAGCGTGGGGGGTAGATCCCTAAACCCTAAAAGCAATGACTCTGGGTGGATGGGGTGGGACAGAACGCATCCATCCATCCCCCCCTACCTCCTGAGGAGGGGGGGATAGGATGGTTCTGCGAAGAAGCCCTAAACCCTAAACCCTAAACCCTAAATCTCTAATCCTTATGTTTAATAAACCCTAAATCCTGTTCCCCACGCGGCCCTATTTCCATCTAACTTCTGGGTCGAGCCTGCTATGGGGATCTTTACGGCCCCCCTACAATCCTATGCAAAACATATTATAAACTGATCATGCATGCTCCCAGGCGCGCTCCTGGATCGAGCCTGCTATGAGGATCTTTATGACCCGCTATGCAGACCACCCACAATCCTATGCAAAACATACTATAAACTGATCATGCGTGCTCCCAGGCGCGCCCCTAGATCGAGCCTGCTATGGGGATCTTCATTTCGCTATGCAAGCCACCCACAATCCTATGCAAACCATAATATAAACTGATCATGCGTGCTCCCAGGCGCACCCCTGGATCGAGCCTGCTATGAGGATCTTTATGACCCGCTATGCAAACCACCCACAATCCTATGCAAAACATAGTATAAACTGATCATGCGTGCTCCCAGGCGCAATCCTGGATCGAGCCTGACATGAGGATCTTTATGACCCGCTATGCAAACCACCCACAATCCTATGCAAAACATTGTATAAACTGATCATGCGTGCTCCCAGGCGCACTCCTGGATCGAGCCTGCTATGGTGATCTTTATTCCGCTATGCAAACCACTCACAATCCTATGCAACACATAATATAAACTGATCATGCGTGCTCCCAGGCGCACCCCTGGATCGAGCCTGCTATGTGGATGTTTATTTCGTTATGAAAACCACCCACAATCCTATGCAAAACATATTATAAACTGATCATGCGTGCTCCCAGGCGCACCCCTGGATCGAGCCTGCTATGAGGATCTGTACGTCCCGCTATGTAAATTCACAATCCTGTGCAAAGTACGTTGAGGTCGGGCGAAACCTCGAATGCGCTCGACCCGACCCGACCCGCTTGCCGCTAGGGTCCGCCCGACCCGACCTGACCCGCGCGTTGTGGTCTTTCCCGTAGCCAGGCTTGCTTCTTTCCCGTAGCTAGGCTTGCTCCCTGAGGCTCTCTGAGCCTCCCTGAGGCTCCCTGAGGCGTCCTGAGTCTCCCTGATGCTCCCTGAGGCTTTGTGATGCTTCCTGGGGCTCCCTGAGGGTCCCGGAAGCTCTCTGAAGCTCTCTCTGAAGCTCCCTGAGGCTCATGAATCAGTTCGCTAATCAGTTCGCTAATCAGTTGAACCGTTTGCTATTCAGTTGCACCGTTCGCTATTCCCTATGCTATTGCACAGTTCGCTATGCATCCGTTTGCTACGGATGCGGCCACACTGCGCGTAGTCAGTTGCACGGTTCGCTATGCATCAGCTCAGGTCGTACTTTGGTGTTTCATCTATCATTTGAATCGTGCGCACGAGTCTACTGAGTTGCTTTGCTCGCAATTCAGTTGCATCAATTATCTATTAAGTTGCATCGTTCTTTTCGGTTGCACCGTTGTCTATATATGATGGCTTTCGGCGTATCCCGCATCGTGCCACGCTACACCATGAGGTTCAAATTTAGGGAGCCTGTCTGCATCATACGTATAGGCCATGCTATGCTAATCCATGCTATGTCATGCAATGCTACACCATGGGTTCCCCACTTTCGGGTACCTACGCTGTGCTAGGCCATGCTATGCTATGCAATGCTGTTGTATGCTATGCTACACCATGAGTTCCCTGTTAGGGGAACCTATGATATGCTATGCCATGCTATGCAATGCGACACCATGAGTTCCCCCCTTTTAGGGGAACCTATGCTATGCTATGCCATGCTATGCTATGCAATGCTGAGCTATGTCATGCTATGCTACACCATGAGCT
This sequence comes from Prorocentrum cordatum, assembly GCA_963575745.1. Lineage (NCBI taxonomy): Eukaryota > Dinophyceae > Prorocentrales > Prorocentraceae > Prorocentrum > Prorocentrum cordatum. The sequence continues at coordinate 40,230 of CAUYUJ010014971.1, forward strand.
CCCCACTTTTGGGGTCACCTATGCCATGCTATGCCTTGCTATGCTATGCAATGTACACCATGAGTTTCCACTTTTAGGGGAACCTATCCTATGCTGTGCGATGCTATGCTATGCTGTGCTGTGCTATGTATGCTATGCTCAGCTGTGCTATGCTATGCCATGCTATGCTATGCTCTGCTATGCTATGCTACATCATATGGGTCTTCACTTTTAGGGGAACCTATGCTTTGCCATGCTGTGCTATGCTATGCTATGCTATGTCATGCTATGCTACACCACAGGTTCCCCGCTTCTTGGGGAACCTGTGTTTGCCATGCTGTGCTATGCTATGCTATGCTATGTTACATCATAGGTTCCCAACTTAGTGGGTACCTATGCTTTGCCATGCTGAGCTATTCTATGCTATGCTATGCTATGCTATGCTATGCTACACCATAGGTTCCCCTCCAGCCGTCCGAAGCTCGCGCCGAAGGCGGCTGCGTCGATGATTGCAATCGCTTCAGCGGGGGGGCGACCCCAAAGGCGAAACCCAAAGCCGCGGGCGAATGTAACTGCCGTGCGCGTCGCCGTCAGCGAGCAGCCCGACGGCGCAACCACTCGCTCCAGGCCCACGGGAAACGATGGGATTGCCACGCCAGCGCCTTCGCAGTGCTGCTTTCCAATGCCGAAGGCAAATGCCGGACCCCTGTGGAACTGCTGCGCCAGCGGCAGCCCACCGGCGAAGCTCCACGCCGAGGCGACCTGACGCGCCAGCGCCATGCACCCTGCGCGCGTGCTCGCATCGGCGCGCATTGCTACGGCCGCGGCCGCGCGCGCGCATCCCAACATTCACAACCCAGTGTCACAACCCAGTGCCGAAGGCAAAGGCGGCAACGCATGGACATGCTGCGCCAGCGGCAGCCCAACGGCGAAGCTCAACGCCGAAATCGCCAAAGGCTGCCTCTTCGACGGGGCGACGAGCCGACGCGCCTACGTCACGCGCCCTGCGCGCATGCTCAAGTGGATGCGCAATGCCACGGCCGCGTCGGCGATCGCCTGCGCGCGCCACTTCGACAGCCCCCCGTGATAGGGGGGTTGGGGGGAGAAACCCTAAACCCTAAAAGGCTTCACTCTGGGTGGTCTGGGGCGGGAATGCAAAGTTCGGAGCGCGCGCGGCCTGGGCCGCGATCCCCCCCAACACTCCTGGTGGGGGGGGGGGTCGCAGCCAGCGCGCGCTTTCTTTTATGCAGGCCCTAAAACCTAAACCCTAAACCCTAAACCCTAAACCCTAAACCCTAAACTAAGGCTACCTAACCCCACGCTTGGGGATCTACGATGCAAAGATAAACCATGCTTGATTTTCGAAGAGTACAACACCCTAAACCCCGGGACCTTTCGTCCTCGGATGACGCTCTACATGTCTCCGACACGTAAAAACACGTGTGTGGGGCGCCTGGGAGCGCCTGGGAGCGTCTGGGAGCGCCTGGGAGCGCCTGGGAGCGCCTGGGAGCGCCTGGGAGCGTGCGAGAAGCGCCTGGGAGCGCCTGGGAGCGCCTGGGAGCGCCTAGGAGCGCCTAGGAGCGCCGGGGAGCGCCGGGGAGCGCCGGGGAACGCCGGGGAGCGCCGGGGAGCGCCGGGGAGCGCCGGGGAGCGCCTGGGAGCGGGAGCGCCTGGGAGCGCCGGGGAGCGCCTGGGAGCGCCGGGGAGCGCCTGGGAGCGCCGGGGAGCGCCTGGGAGCGCCGGGGAGCGCCTGGGAGCGCCGGGGAGCGCGCCGGGGAGCGCCTGGGAGCGCTTGGGACCGCCTGGGAGCGCCAGGGAGCGCTTGGGAGCGCTTGGAGCCATTTGGGAATTTAGGGGCCAGCGGCCCTAAACCCTAAAAGGCTTTAGTTTGGGAGGTCGCCGGCCATGCGGCAGGGGGTGGGAAGATGTTGCAACTCCTGCCCCCTTCGCCGAGCTTGCTCGGGTCGGCGAACCGCCCCCCCAATCAAGCTTGCCGAAGGGGGGGCAGCATTGCCTGGACTGTCGGCCGCTGCGCTAAGAGAAGCCCTAAACCCTAAACCCTAAACTGCAAGCCACGGGCGGTGCATCGTCGGAAGCCCGTGGCGCCTGGCCGAGCGATCAGCGAGCCTGCCCATACAGCGTGCGCCGCACCGACGAAGCGGCGATAGCCGCTGAGGAGGAATTCGCACGCCGCGCGGTGCATCCCCGTGGGTGATCTCCCAAGAAAAAGGACCCCTAACCCTCAGCCCTAGCAAGCGGCTTCCCCGCGGTCCGCTACATCCCCTGGGGCTCCAAACCTATGAAAATACAGCATGCGGTGCTCTCTGGGTGCTTCAAACCTATGCAATTACAGCATGCGGCGCTCCAGGCGCTTCCAAACGCTCCAGGCGCTCCGAGGGATTGTCCAAGCGCTCCCGGCACGCTCCCAAGCGCCCCCAAGCGTTCCCAGGCGCTCCCAGACGCTCCCAAGCGCTCCCAGGCGCTCCCAAGCGCTCCCAAGCGCTCCCACGCGCTCCCAGGCGTTTCCAAGCTTTCCCAAGCGCTCCCGGCACGCTCCCAAGCGCTCCACGGCGCTTCAGGCGCTCCTGGCACGTTCCCAGGCGCTCTCGGCACTGGGAACGCGCTGGCTGCGCCCCCAGGCGCTCCCAGGGGCTCCCAAGCGCTCCCGGCGCGCCCCCAGGCGCTCCCAGGCGCTCGCAGGCGCTCCCAAGCGCTCCCGGCACGCTCCTGGCGCGCTCCCAGGCGCTCGCAGGCGCTCTCCAGCGCTCCCAGCGCTGCCACAACTCCGAAGCGCTCCTGAGCGCTCCCCGGCGCTCCCAAGTGCTCCCAGGCGCCCAAGCATTCCCACGCGCTTTTAAGCACCCACAAGCGCTCCAAGGCGCCACGCGGCGCTCCCATGCGCTCCCGCGCGCTCCTAAGCGTACCCAGGCGTGCCCAGGGCTCTTGGGGGAAGCTCCAGGCGCTCTCCCAGCGCTGCCAGAGGGGCACCCCAAGGCATTCCACGGGCTCTGCCATGGAGGTGCTGCCGCAGCCATGCGCGCGCATCGTAGCGAGGGGGTGCCAGACCCACCCCCTCGCGCTCCCCCTCCAGCCGTCCGAAGCTCGCGCCGAAGGCGGCTGCGTCGATGATTGCAATCGCTTCAGCGGGGGGGCGACCCCAAAGGCGAAACCCAAAGCCGCGGGCGAATGTAACTGCCGTGCGCGTCGCCGTCAGCGAGCAGCCCGACGGCGCAGCCACTCGCTCGAGGCCCGCGGGAAACCATGGGATTGCCACGCCAGCGCCTTCGCAGTGCTGCTTTCCAATGCCGAAGGCAAATGCCGGACCCCTGTGGAACTGCTGCGCCAGCGGCAGCACGCCGGCGAAGCTCCACGCCCGAGGCGACCTGACGCGCCAGCGCCATGCACCCTGCGCGCGTGCTCGCATCGGCGCGCATTGCTACGGCCGCGGCCGCGCGCGCGCATCCCAGCATTCACAGCCCAGTGTCACAACCCAGTGCCGAAGGCAAAGGCGGCAACGCATGGACATGCTGCGCCAGCGGCAGCCCAACGGCGAAGCTCAACGCCGAAATCGCCAAAGGCTGCCTCTTCGACGGGGCGACGAGCCGACGCGCCTACGTCACGCGCCCTGCGCGCATGCTCAAGTGGATGCGCAATGCCACGGCCGCGTCGGCGATCGCCTGCGCTCGCCACGTCGACAGCCCCCCGTGATAGGGGGGCTGGGGGGAGAAACCCTAAACCCTAAAAGGCTTCACTCTGGGTGGTCTGGGGCGGGAATGCAAAGTTCGGAGCGCGCGCGGCCTGGGCCGCGATCCCCCCCGACACTCCTGGTGAGGGGGGATCGCAGCCAGCGCGCGCTTTCTTTTATGCAGGCCCTAAACCCTAAACCCTAAACCCTAAACCCTAAACCCTAAACTAAGGCTACCTAACCCCACGCTTGGGGATCTACGATGCAAAGATAAACCATGCTTGATTTTCGAAGAGTACAACACCCTAAACCCCGGGACCTTTCGTCCTCGGATGACGCTCTACATGTCTCCGACACGTAAAAACACGTGTGTGGGGCGCCTGGGAGCGCCTGGGAGCGTCTGGGAGCGCCTGGGAGCGCCTGGGAGCGCCTGGGAGCGCCTGGGAGCGTGCGAGAGCGCCTGGGAGCGCCGGGGAGCGCCTGGGAGCGCCGGGGAGCGCCTGGGAGCGCCGGGGAGCGCCCGGGAGCGCCTGGGAGCGCCTGGGAGCGCCGGGGAGCGCCGGGGAGCGCCTGGGAGCGCTTGGGACCGCCTGGGAGCGCCAGGGAGCGCTCGGGAGCGCTTGGAGCCATTTGGGAATTTAGGGGCCAGCGGCCCTAAACCCTAAAAGGCTTTAGTTTGGGAGGTCGCCGGCCATGCGGCCGGGGGTGGGAAGATGTTGCAACTCCTGCCCCCTTCGCCAAGCTTGCTCGGGTCGGCGAACCGCCCCCCCAATCAAGCTTGCCGAAGGGGGGGCAGCATTGCCTGCGCTGTCGGCCGCTGCGCTAAGAGAAGCCCTAAACCCTAAACCCTAAACTGCAAGCCACGGGCGGTGCATCGTCAGAAGCCCGCGGCGCCTGGCCGAGCGATCAGCGAGCCTGCCCATACAGCGTGCGCCGCACCGACGAAGCGGCGATAGCCGCTGAGGAGGAATTCGCACGCCGCGCGGTGCATCCCCGTGGGTGTTCTCCCAAGAAAAGGAACCCCTAACCCTCAGCCCTAGCAAGCGGCTTCCCTGCGCGCTCCTACATCCCCTGGGGCTCCAAACCCATGAAAATGCAGCATGCGGTGCCCCCTGGGTGCTCCAAACCTATGAAATTACAGCATGCGGCGCCCCAAGCGCTTCCAGACGCTCCAGGCGCTCCCAAAGACTCTCCAAGCGCTTCCGGCACGCTCCCAGGCGCTCCCAGGCGCTCCCAAGCGCTCCCAAGCGCTCCCAGGCGCTCCCAAGCGCTCCCAAGCGCTCCCAAGCGCTCCCAAGCGCTTCCAAGCTTTCCCAAACGCTCCCGGCACGCTCCCAAGCGCTCCACGGCGCTTCAGGCGCTCCCGGCACGCTCCCAGGCGCTCTCGGCACGCTCCCACGCGCTCCCAAGCGCTCTCAGGCGCTCCCGAGCGCTTTCAAGCGCTCCTGGGCGCTCCCAGCGCTGCCACAACTCCGAAGCGCTCCTAAGCGCTCCCCTGCGCTCCCAGGTGCCCCCAGGCGCCCAAGCATTCCCACGCGCTTTTCAGCGCCCACGAGCGCTCCAAGGCGCCACGCGGCGCTCCCATGCGCTCCCGCGCGCTCCCAAGCGTGCCCAGGCGGTTCCAGGCAGTCCCAGGGCTCCTGGGGGAAGCTCCAGGTGCTCTCCCAGCGCTGCCAGATGGCCCCCCCAAGGCATTCCACGGGCTCTGCCATGGAGGTGCTGCCGCAGCCATGCGCGCGCATCGTAGCGAGGGGGTGCCAGACCCACCCCCTCGCGCTCCCCCTCCAGCCGCCCGAAGCTCGCGCCGAAGGCGGCTGCGTCGATGATTGCAATCGCTTCAGCCGGGGGGCGACCCCAAAAGCGAAACCCAAAGCCGCGGGCGAATGCAACTGCCGTGCGCGTCGCCGTCAGCGAGGAGCCCGAGGGCGCAACCACTCGCTCGAGGCCCGCGGGGAACCATGGAATTGCCGCGCCAGCGCCTTCGCAGCGTTGCTTTCCAATGCCGAAGGGAAATGCCGGACCCCTATGGAACTGCTGCGCCAGCGGCAGCCCACCGGCGAAGCTCCACGCCGAAGGTGCAAACGGCTGCCTCATCGACGAGGCAACCTGACGCGCCAGCGCCATGCACCCTGCGCGCGTGCTCGCATCGGCGCGCATTGCTACGGCCGCGGCCGCGCGCGCGCTTCCCAGCATTCGCAGCCCAGTGTCACAACCCAGTGCCGAAGGCAAAGGCGGCAACGCATGGACATGCTGCGCCAGCGGCAGCCCAACGGCGAAGCTCAACGCCGAAATCGCCAAAGGCTGCCTCTTCGACGGGGCGACGCGCCGACGCGCCTACATCACGCGCCCTGCGCGCATGCTTAAGTGGATGCGCAGTGCCACGGCCGCGTCGGCGATCGCCTGCGCGCGCCACTTCGACAGCCCCCCGTGATAGGGGGGTTGGGGGGAGAAACCCTAAACCCAAAAAGGCTTCACTCTGGGTGGTCTGGGGCGGGAATGCGACTAACCGTGGCGCGCGCGGCCTGGGCAGCGATCCCCCCCAACAGCCCTGATGTGGGGGGGATCGCAGCCAGCGCGCGCTTGCGCCTATGCAGGCCCTAAACTGCAAGCCACGGGCGGTGCATCGTCAGAAGCCCGTGGCGTCTGGCCGAGCGCTCAGCGAGCCTGCCCATACAGCGTGCGCCGCACCGACGAAGTGGCGATAGCCGCTGAGGAGGAATTCGCACGCCGCGCGGTGCATCCCCGTGGTGTTCTCCTAAGAAAAGGAACCCCTAACCTTCAGCCCTAGCAAGCGGGTCCCCTACGATCCGCTGCATCCCCTGGGGCTCCAAACCTATGAAAATACAGCATGCGGTGCCCCCTGGGTGCTCCAAACCTATGAAATTACCGCATGCGGCGCTCCAAGCGCTTCCAAACGCTCCAGGCGCTCCCAAGGACTCTCCAAGCGCTCCCGGCACGCTCCCAAGCGCCCCCTGGCGTTCCCAGGCGCTCCCAAGCGCTCCCAGGCGCTCCCAACCGCCCCCGGGCGCTTCCAAGCGCTCCCAGGCGCTCCCGGCACGCTCCCAAGCGCTCCACGGCGCCACAGGCGCTCCCGGCACGCTCCCAGGCGCTCTCGGCGCGCTTCCACGCGCTCCCAGGCGCTCCCAGGCGCTCCCAAGCGCCCCCAAGCGCTCCGAAGCGCTCCCATGCGCTCCCGGCACGCTCCCAGGCGCGCGCTGGCTGCGCTCCCAAGCGCTCCCAGGCGCTCCCAAACGCTCCCGGCACGCCCCCACGCGCTTCCCAGGCGCTCGCAGGCGTTCCCAAGCGCTCCCGGCACGCTCCTGGCGCGCTCCCAGGCGCTCGCAGGCGCTCCCCAGCGTTCCCAGCGCTGCCACGACTCCGAAGCGCTCCTAAGCGCTCCCTGGCGCTCCCAGGTGCTCCCAGGCGCCCAAGCATTCCCACGCGCTCTGAAGCACCCACAAGCGCTCCAAGGCGCCACGCGGCGCTCCCATGCGCTCCCGCGCGCTCTCGCGCGCACCCAAGCGTGCCCAGGCGGTTCCAGGCGGCCCCAGGGGGAAGCTCCAGGCGCTCTCCCAGCGCTGCCAGAGGGCCCCCCCGAGGAATTCCACGGGCTCTGCCATGGAGGTGCTGCCGCAGCCATGCGCGCGCATCGTAGCGAGGGGGTGCCAGACCCACCCCCTCGCGCTCCCCCTCCAGCCGTCCGAAGCTCGCGCCGAGGGCGGCTGCGTCGACGATTGCAATCGTTTCAGCGGGGGGGCGACCCCAAAAGCGAAACCCAAAGCCGCGGGCGAATGTAATTGCCGTACGCGTCGCCGTCAGCGAGGAGCCCGACATTAGAGAAAGCGCGCGCTGGCTGCGATCCCCCCACATCAAGGTTGTTGGGGGGGATCGCTGCCCAGGCCGCGCGCGCCGCGGTTAGTCGCACTCCCGCCCCAGACCACCCAGAGTGAAGCCTTTTAGGGTTTAGGGCTTCCCCCCCCAACCCCCCTTATCACGGGGGGCTGTCGAAGTGTTGCGCGCAGGCGATCGCCGACGCGGCCGTGGCACTGCGCATCCACGTGAGCACGCGCGCAGGGCGCGTGGCGTAGGCGGCGCTTCGGCTCGCTGTCCCGTCGAAGAGGCAGCCGTTGGCGATGGCGGCGTTGAGCTTCGCCGCTGGGCTGCCGCTGGCGCGGCGTGCCCATGTGTTGTCGCTTTTGCTGTCGGCACTGGGTTGGGACACTGGGCTGCGAATGCTGGGAAGCGCGCGCGCGGCCGCGGCCGTGGCCATGCGCGCCCATGCGAACGCGCGCGCAGGGTGCATGGCGCTGGCGCGCCAGGTCGCCTCGTCCTTGAGGCAGCGGTTTGCGCCTTCTGTGTGGAGCTTTGCCGGAGGGCTGCCGCTGGCGCAGCAGATCCACAGGGGTCTGGCATTTGCCGTCGGCATTGGAAAGCAGCACTGCGAGGGCGCTGGCGCGGCAATCCCATGGTTTCCCGTGGGCCTGGAGCGAGTGGTTGCGCCGTCGGGCTCCTCGCTGACGGCGACGCGCACGGCAGTTACATTCGCCCGCGGCTTTGGGTTTCGCCTTTGGAGTCGCCCCCCCGCTGAAAAGCGATTGCAATCATCGACGCAGCCGCCCTCGGCGCGAGCTTCGGACGGCTGGAGGAGGAGCGCGAGGGGGTGGGTCTGGCGCCCCCTCGCTACGATGCGCGCGCATGGCTGCGGCAGCACCTCCATGGCAGAGCCCGTGCGTCGATGATTGCAATCGCTTCAGCGGGGGGGCGACCCCAAAGGGGTAACCCAGAGCCGCGGGCGAATGTAACTGCCGTGCGCGTCGCCGTCAGCGAGGAGCCCGACGGCGCAACCACTCGCTCCGGGCCCACGGGGAACCATGGGATTGCAGCGCCAGCGCCTTCGCAGTGCTGCTTTCCGATGCCGACGGCAAATGCCAGACCCCTGTGGAACTGCTGCGCCAGCGGCAGCCCACCGGCGAAGCTCCGCGCCGAAGGTGCAAACGACTGCCTCATCGACGAGGCGAGCTGACGCGCCAGCGCCATGCATCCTGCGCGCGTGCTCGCATCGGCGCGCATTGCTACGGCCGCGGCCGCACGCGCGCATCCAAGCATTCACAGCCCAGTGTCACAACCCAGTGCCGAAGGCAAAGGCGGCAACGCATGGACATGCTGCGCCAGCGGCAGCCCAACGGCGAAGCTCAACGCCGAAATCGCCGAAGGCTGCCCCTTCGACGGGGCGACGAGCCGACGCGCCTACGTCACGCGCCCTGCGCGCGTGCTCGCGTGGATGCGCAGTGCCACGGCCGCGTCGGCGATCGCCTGCGCGCGCCACTTCGACAGCCCCCCGTGATAGGGGGGTTGGGGGGAGAAACCCTAAACCCTAAAAGGCTTCACTCTGGGTGGTCTGGGGCGGGAGTGCGACTAACCGTGGCGCGCGCGGCTTGGGCAGCGATCCCCCCCAACAATCTTGATGTGGGGGGGATCGCAGCCAGCGCGCGCTTGCGCCAATGCAGGCCCTAAACCCTAAACCCTAAACCCTAAACCCTAAACCCTAAACCCTAAATTCCCAAGCACCTCGTTGTGCTTCTGCCCACCCCACCGCGCATCACCGTCGCCGTCTACGAGAGACAGGGCTTCTCTGAGATGCTTCAGCTGGTTGCCCGACTGGGTCGTCCTGGTAGCCTAGGGCTACCTGACCCCACGCTTGGGGATCTACGATGCAAAGATAAACCATGCTTGATCTTCGAAGAGTACAACACCCTAAACCCGGGGACCTTTCGTCCTCGGATGTCGCTCTACATGTCTCCGACACGTAAAAAAACGTGTGGAGCGCTCTAAGCGCTTCTGGGCGCACTTGGGAGCGCCTGGGAGCGCTTGGGAGCGCTTGGGAGCGCCTGGGAGCGCCTGGGAGCGCCTGGGAGCGCTTGGGAAGCGCCTGGGAGCGCCTGGGAGGGAGCGCCGGGGAGCGCCTGGGAGGAGCGCCTGGGAGCGCCGGGGAGCGCCTAGGAGCGCCGGGGAGCGCTTGGGAGCGCCGGGGAGCGCCGTGGAGCGCCTGGGAGCACCTGGGAGCGCCTGGGAGCGCCTGGGAGCGCCGGGGAGCGCCGGGGAGCGCCTGGGAGCGCTCGGGAGCGCCTGGGAGCGCCTGGGAGCGCCTGGGAGCGCCTGGGATCGCCAGGGAGCTCCTGGGAGCGCTTGGGAGCGCTTCGGAACGCGCCGGGAGCGCCAGGGAGCGCCGGGGAGCGCCTGGGAGCGCCTGAGAGCGCTTGCGAACGCGAGGGAGCGCCTGGGAGCGCCAGGGAGCGCCTGGGAGCGCTTGGCATGCATTTGGGAATTTAGGGGCCAACGGCCCTAAACCCTAAAAGGCTTTAGTTTGGGAGGTTGCCGGCCATGCGGCCGGGGGTGGGAAGATGTTGCACCTCCTGCCCCCTTCGCCAAGCTTGCTCGGGTCGGCTAACCGCCCCCCCAATCAAGCTTGCCGAAGGGGGGGCAGCATTGCCTGGACTGTCGGCCGCTGCGCTAAGAGAAGCCCTAAACCCTAAACCCTAAACCCTAAACCCTAAACCCTAAACCAGGTTTAGGGTTTAGGGTTTAAGGTATGGGCGCATATACTTCTGCGAGCGGCATTCGTGAGGCTCGCAGCCCCCCAAGGATTGCGACGTCCCGCTCAGATCTGTCTGGTGCCTCGCTCTGCTGGACCCGCCAGCAACCCTCGAAAGTGGCGACAGTTTCTCAGATCGCAGCCCCCCGGGGCGAGGTCCCGCTCAGATCCGCGCGGTGCCTCACTCCGCAGGACCCACCAGCAGCCCTCGAAAGTGGCGATAGTTTCGCAGATCGCAGCCCCCATGGACGGCGAGGTCCTGCTCAGATCTGCGCTGTGCCTCACTCCGCTGAACCCACCAGCAGCCCTCGAAAGAGGCAGCAGTCTCACAGATCGCAGCCCCCCAGGGACGGCGAGGTCTCGCTCGGGTCCGCGCGGTGCTTCGCTCCGCAGGACCCACCAGCAACCTTTGAAAGTGGCGACAGTTTCGCAGATCGCAGCCCCCCAGGGACGGCGAGGTCCCGCTCTAATCCGCGCGGCGCCTCACTCCGCAGGACCCACCAACAGCCCTCGAGGGTGGCGACAGCTTCCCAGATCGCAGCCCCTCAGGGACGGCGAGGTCCCGTTCAAACCCGCGCGGTGCCTTACTCCGCAGGACCAACCAGCAGCCTTCGAAAGTGGCGACAGCTTCAAGATCGCAGCCCCTCAGGGACGGCGAGGTCCCGTTCAGGTCCGCGCGGTGCCTCACTCCGCTGGCCTCCCCGGCAGCCCTCGAAAATGGCGACAGTCTCGCAGATCACAGCCCTCCAGGGACGGCGAGGTCTCGCTCGGGTCCGCGCGGTCACTCAGCAGGACCCGCCAGCAGCCCACGAAAGTGGCGACAGTTTCACAGATCGCGGCCCCCCAGGGACAGCGAGGTCCCGCTCAGATCCGCGCGGTGCCTCAGTCCGCAGGACCCACCAGCCGCCCTCGAAAATGGCGACAGTTTCGCAGATCGCAGCCCCCCCAAGGACGGCAAGGTCCCGCTCAGGTCCGCGCTGTGCCTCGCTCCGCAGGGCCCACCAGCAGCCATCGAAAACAGCGACAGTTTCGCAGATCGCAGCCACCCAGGGACGGCGAGGTCCCGTTCAGGTCCTCGCAGTGCTTCGCTCCGCAGGATTCACCGGCAACCTACGAAAGCGGCGACAACTTCGCAGATCGCAGCCCCCCAGGGACGGCGAGGTCCCGCCCAGGTCCGTACGGTGCCACACTCAGCAGGACCCGCCAGCAGCCCACGAAAGTGGCGACAGGTTCGCAGATCGCGGCCCCCCAGGGACAGCGAGGTCCCGCCCAGGTCCGCGCGGTGCATCAATCCGCAGGACCCACCAGCAGCCCTCGAAAGCGGCGACAGTTTCGCAGATCGCAGCCACCCAAGGACGGCGAGGTCCCGTTCAGGTCCGCGCGGTGCCTCACTCCGCAGGACCCACCAGCAGCCTTCGAAAGTGGCGACAGTTTCGCAGATCGTAGCCCCCCAGGGACGGCGAGGCCCCGCTCAGGTCCGCGCGGTGCCTCGCTCTGCTGGACCCACCAGCAGTCCTCGAAAGTGGCGACAGCTTCGCACATCGCAGCCCACCAGGGACAGGTCCGCGCAGTGCATCACTCCGCAGGACCCACCGGCAGCCTTCGAAAGTGGCGACAGTTTCGCAGATCGCAGCCCCCCCAGGGACGGCGAGGTCCCGCTCAGATCCGCGCGGTGCCTCACTCCGCAGGACCGGGGGCTGCGATCTGTGAGACGGTCGCCACTTTCGAGGGCTGCTGGGGAGGCCATCAGAGAGGGCACTCACCGCGGATCCAAACAGGACCTCGCCATCCCTGGGGGGCTGCGATCTGTGAGACGGTCGCCACTTTCGAGGGATGCTGGGGAGGCCAGCAGAGAGGGCATCACCGCGGATCCAAACAGGACCTCGCCATCCCTGGGGGGCTGCGATCTGTGAGACGGTCGCCACTTTCGAGGGATGCTGGGGAGGCCAGCAGAGAGGGCACTCACCGCGGATCCAAACATGACCTCGCCATCCCTGGGGGGCTGCGATCTGTGAAACTGTCGCCGCTTTCGAGGGCTGCTGGGGAGGCCATCAGAGAGGGCACTGACCGCGGATCCAAACAGGACCTCGCCATCCCTGGGGGGCTGCGATCTGTGAGACGGTCGCCACTTTCGAGGGATGCTGGGGAGGCCAGCAGAGAGGGCACTCACCGCGGATCCAAACATGACCTCGCCATCCCTGGGGGGCTGCGATCTGTGAAACTGTCGCCGCTTTCGAGGGCTGCTGGGGAGGCCATCAGAGAGGGCACTCACCGCGGATCCAAACAAGACCTCGCCATCCCTGGGGGGCTGCGATCTGCGAAACTGTCGCCACTTTCGAAGGCTGCTGGGGAGGCCAGCAGAGAGGGCACTCACCGCGGATCCAAACAGGACCTCGCCATCCCTGGGGGGCTGCGATCTGCGAAGCTGTCGCCGCTTTCGACGGCCGCTGGTGGGTCCAGCGGAGCGAGGCACCGCGCAGATCTGAGCGAGGCATCGCCGTCCCTGGGGGGCTGCGATCTGCAAAAAACTGTTGCCACTTTCCAAGGCTGCTGGTGGGCCCTGCGGAGTGAAGCACCGCGCGGGTTTGTACGGGGCCTCGCCGTCCCTGGTGGGCTGCGATGTGCGAAGCTGTCGCCACTTTCGAGGACTGCTGGTGGGTCCTGTGGAGCGAGGCACCGCGCGGACCTGAGTGGGACCTCGCAGCCCCTGGGTGCTGCGATCTGCGAAACTGTCGCCACTTTCGACCCGCAGAAACATCTGCTGAGCTCGATGAGCTAGGGGAACTACAAGAAAGAAGTGCAGGAAACGGAGGCCGGTCATGCACTCGCCGATACCTCGTTGCTCTGTCATCGTCTTTGCTGTTGCATGATCCTTATCTGGCCTGCCGGCGCCGCGGCTCGTGCTGGCGGTCGCCCTTCGGGCCCGCGGGAACATCTTCTGAGACAAGTGGACGCCGCCGCCTTACTTGCAGGCAGCGCATTGCATTCGCGGACAGCAGCATGGCAGACCGCAGTGAGATCCTTACTCGCGTGGTGTTGCCAAGCCTGGTGGAGACGCGCGTGATCGACCTGAAGTCCCAATCGCGCGTGCACTGTACCTGCGTGGCGTTCAGGCACGCGCGTGATGCTGCTCGCTCCGCGTTCAACCAGTCCGTCGCCAGTGCAACTTTGGACGATGGACAACCGATTGATGATGCGCGACCCCGGCCTTGAGTTTCTTTCCCGCGGGCCGCCCGCAGACCTGGCGGCGCGCCTGCGAGCGTTCAGCTCCCGCGCTGCAATGTGCGGGAAGGAGGCGGAGAAGCTAGCGGGCGAGCTACGCCTCGCTCGTTCCCTGCACTCTAAACTAGTTCATGTGGAACTCTGCGACGGCATGGCGCAGGCAGCGCTGCGGGTTTAGCTCGCACTTGAAAAACGCGGCAGTCTTCTGTCTCCTCCCGCCACTTTCATCGTCGTCCTATTCCCCGCCTCACCTTCTCCATGCATGATGCTGCTTCCGCGATGGCCTTTCGCCCCCCCCGCCCTCCATTCCATCCCTCACCTACCCCTCGTTCCCGTGCCCGTTCTTCTTCGATCCTGGGGCTCTCAAGCCTCGTTCGGATCGGATCGTCGTCCTGTTGAGTGCAAAGGCGCTGTTCCCGTCTCCCCATCGCCCACAGCAATCGCCGCGTTACACTTGTCGTTGTTCCTGTAATGTTGGCAATTACTCCTCTTGCCATTTGATGCGCGTTGGGTTTGCGTTTAGGGTTGCGTCGTCAGGGTATGTTTGTTTGCCTTTTTTTTTCCCACCTCCTTGGTTGGGTACTTGTTTCCAACCCTTCTTGGTTGGTGTTACTTGTTTTGAATTAGAGCACTGCGGTCTCACCTTCCTTCCTTCCTTCCTGCCTTCCTTCCTTCCTCTTCCTTCCGCCCCCTCCCGGCCTCCTCCTCTCTTTCTCTCCCGGGAGGGGCTTGCGATCTGTGAAACCGTTCGCCAACTTTCGAGGGCTGCTGGGGCCCAGCGGAGTGACCGCCTACGGGGATTCAGATAACCTCGCATCTGGGGAGGCTGCGATCTGTGAAAAACTGTCGCCACTTTCGGAGGCTGCTGGGGGGCCCAGCGGGGTGACGCCCTACGGGGACTCAGATTAGACCTCGCCATCCCTGGGGGGCTGCGATCTGTGAAACTGTCGCCACTTTCGAGGGCTGCTGGGGGGCCCAGCGGAGTGACGCCCTACGGGGATTCAGATTAAACCTCGCCATTCCTGGGGGGCTGCGATCTGTGAAACTGTCGCCACTTTCGAGGGATGCTGGGGGGCCCAGCGGAGTGACGCTCTACGGGGATTCAGATTCGACCTCGCCATCCCTGGGGGGCTGCGATCTGTGAAACTGTCGCCACTTTCGAGGCTGCGTGGGGGGCCCAGCGGAGTGACGCCCTACGGGGATTCAGATTAGACCTCGCCATCCTTGGGGGGCTGCGATCTGTGAAACTGTCGCCATTTTCGAGGCCTGCTGGGGGGCCCAGCGGAGTGACGCCCTACGGGGATTCAGATTAGAGCTCGCCATCCCTGGGGGGCTGCGATCTGTGAAACTGTCGCCACTTTCGAGGCTGCTGGGGGGCCCAGCGGAGTGACGCCCTACGGGGATTCAGATTAGATCTCGCCATCCCTGGGGGGCTGCGATCTGTGAAACTGTCGCCACTTTCGAGGGCTGCTGGGGGGCCCAGCGGAGTGACGCCCTGGGGGATTCAGATTCTACATCGCATCACTGGGGGGCTTGCGAATATGTGAAAACGTCGCCACTTTCGAGGCTGCTGGGGGGCCCCAGCGGAGTTGTTAGTGACGCCCTACGGGATCAAATTAGACCTCGCCATCCCTGGGGGGCTGCGAATCTGTGAAACTGTCGCCACGTTCGAGGCCTGCTGGGGGGCCCAGCACAGTGACGCCACGGGCGGATTCAAATTAGACCTCGCCATCCCTGGGGGGCTGCGATCTGTGAAACTGTCGCCACTTTCGAGGGCTGCTGGGGGGCCCAGCGGAGTGACGTCTTACGGGGACTCATATTAGACCTCGCCATCCCTGGGGGGCTGCGATCTGTGAAACTGTCGCCACTTTCGAGGCTGCTGGGGGGCCCAGCGGAGTGACGCCCTACGGGGATTCAGATTAGACCTCGCCATCCCTGGGGGGCTGCGATCTGTGAAACTGTCGCCACTTTCGAGGCTGCTGGGGTGCCCAGCGGAGTGACGCCCTACGGGGATTCAGATTAGACCTCGCCATCCCTGGGGGGCTGCGATCTGTGAAACTGTCGCCACTTTCGAGGGCTGCTGGGGGGGCCCAGCACAGTGGGTACCCACGGCGGATTCAAATGGGACCTCGCCATCCCTGGGGGGCTGCGATCTGTGAAACTGTCGCCACTTTCGAGGGCTGCTGGGGGGCCCAGCGGAGTGACGCCCTGCGGGGATTCAGATTAGACCTCGCCACCCCTGGGGGGCTGCGATCTGTGAAACTGTCGCCACTTTCGAAGGCTGCGTGGGGGGCCCAGCGGAGTGACGCCCTACGGGGACTCAGATTAGACCTCGCCATCCCTGGGGGGCTGCGATCTGTGAAACTGTCGCCACTTTCGAAGGCTGCTGGGGGCCAGCGGAGTGACGTCCTACGGGGACTCAGATTAAACCTCGCCAGCGCTGGGGGCTACGATCTGTGAAACTGTCGCCACTTTCGAGGGCTGCTGTGGGGCCCATGAAACTGTCGCCACTTTCGAGACCTGCTGCGGGGACCAGCATAGTGACGTCCTACGCGGACGCAGATTGGACCCGTCATTCTACTTCGATTATCCCGCATCTGCGATCGACTGTATGTGTGCGAGGAACTAGACATGGAGTGGTCTGGCACTGACTGACGTCAAATCGTTGTGTGCCAGTGTCTCCTGGGGTGTTGCCTGATGTGGATGCAGCTCGTCGGCGCTGCGACTCGAGCTGGCGGTCGTCCTTCGGACCCGCAGAAACATCTGCTGAGCTCGATGAGCTAGGGGAACTACAGGAAAGAAGTGCAGGAAACGGAGGCCGGTCATGCACTCGCCGATACCTCGTTGCTCTGTCATCGTCTTTGCTGTTGCATGATCTTATCTGGCCTGCCGGCGCCGCGGCTCGAGCTGGCGGTCGCCCTTCGGGCCCGCGGGAACATCTTCTGAGACAAGTGGACGCCGCCGCCTTACTTGCAGGCAGCGCATTGCATTCGCGGACAGCAGCATGGCAGACCGCAGTGAGATCCTCAGTCGCGTGGTGTTGCCAAGCCTGGTGGAGACGCGCGTGATCGACCTGAAATCCCAATCGCGCGTGCACTGTACCTGCGTGGCGTTCAGGCACGCGCGTGATGCTGCTCGCTCCGCGTTCAACCAGTACGTCGCCAGTGCAACTTTGGACGATGGATAACCGATTGATGATACGCGACCCCGGCCTTGAGTTTCTTTCCCGCGGGCCGCCCGCAGACCTGGCGGCGCGCCTGCGAGCGTTCAGCTCCCGCGCTGAAATGTGCGGGAAGGAGGCGGAGAAGCTAGCGGGCGAGCTACGCCTCGCTCGTTCCTTGCACTCTAAACAAGTTTTATCATGTGGAACTCTGCGACGACATGGCGCAGGCAGCGCTGCGGGTTTAGCTCGCACTTGAAAAACGCGGCAGTCTTCTGTCTCCTCCCGCCACTTTCATCGTCGTCCTATTCCCCGCCTCACCTTCTCCATGCATGCTGCTGCTTCCGCGATGGCCTTTCGCCCCCCCCGCCCTCCATTCCATCCCTCTCCTACCCCTCGTTCCCGTACCCGTTCTTCTTCGATCCTGGGGCCTCAAGCCTCGTTCTTTCGATCGTCGTCCTGTGAATCGTGCAACGCATGCGCGTCCCATGTAGCTTGCACAGCAAATCGCCGCGTCTACACTGTCGCTGTTCCTGCTAATGTTGGCATACTCCTCTTGCCATTTGATGCGCGTGGGTTGGGTCCGTCGCAGGGTAATATTTTTCCCAACCCTCCTGCGTTGGGTACTCGTTTTGAATAGAGCACTGTGGTCTCCACCTTCCTCCTCCTCCCGCCCCCTCTCCTCCTCTCTTCGTTCCTGCTCTCCTCTCTTGCTTGCCTTCTCCTCCTCTCTTCGCTCCTCCTCTTCTCTTCTCTTGCCTTTCACGTCATCCCTGGCGGGCTGCGATCTGCGGAACTGTCACCACTTTCGAGGGCTGCTGGTGGGTCCAGCGGAGTGAGGCACCACGGGGACTCAGATTAGACCTCGCCATCCTGGGGGGGGGGGCTGCGATCTGTGAAACTGTCGCCACTTTCGAGGGCTGCTGGTGGGTCCAGCGGAGTGAGGCACCACGGGGACTCATATTAGACCTCGCCATCTCTGGGGGGGGCTGCGATCTGTGAAACTGTCGCCACTTTCGAGGGCTGCTGGTGGGTCCAGCGGAGTGAGGCACCACGGGGACTCAGATTAGACCTCGCCATCCCTGGGGGGCTGCGATCTGTGAAACTGTCACCACTTTCGAGGGCTGCTGGTGGGTCCAGCTGAGTGAGGCACCACGGGGACTCAGATTAGACCTCGCCATCTCTGGGGGTGGCTGCGATCTGTGAAACTGTCACCACTTTCGAGGGCTGCTGGTGGGTCCAGCGGAGTGAGGCACCACGCGGACTCAGATTAGACCTCGCCATCTCTGGGGGGCTGCGATCTGTGAAACTGTCGCCACTTTCGAGGGCTGCTGGTGGGTCCAGCGGAGTGAGGCACCACGGGGATTCAGATTAGACCACGCCATCTGTGGGGGCTGCGATCTGTGAAGCTGTCGCCACTTTCGAGGACTGCTGGTGGGTCCAGCGGAGTGAGGCACCACGGGGACGGGGACTCCGATTAGACCTCGCCATCCCTGGGGGGCTGCGATCTGTGAAACTGTCGCCACTTTCGAGGGCTGCTGGTGGGTCCAGCGGAGTGAGGCACCACGGGGACTCAGATTAGATCTCGCCATCCCTGGGGGGCTGCGATTTGCGATGTGAAACCGTCGCCACTTTCGAGGGCTGCTGGGGGGCCCAGCGGAGTGAGGCCCCACGGGGACTCAGATTAGACCTCGCCATCTCTGGGGGGCTGCGATCTGCGAAATTGTCGCCACTTTCGAGGGCTGCTGGGGTGACCAGCGGAGTGAGCCCCCACGGGGACTCAGATTAGACCTCGCCATCGCTGGGGGGGGGCTGCGATTTGCGAAATTGTCGCCAGTTTCGAGGGCTGCTGGGGGGGGGGGCAGTGGAGTGGGGCATCAGATTCGACCTCGCCATTCCTGGGGGACTGCGATTTGCGAAACCGTCGCCACTTTCGATGGCTGCTGGGGGGCCAGCGGAGTGGGTCCTACGCAGACTCAGGCTCGACTTCGCCATCCCCGAAGGGCTGCGATCTGCGAAACTGTCGCCACTTTCGAGGGCTGCTGGGGGGCCCAGCGGAGTGGGGACATATTCGGATTCATAGACCTCGCCATCCTTGAAGGGCTGCGATCTGCGAAACGGTCACCACTTTCGAGGGCTGCTGGGTGGCCCAGCGGAGTGACGTCATACGCGAGCCTGGGGCTTTAATCCTCGTTCTTTCGATCGTCGTCGTGTGAGCCGTGCAATGCGTGCGCATCCCATGTAGTTTGCACAGCAGTTCACATCGCCTACATTATCGTTGTTCCTGCTAATGTTGGCCTACTCCTCTTGCCACTTGATGCACGTGGGTTGGGTACGTCGCAGGGTAATTTTCCCAACCCTCCTGCGTTGGGTACTCGTTTTGAATAGAGCACTGCGGTCTCCACCTTCCTTCCTTCCCGCCTCCTCCTCCTCTCTTCCCTCTTCCTCTCCTCTCTTGCTTCCCTTCTCCGCCTCTCTTCGCTCCTCCTCTTCTCTTCTCTTGCCTTTCACGTCATCCCTGGCGGGCTGCGATCTGCGGAACTGTCACCACTTTCGAGGGCTGCTGGTGGGTCCAGCGGAGTGAGGCACCACGGGGACTCAGATTAGACCTCGCCATCCCTGGGGGGGGGGGGCTGCGATCTGTGAAACTGTCGCCACTTTCGAGGGCTGCTGGTGGGTCCAGCGGAGTGAGGCACCACGGGGACTCAGATTAGACCTCGCCATCTCTGGGGGGGGGCTGCGATCTGTGAAACTGTCACCACTTTCGAGGGCTGCTGGTGGGTCCAGCGGAGTGAGGCACCACGGGGACTCAGATTAGACCTCGCCATCTCTGGGGGGCTGCGATCTGTGAAACTGTCGCCACTTTCGAGGGCTGCTGGTGGGTCCAGCGGAGTGAGGCACCACGGGGACTCAGATTAGACCTCGCCATCTCTGGGGGGCTGCGATCTGTGAAACTGTCGCCACTTTCGAGGGTTGCTGGTGGGTCCAGCGGAGTGAGGCACCACGGGGACTCAGATTAGACCTCGCCATCCCTGTGTGAAACTGTCGCCACTTTCGAGGCTGCTGGTGGGTCCAGCGGAGTGAGGCACCACGGGGACTCAGATTAGACCTCGCCACCCCTGGGCGGCTGCGATCTGTGAAACTGTCGCCACTTTCGAGGGCTGCTGGTGGGTGGCCAGCGGAGTGAGGCACCACGGGGACTCAGATTCTGACCACGAGCAATGCTCGCGTGCCCTTGCTCTGCGGTTCGTGCCACGTGGCGCTGCGACTCGAGCTGGCGGTCGTCCTTCGGACCCGCAGAAACATCTGCTGAGCTCGATGAGCTAGGGGAACTACAGGAAAGAAGTGCAGGAAACGGAGGCCGGTCATGCACTCGCCGATACCTCGTTGCTCTGTCATCGTCTTTGCTGTTGCATGATCCTTATCTGGCCTGCCGGCGCCGCGGCTCGAGCTGGCGGTCGCCCTTCGGGCCCGCGGGAACATCTTCTGAGACAAGTGGACGCCGCCGCCTTACTTGCAGGCAGCGCATTGCATTCGCGGACAGCAGCATGGCAGACCGCAGTGAGATCCTCAGTCGCGTGGTGTTGCCAAGCCTGGTGGAGACGCGCGTGATCGACCTGAAGTCCCAATCGCGCGTGCACTGTACCTGCGTGGCGTTCAGGCACGCGCGTGATGCTGCTCGCTCCGCGTTCAACCAGTACGTCGCCAGTGCAACTTTGGACGATGGACAACCGATTGATGATGCGCGACCCCGGCCTTGAGTTTCTTTCCCGCGGGCCGCCCGCAGACCTGGCGGCGCGCCTGCGAGCGTTCAGCTCCCGCGCTGAAATGTGCGGGAAGGAGGCGGAGAAGCTAGCGGGCGAGCTACGCCTCGCTCGTTCCTTGCACTCTAAACAAGTTTTATCATGTGGAACTCTGCGACGACATGGCGCAGGCAGCGCTGCGGGTTTAGCTCGCACTTGAAAAACGCGGCAGTCTTCTGTCTCCTCCCGCCACTTTCATCGTCGTCCTATTCCCCGCCTCACCTTCTCCATGCATGCTGCTGCTTCCGCGATGGCCTTTCGCCCCCCCCGCCCTCCAGTCCATCCCTCTCCTACCCCTCGTTCCCGTGCCCGTTCTTCTTCGATCCTGGGGCCTCAAGCCTCGTTCTTTCGATCGTCGTCCTGTGAATCGTGCATCGCATGCGCATCCCATGTAGCTTGCACAGCAAATCGCCGCGTCTACACTGTCGTTGTTCCTGCTAATGTTGGCATGCTCCTCTTGCCATTTGATGCGCGTGGGTTGGGTGCGTCGCAGGGTAATTTTTTGTTTTTGCTTTTTTTCTACATTGTTGAAACTTATTTGGCACACCGAGGGTACCGCAGCGCATCCCGCATACCCTAATACGTAGCGTAACCCCTAAAAGTGCAGGATGCATAGGTGCCAAGAACTACAACAAGAGGTCAACGACGCATAGAGAATTGTCTGGTCCCACACTCTTTTCACCGATCGCCGGGGATACGCGCGCAGACTCACACGCAGTGTCTCGCCACCACCGTCTTCCCCCCACGGATAGCAGAGCAAACGCGCCTAGTCAAATCGCATTGCACCGTCAACGAGGAAACCCAACTTTCGGGGGGCGCATAGGCAATGGAACGAAATCTGGGTGGAGATAGAATTGCACCTTGCGCCGCGCCCTGACTAGAGAAAAACCTCACAGGCAACAATAGCAATTGCATAGCACTTGCGCACCACTAGGACAAGCTGACCACGCAATCTGCAAACAAACAACGCCACGCCAATAAATACATAGGTGCAAAGAAACACAGCAAGAGAGCAACGACACAGAGATAATCGTATGACCGCACGCTCTTTTCCACAGCCGCCGAGCCACATAGAAAGTCCTGGCGTGATGTCTCAAGCGACAAGCGCTCCGCGCAAGCCGTCGCGACGCGAATCCGACGTGTTTTACGGAGGATCGCGACATCGGCAGTTCCGAAATCTTGCCGCCGCGACGCGAATCCTACGTGTTTTACTAAGGATCGCGGCATCGGAAGGCCGCGCAGCCCGATTGGGCCCGCTGCAATCCCCGCGAACGCTAAGACGTAATATAAACCCTAAACCGTAAACCCTAAGACCTCAAGACGAACAAGCACACCGTATTGGCAAGCCCGCACGACATCATGACGAACGACGCAGACAGCTCTGATGGGCGCGCCGAAGCTTATCCGACGCGAGCAGCCCGATTCAAACCGCTGCAAACCCCGCGAACGCTAATACGTAGCGTAAACGTGAAATTTCTAACCCTTTAATAATTAAGCCCTAATTACAGTAAGACCAGTCGTTATGCAAACCCGCTCCATCTATTCTAAAAAATAGCATGTCCTGAGCATGCGTGCATAATCTATTGTATTTTACACTACAAAGTGCCCGGTCCTTGTTGCGAGCCCAGTCCATCTACTGCAAAAAAAGCATGTGCTGAGCATGTGTGCAGAATCTCTTGTATTTTACACTACAAAATGCCCGGCCCCCGTTGCGAGCCGGTTATGTAAACCCGCTTCATCTATTGCAACAAAAAAAACATTAGCTGAGCATGCGTGCACAATCTCTTGCATCTTACACTACAAAGTGCCCGGCCCCCGTTGCGAGCAGATATTTATTTGCAACAAATAGCCTGTGCTGCGCATGCGTGCAAAATCTCTTTCGCCCGACCTGACCCGTCCTGTCCGTTTTGCTTGGCCGACCCGTCCCGTCCGTTAGGGTACTCGCGCGCCAACACCCGACCCGATCCGTCGCGCTCGTTAGGGGCCGTCTGCCCGAACCGTTTCGCTTGTATGGGGCACACGGGTGTTGAAGTTTAACAGTTCTCTCGGGTGTGTCTCGATTGTCAGCTACCTCCCCACTTCTCTCCGCCTCATCATGTGTCCTTCTATGTTATTATTGTCAATGCTTTTCTGTGCACACATGTGCGCGTCGTACTTTACTGTTCCTTGCCTTCGGCCTATCCCACCACTATGCTATAGCATGGCATAGCAAGGCATGGATATTCCAAAAGTGGGGACCCCTATGTGCGCTGTCTTTTACTGATACTTGTCCGCACATAGGGGTTCATTTTTTGGGAACCCATGCTGTGCTATGCCATGCTATAGCACAGTGGCGGGATAGGCATAGGGCAAATAGTAGAAGGCAGCGCGCACATAGGGGCCCCCACTTGTTGAGGGCAAATGCTGTGCTATGCCATGCTATAGCACATTGGCGGGATAAGCCTAGGGCAAGTACGAATAAAAAGCAACGCGCACGTCGAGGTCCCCACACTTTGGGGACCCATGCTGTGCTATGCCATGTCATAGCACAGTGGCGAGATAGGCCTAAGGCAATAGGAGTAAAAGGTAACGCGCACATTGGGGTCCCCACTTTTTGGGGACCCATGCTGTGCCATGCCATGCTATAGCACAGTGGCGGGATAGGCCTAGGGCAAGTAACAGTAAAAGGCGACGCGCACAAAGGGGTGCCCACTTTTTTGGGACCCATGCTGTGTCATGCCATGCTATAGCACATTGGCGGGATAGGCCCAAGGGCAATTAACAGTAAAAGCAACGCGCACATGGGGGTCCCCACTTGTTGGGGGCCCATGCCGTGCTATGCCATGCTATAGCACGGTGGCGGGATAGGCATAGGGCAGGTAACAGTACAAGACGACGCGCACATAAGGGTCCCCACTTTTGGGGGGGGGCATGCTGTGTTATGCCATGCTATAGCACAATGGCGGGATTGGCCCAGAGCAAGTCAAGGACGACGCGCATATAGGGGTTTCCACTTTTTTGGGACCCTTGCTATGTTATGGCATGAAATAGCACAGTGGCGAGATAGGCCCAGGGCAAGTAACAGTAGAAGACGACGCGCACATAGGAGAGCCCACTTTTCGGGGACCCATGCTGGGCAATGACATGCTATAGCACGGTGGCGGGATAGCACTGCAGCAGGAGCAGCCAACAAATTGAAGGCGTCACTAGTACAACTGGAAGTACGGAGCTCGGACACGTTCCCGAATACGTGAATGGGCGTGGACCCCAAACAGGCCGCTGTGCAGCGGCGAACACACGCAGCAGGGAGAGGCACAGAGGACGGACGCCAGCGAGAATGCAAACACTGTCAAGAAAACGGTGCTGCTGGCACATAGGCAGACGCGGTGAGACATCTGGTTCCAATGGTTGATAGCACGACTCCAGGAATCATGAGCATGAGCCTATCAGTCAAAATGGATATAGCAAGACGAGACGAGAATGGGGAGACACGAGAATATGAGCACAGTTCTTGTTTGTGCAAGATTGGCAGTTCATACGATGAGCTCTGTCAATGCAGACCACCAGAATACAAGCCCTCGTCCGCATAGCCCTGCCTGCTCGGGAACAGTCCCGAATAAACAAGCCACATCTGAGCATAGCAAATGCAGCCTACGCCTTCAACGCCATCCGCTCACCGTCACTCCTCGACGACGTAGACGCCGGCACGCCCTCTAAGCGCTTGAGCATCATAGAGACGAAGGCCTCCTTGTCCAGAGACTGCTGCGCGATGTGCCTCCGACGGCACTTCTCGTGCACCTGGGCGTTCTGCGATAGCTCATCCGCACCGAACGTCAGCATGAGGAACTTCAGGTCGGAGGGCTGCTTCTGGATCCACTCGTATAGAGCGGTCGCAACAGCCGAGACCTGCTGAGGATCCGGCACTGTGACATTCGTGCGCTGGCGCTTGAATAGTTTCGTCGGGTCATCCTTTGTCTGGCTACAAGGCGTCGGCAGGCATGCAGCGTTCAGCGTGCGCAAGTGCGGCAATAGCTGCTCAGGCTCCTTACGTTCTTGAGCAGGTCTGGCTTCACGACGCTCTCCAAGTGCTTCGCATGCACCGCGTCCACCAGTAGCTACGCCTTAGGTGCGAACGCGGACACATCAGACGAGCCCGGACTCGCAGCCAGCTCATCGAACATGGCAGCGCGCTGTTCCTCGTCCACCTCGCCGCAATTGGAATAGATATCAGAAGAACCGGCCTCAGAGTCGGACTCCGTGTCCATCTCCCGCAGCTGAAGGCCGTACTCGTCGTCGGACTCGCTCTGAGCCGTCCGGCTAGTCTGCTCCTCGGGATCATCGCGCTTCATGCTGACAGGTAGCCAATCCGTGCGACGGATAGAGCCAAAGTGATAGATGTTCTCGGCGCACTTGAAGCGGCTCGTGCCCACGTGCCCGTAGCCCCGTTCAGGTGGGTAGGCGTGGTCGAAATAGAGCGCGCCGACGATGTGGGTGGCCCCCTGCGCTCTGCGAATTGTAATCGCATATCCATAAGTGCAGGGCAAGAAGTCGTCACCGCCGTCGGTGATAGGGTGCACGAGTAGACGCTGCCCAGCGCCCGGCAGCACCACGGTGAAGGTCGTCCTGTCGTCATTCAGCACGGTCTCGATAGAGCCAATGGCACCGTTGACGAAGCCCCGCTCCTTGTCGAGGTTCCTCGTGAGCCGCGCGACGACACCACGAGCGATGAATAGCACGTCCTTGCCAGAGGCAACCTGTGCAGACATCCCAGTTGCGATCGCACGGAGGGGGTCCAAGCTTCGCGTCGCATTGCCGATGCGCCAGCGACCTCGGCGATGCATCGGGGATGCATTGGTACAACAGCGCGAAGCTCAGAACCCCTGCGCCACTCCCGCATCTGGGAAACCCGACACCTTCGGGTCGCCATAGTAACGAGAAGCGTGCTCGGGCTTATTCAAGCTGTTCGCCGAGAGGCACGCTGCGTTGACCGCCTCGGCGCCCTTGTTGGTGACAGTCAGCCACGTAAAGGCCCCACCCATGTCATCGCCAATAGCCTTGCCCTTGGTGACGGCCTGCTCCAGAGTAATGCGGTCCCAGGTGCGGCCAGCGAAGAAGGCCCGGATGACGTTCTTCGGAGGCTGCTTGACGCGCGCCTGCCGCAAGAAGCCCAGAAGACGGTCATCGTTTGTCCGATATATAGTGTGCAGGGTGATGGTAGTCATGATAGTGATGAAGGTGCGCATCGCCACGGGGCTGCCCAGGGGATTCAGCTGCTGGAAATCTGCAGCGAACAAGACAGTCGGCCGCTGCGGCAGCTCCTTGAAGCCGTTATGCAGGCGCACGGCAACAGCATCCTCGATCTGCGAGGCCTCGTCGATGATAAAGAGATCGTAGCTGCGGGGCCGCGAGGGAGGGGCGTAGTCCACCACCGTGTCTGCACTGCGGTAGATGTGCCAGGCAGAGTGTATGGTCTCCACGTTGATGTTCTCGTGCTGCACCTTCGTCTTATAGGTATGCACCAGGGTGCCCGTGGGCCCCAGAATAAGCACACGCAGACCCGCATCAGCAGCCCTGCGAGCCGCCTCGCATATAACCTCGGTCTTGCCACTGCCTGGCTCCCCCTGCACGTAGTAGAATTGCTCGTGGACAACGTTGGCGTCGGCCCTGGACAGCAGACCGTCCACCACGCGCAGCGCCTCCTGCTGGTCGGCAGACCAAGTGAGCACGGGGCGCCGGTGCCCGAAGACGCGATTCCACTCTTCCCTCTATTTGTTATAGAAATGGAACACTCCACCGTTGGACTCTTCCCACTGCTGGCGCAAGGCATGTGGTATGGCAAAAGGACTCTCCCTGCAACATTCAATTTAATTGTAGAAGCAGTGGACGGCGAAGAGCCGAGCACGGAAAGACGTGGCGCGACCGGGAGGAACCCGTATTGCAAGATCCACCTGCACAACGTTCGCGAGGTAGTTGAGTGCCGAGTCCGCGTCCTCGAAAGGCTTGCCGCACGCGCCAACGGTGGCATCTGGGAAGCGTAGCGGGTGGCGCTGGAAGCGCGCGTTCTCGTCACCCTCGATCACATGGCTGGGCCAATAGTGAAAGAGCTCCGACGTGTAGGACGCATGGTCGTTGGTGATGGACTTGACAGGCAAAGCGGACAACCACGGGATGTCCTTAGCATTCGAAGCAAAGCCCACCCACCGGGACGAGTCCATAACCTCCTGCAGGCGAGCCGCATAGGCCACGTCGCCCTCCCCCACCGCGCGAGGCAACTGCTGCTCCAACCGCCGTCGATGCGAGTCCACCCGTCCCGGCGGAGTGCCCGTCGTCCACGCCAGGTGACGCAGGTACTGAAGCGCCCGCAAATAGTACGCGGTGAAGGCAATGACCTCTGTCTCCGACGGCGGCAGAAAGGTCGCAGAGTCCAGGTGCGGGAACATCATGGTGCAGAACTGCCCGATGAAGTTGTCCTGCATCTCGAAGGCATAGCGGACGCCGACGGCGACAAGGCAATCCTGCCCGCGGCCTCTGCGCTTGGTCACAGTCTTGGCGTCCTTCCACGCATAGGTGCGGATGTAGCTCAGGAAGCTGCCGTGGAAGTCGAGCTCCCCAGAGACAACCAGACGTGCGACATAGTGCTCATACAGCCGCTTGGTGTCGTTGTCGCCCTGGTCCCGCCTCCCCGGTATGATAGCGTACGCGTTGACCACGGCAAAAGTCCGATAGATGTGCGCAGCGCCCGCGAAGTCCAGAAACACCTCGGGAAGGCCAGGGGCCAGCTTGCACAGCGTGCGGTAGGTTGTGCGCCACGCCGAGTGGTCATCCCCGCCGCTGCGCGCGGCATCGGGCTGAAAATCCATAGATTGATTGCCCTTGACCACGTAGCCGTTGATGTAGTTCAGGGAACCCTCGCCGTGCTGCACGTCCACGGACCAGCGGAAGACCTCCTCCAGGAAGCGAAAAAACGGCGAGATGTCCCCTGTAACAGTGCGGCCAGATAGAACCTGCCGATGGATCACCCAAGCCGCGATGTGGATGTGCAGCGTCTTGCGTCCCTGACATTCGAGGCGGATGACATAGTCGCGGACCTCGCTGAAGAATTCGTTGGGACGTAGAATCTGCTTCATGGCATCGTACAGCAACTCATAGATGTGCTCGGACAACATGCCCTGGCACGCAGACAGACGATTCTCGGCCTTCCAGTCCGCGAATAGAGGCTGGTGTAGTAGAACCTTCCATTCAGCCGGAGCGATGGTGATGAACAGGTTGGGAAAGGCAAAGCCCCGACTATAGCGAAGCGTGTGCTGCCGCACGACGTCGCACAGAAGGTCCTGCTCGTGGCGCCAATAGCTCTCGGACGTAGAGCTGTTGTCCGCGACGACATCGGGAGTGATGCCCCGGTGCTCTGCGACAGCCAGGCTCGCCGAGATCTTCTGCGCGGTGGCCATGTCGTATAGTAGGAAGGCCAGATCCGGCACAGCCTCCGCGTCGCCAGAGGTGCGGCACCGAGAACGCACCTTGCGCAGGAACGCCTTCTTCATAGACGGGAGCTGCGAGCTCTTCATCAGCTTGCGGTCCCCGGCCCAGCCCCGCACGTCGCTGTCGGAATAGACCTCCCAGGGATAGAGCACGGGGAAGAGCGCAACCTCGATGCCGCGGCTCTGGGTGAGCAGCCGGTAGGTCGCGATGAACATCTCCCGCTCATCCTCCGGGTAGGACAGCATGCGCTTCTGCTGCATCGCGTGCCGACGATAGGTGCGATTGTGCAGCATGAGCCAGTCGTAGGCAGCCCGCGCCCTGGGAGTCATGGCCCCACACGTCTCCAGGTCCTCGCGCTTGTAGTTGACGCGGCACACCTGGGTCTTCTTCCAGTTGTAGGTGGGGCCCCTGGCCGCGGAGCCGCGCTCCTTCTGCTTGGTGACGACGAGCAGGTAGGGCGTGATAGAGGCAGCCTCTTCCTTCGTGATGTCCAGGAGGCTGACTATCCCCTCAGCGCCATGCTCGCGAACGTACTGCTCATAGTCAGCAAACTCCCGCACCAAGACCGACAGTTCCTTCACGTCCATGGCATCTATAGGGCCGTGGCGCATGGCGTCGCGCATGGACGCCAGACGGGTGCTGAAGTCATGTGCAGTAACGAACCGCTGCGCTGCCGGAAGAAAGACGGACCAGTGCTTCCGCTGCGGCACGACATACAGCTGCTCGGTCTTGACGCCCGCCTCGATCTCCGAGGGCAGCGGCCACAGGAGCGCCTCCAACGGCAAGGGGCACTGCGAAAGGTGTCCGCGATGGTCACAAGATCGGCATCGAGGAAGATGGCGAACGCAGTCGCCGCGGACAGTGTTGCCATAGACATACTTCGAACCCGACTGCTGACCGATGAGAACCTGCCAACGATAGCCGCACAGCTCGCAAGCGACCCAGTTCTCGTAGCGGATGAAGAAGCGATAATGCTGAAGCTCCACGGCGCCTCGTGCCCCAGACGGAAGCGCAAAGCGGCGCGGCAATGTGCCGTGGCAGACAGCCGTGAACTCCAAGCGGCGCTCCGCCTCCCAGCAACGGATAGTGGCTGCCCTGTGGAGCGCCTCCTGCAGCATCCAGACCGGCACCGCCTCGCCGTGAACGGACTTGATGATAGCCTGCAGGGCGGCGTCCTCGTCAGTTTTAGCACCCGCGCGGCGAGACCGGTAGGTGCGAGCGCAGTCGACGTACTTGTCCTGAGGCTGCGCAATAATAAACGAATAGGCCCAGACGGACGAGCCAGGACAAAACATCCTACTGGGAATGCGAGAGAGAGTCGGGCCCCACAAAAACGTGCGTGGTAACAATGCAAGACCCTTGGAAGCCGACTGAATAGATCCCAGAAGCGAGAATCGAACCCATGGCACACTGGACAGATCAGAGATCGGCCAAGTCCAAAATGCCCATGGCAACATGCCGACAGCCACGAAATAATGATAGAAAGCCCTGCGGGCCCCCAGTGGTGAACATCGGATTCGAAGTGCTCCCCCCGCCGCCCCCCCCGTCCTGCCACAGTCGCCGCGCAGGGCAGCCGCCGCGATCGGGCGCATAGTGCTCAGACATCCAGCGTCCCAGCACCGCAAGAGAGACACCCCGTTCATAGTGCTCCTGCACGGCCTGCCGCCGCGCCGCAGGCTCCGCATGGCCCTGGACCAGTCCCTGCACCATGGCCACCTGGTCAGCGCCCGGCAGGAATTCATAGGACACCGTGGCGCATCATGATGCGCTGGAGTATGGACAAGTGGGCAGCGGTTAGCTTCTTCTGGAGCCGAATCTCCAACTCGCCAGCAATATGATGCCGACCTTTAGTAGGATGCAGCGTCATGAGCTCCTTGATAATGTCCACGTGCTGCCGCAAGCCCCCGGTGAAGTCGCAAAAGTGCCGCCGCCCAGGCTGCTGTCGCATAGACGCGCCCACCGCCAGACGTCCCTCCGAAATCTCAATCATGATGCGATTAATCACCAGCTGGTGCGCGGGCGATAGTTTCACCCCGAGCTTCTCCGCCAGCTTGCGGGCAATGAGCTTGTGCCCCCACTCGGGGTGCGAGGCCGCGAGCTCCTTGATAGCGTCCACGTGCTCCCGCACATCCCCAGTGAAGTCCTCGAGGTCCGTCTGCTCTGGCATCGCCGCATCCTCAGCCACAAGCTCGATGCCGATCTCGGCCATGACAGAAAGGATTCCCCGCTTCTGGGCATCAGATAGCTCCACCTGAAGCTCCTCCTCAAGCTCGTGGGCGATGCCCTCATAATCCATGGTGGGGTGACGCATCATGAGCTCCTTGATGGTGGCCACGTGGTCGCGCACGTCCACAGCGAAGGCCCCATAGTCCTCGTCCTCCCGCTGCGCGCCAGGTACTGCACGGCCCTCCGAGATCCCCGCCACGATGCGATTGATGACACTGAGGTGGGCCTGCGGTAGCTTCACGCGGAGATGCCGCTGGAGCTCATGGGCAATGCCCTTGTAGCCCATGCCAGGACGAACCACCGCGAGTGCTCTGATAGCGTCAACGTGGTCCCGCATGTCCCCGTTGAACTCCTCCCACTCTGGCACGTCCACCGCCGCGCGGCCCTCGGAGAGCTCCGTCATGATGCGCATAATGACCAGCTGGTGCGGACGCGATAGCTTCACCCCGAGCTTCTCCGCCAGCTTGCGGGCAATGAGCTTGTGCCCCAACTCGGGGTGCGAGGCCACGAGCACCTTGATAGCGTCCACGTGCTCCCGCACATCCCCGGTGAAGTCCTCGAGGTGCGTCTGCTCTGGCATTGCCACATCCTCAGCCGCAAGCTCGATGCCGATCTCGGCCATGACACGAAGGATTCCCCGCTTCTGGGCATCAGATAGCTCCACCTGAAGCTTCTCCTCAAGCTCGTGGGCGATGCCCTCATAGTCCATGGTGGGGTGACGCATCATGAGCTCCTTGATGGTGGCCACGTGGTTGCGCACGTCCACAGCGAAGGCCCCATGCTCCTCGCCCTCCCGCTGCGCGCCGGCTACTGCACGGCCCTCCGAGATCCCCGTCACGATGCGCCTGATGACACTGAGGTGGGCCTGTGATAGCTTCACGCGGAGATGTTGCTGGAGCTCATGGGCAATGCCCTTGTAGCCCATGCCAGGATGAACCACCACGAGTGCTCTGATAGCGTCAACGTGGTCCCGCATGTCCCCGTTGAACTCCTCCCACTCTGGCGCGTCCACCGCCGCGCGGCCCTCGGAGAGCTCCGTCACGATGCGCATAATGACCAGCTGGTGCGGACGCGATAGCTTCACCCCGAGCTTCTCCGCCTTGCGGCCAATGGCCCTGTGCCCCAACTCCGGATGCGAGGCCGCGAGCTCCTTGATAGAGTCCACGTGCTCCCGCGCGCCCCCAGAGAAGAGCTCAGAAGCCTGGCGCCCCGCGCCGGGAGCAGCGGTCTCGGCCTTCTGCAGCCGCAGCGCCGCTTGGTAGTCAGAGTCCTCCAGCCTCGCGCCCAGGAGCTCGCCAAGTCGGGCGCCGACGCGCATGTAGCCCTAATCCGGAAACTCCTCCATGATGTCCCGGACCAGGTCCGCGTGATCGCGCGCGTCGCCCACGCGCGGGAGCGCCGCCGCGGGGCGCTTGCGACCAGACATGGCGAAGCTGCTGGGGAGGCAACGCTCCACCTGGCAGCTGGCGCGAGGGTACGGGCGCGCTGCCTGCTTGGATGCTCAATTGCGGCAGATGAAATATGTTAGAAGGAATGTCAAGCACACTCTGTCTGGATGCTAAGAGAATAGCACATAGAGATGACCGCCCACTGTGTGTGACGTGCAGCTGTGCTGCAATAACACAACACATGGAATGCAGACCCCAACTTTTTTTTGGGATGGCCAACTATCCCAATAGCAGGCATCATAAAGAAAAGTCCCCAATTATAAAGGAAATATTGCTGATGTGATGCAATGACCAAGAAACCAAAGATGAATCACCCCCACGTCCTGATCGTGAATGAACAATAGCACAGAACGTAGAGATGCGCCGCGGACGCTTAACAATAAAAGACGACGCGCACATAGGGGTCCCCACTGTCTGGGGACCCATGATGTGCTATGCAATGCAAGAGCGCAGTGGCGGGATAGGCATAGGGCAAGTAACAATAAAAGACGACGCGCACATTGGGGTCCCCACTTTTTGGGGACCCGCGCTGCGCCATGCAATGCAGAACACTGGTGGGAGAGGCCCAGGGCAAATAACCATAAAAGACGACGCGCAAATATGGGTCCCCACGTTTGGGGGGGCCCATGCTGTGCTATGCCATGCTATAGCACAGTGGCGGGATAGGCCTAGGGCCAAGTAACAGTAAACGAACGCGGAAATAGAGGTCCCGACTTTTTGGGGACCCATGAATAGATATGTCATGCTATACCACACTGGCGGGACAGGCCCAGGGTAATTTACAATGAAAAAAGAACATAGGGGTCCCCAGTTTGGGAACCCATGCTGTGCTGTGCCATGCTGCAGCACAGTGGCGGGATAGGCCCAGGGGAAGTAATAGGAAAGAACGCGCACATGGGGTCCCCACTTTTTGGGGACCCATGCTGTGCTATGACAGCTGTAGCAAAGTCGCGGGATAGGCCTGAGACAAGTAACTGTAAAAGACGGCGCGCACATAGGGGTCCACACTTTTTGGATACCCATGCCTTGCTGTGCCATGCTAGAGCATAGTGGCGGGATAGGCCGAAGGCAAGTAACAGTAAAGGACGATGTGCACATAGGGGTATCCACTTCTTGGGGACCCATGTTGTGCTATGCTATGCTATGGCACAGTGGCGGGATAGGCCTAGGGCAAGTGATAGTAAAAGACGCAGCGCACATAGGGGTCCCCACTGTCTGGGGACCCATGCCGTGCTATGACATGGTATAGCACAGTGGCGGGAAAGGCATAGGGCAAGTAACAATCAAAGACCGCACGCACATAGAGGTCCCCACTTTTTTGGGACCCATGCTGTGCTATGCCATGCTGTAGCACAGTGGCGGGACAGACCAAGGGCAAGTAGCAGTACAAGACGACGCGCACGTAGGGGTCCCCACTCTTTGGGGGCCCATGCTTTGCTGTGCCATGCTATAGCACGGTGGAACCCCACAACCACGCACACCAGAACAATATAGAGCACGAGTCTCGTATCCATTCCTACGCGTGGACCCCGCACAGGCCGCCGCGCGGCGCGGGGAATGCCGCAATGGAGCAGCGGGGAGGAGAATAGAGCGCACTGACGCCAGCGAAAGTGCAACCACTGTTGAGGACAAACGCGGGAGTATAGCAGAAAGACCAAGTGTCACAAATGCCTGCAATCGCGGATAACACGAATGACTAATGCACACATACCACAACAAAACGTGAGAGAGTGCCACATCAAATATGCAAGGTGATGCTCTACAGAACAAACTGCAGACGCGT
This sequence comes from Prorocentrum cordatum, assembly GCA_963575745.1. Lineage (NCBI taxonomy): Eukaryota > Dinophyceae > Prorocentrales > Prorocentraceae > Prorocentrum > Prorocentrum cordatum. The sequence continues at coordinate 73,586 of CAUYUJ010014971.1, forward strand.
GGGCATAGAGATGGGCAGGGGAGTGGACGCGCGCGAACAGGCATGATAGCCCTGCGCAGCAGCACACCCACACAGAGGCGCCAACTCTTGCGACACATAGGGGTCGCCACTTTCTGGGACCCCATGCTGTGATGTGCCATCCTGTAGCGCAGTGGCGGGATAGGCCTAGGGCTAGAAGGAGCCAAAGGCAACGCGCACATAGGGTCCCCACTTTTGGGGGGCCCATGCTGTGTTATGTCATGCTATAGCACAGTGGCCGGATAGGCCGAGGGCAAGTATGTGGAGAAGACGACCCACACATGAATAATAGACACAGAGCAGAAAACAATAGAACGTGCGAGAGTGCCACATCAAATATGCAAACGATCGTCTATAGAAACAACTGCACAGGACGAGGATCGGTTATGAGCACGCGATAGCTCCTGCTGAACCAAGAATGAGGCCGAACATCATAGGTTTGATCGCTCCCTCTGCCAGAACATGTGCACCGAACAGCATAATTGACAAAGAGCAGAACAATAAAACGTGCGCGAGTGCCACATCAAATATGCAAAGGATGCTCTATATAACCAACTGCAGAGGACGAGGATCGGTTATGAGCACACGATAGCTCCTGCTGAACAAAGAATGAGGCCGAACATCATAGGTTTGACCGCTCCCTCTGCCAGAACATGTGCACATAACAACATAATAGACACAGAGCAGACACCAATAGAACGTGCGAGGTTCCACATCACATATTCAACGGGTGCTCTATAGAACCAACTGCAGAGGACGAGGATCGGTTATGAGCACAGGATAGCTCCTGAACCAAGAATGAAGCCGAACGTCATAGGTTTGACCGCTCCCTCTGACAGAACGCCTGCACAGAAAAGCACTCACAAGACCCATGCTGTGCTATGGCATGTTTAGCACAGTGGCGGGATAGGCAACCCATGATGTGCTATGCCATGCTATAGCACAGTGGCGGGACAGGCCAAGGGCAAGTATCAGTAAAAGACAACACATAGGGGTCCCCACTTTTTGGGGACCTATGCGGCGCTGTTTCATTTAGGGGGACCCTATTTTGTGTTTAATTTTTTATCCCAGGCCTATCCCGCCACCGGACTATAGCATGGCATAGCACATCATGGGTCCCCAAAAGTAGGCTCCTCCCGCCGGACCCGACCCGTCCCGTCCGTTGGGGTCCGCCTCCCCGACTCTTCCCGCCCGTTAGAGCACTCGCGTGCCAACTGGATCATCAGTAGTCGCCGTCGTCGTCGTCGTCGTCGTCGACGTTGTATTCGATGTGGTTAGAACGAGGGGAGAGATGATCTTTATGGTGGGGTGGCTTGCGGGTGGGAGTGACGGCCACCGCAGGTGGGTTCGCGGTCAGGGTGCACTCGTTGCCACGCCTAGTAGACCCTAAACCCTAAACCCTATTTGCAAATTTTGGGTCCGGGCCCCTTCAAAGGTCCTCAGGACTGAAGACTGAGGCTCCAAGGATTAGGCAAAAGGGCCTGAGGACGCGACTACGTGCCCAGAGGCACGGTGGCAGATCTTATTTGAGTTGCCTGGACAGACGAGCTAGGAACAAGGGACTTCACAATGCCGCTCACAAAACTCTAAAACGTAAAACATTGATCGCCTGCCTCCTCCTCAGTTTCTCACCTGGGAACCTCCTCCTCCTCCTCCTTCCCTTGGACGTCCTCCTCCTGCTTCTCCTCCTCCCCGATGCCAGTCGTTCTTTGCCCATTCGCGGGGTGCACGTCTGGGGCGCGGCTGTGCAGTGTTGTTGCGGAGCGCGACGGGGGGCTCTTCGAGGCTTCTTGTGTGCCTCTTGGGGACAATGTTGAAGCCCCTTTGACGTCCTTGGATCTTTCGGACGCGCTTGCGCCGTCTGGCCCTTGCGGAGACTGTATTGGAGGCCTTTCGGAATCGCCTTGATGCTCTGTTGGGGCCGTCTTGGGCCACATCCACCGACCCCGAACCTCAGGACAGTAGAACAATAATTCATTGACCCAGACTGGTGATATTTTGAACTGGACCTCCAACCTTGGACCGTGATCTTGGAACATTGAACCTTGACCTTGAAGCCTCAAGGTCCCCTTGCTGCCGCGATTCGCCTCGTAGACCGCTCGCCAGCCGAGTCTCCGTACTTCATCTCCTTCTCGCTCGCCAGTCATCAAGTCCATGCGCGAGACTATGGCTTCCAACCAGCCTCGGCCAAACGGAATTGATTCACTGAAGTCCTCAAACTCGGCTTGCATCTTCCAATCGAACTGCTTCAATAGCTTCTCGGCCCCTCTCCGTGCAACAACGTCGGTATTCTGGTCCCAACGTTGGACAACTCGCTTCCACTGGCGATTGCGACTCCAGCCGGGCCGCGCTGGGGGATCAGAGTAATCGCCTCGGCCGGAGCCCCCAGCGCTCTAGTCGCCGATCTTCTACCACGGCTCACTCCAATTGCCATTATCAGCCTGCCACTCCGTGGACCACCACTCCCTCCAGTCACCGGTCCGCCACGTCTTGTGCTCCTCGGACCCGTCCCCGCTCTAGCCAAAATGGCACTACCTCAAGGGGCCCATCTCCTCCCAAGGATCTGGGGGTACCCCGGCTGCCTGCGGAGACGCTGACGGCGGAGGGGCCGTAACTATCCCACTCGTGGTCGCGACGACCACCTGCTTTAGAAGCAGTCGACGTCCCTCGGCCTGCTCGACCGTGATGGGGGAGGATGACGCACTGCTGCTGCTGCCGCGGCCTGCCGCGACCACAGTCTTGTCGGAGGGCGGGGCCATGACTGCTAAAATGTCTGCGCCACCGTCCAAGTTCTTATCGTCCGTGCTGCTATCAGCGTCGGGTTTGCCCTCGCCCGACATTGCCGTAGATCGTCCGCTCGCTCGGGGTAGGGCCTCCGATGTGTGCTCCGAACTCTCGAGATTACGATACGGCACCGCTTAGCAACACCCCATGGCGACCAGGCCGACAACCTCACCACGAGGCTCCGCTACCAACTGTGGCAGCACGACCGATAAGAATGAGCAATTTCTATCTTGAGCCACAATGATAACAGTTACATATCTCTGCACTTCCCCTGTAGTGCATACTGCTTCAACTGCAAAGGTGAATGCAATGTCAAGCCAAACCTACCTGATACACCTAAACACACACACACACTAGACCCAGTGAGTTTCCACACAAAAAAGCCCAGAGACGCTCCTCAGAGGCCTCCAAGAGCCCCCAAAAAGGCTCCCACCAGGCCCCGCCACGACTGGGCTGTACGTGCTCTGGACGTGCACCCCGCAAAGCGAGAGGAATCAATCTACACGTTGCCCCCATCGTTTTGCGCCAACAAAAACGCTGCATTATTCCAATGGGGGATTCTCCTTCCAAAATTGTCGTCGTCCTCTTCCGCTGTCCCAAACTAATAAGAAGTGGGATCGGACACGGGCTGTAAACTTCATTCGCGAGTGTGCAAGAACTGACTAAGCGGAACTAGCACGGACTCAGAATCAGAACTCACGTGAAATCGAACTTTCCTCCCTCCTCCTTGCGCAAAAACCTCAAACATAAACCGACATTGCGGGGACGAAAACGAGGTACAATAACAATAAGAACCGACATGGACTTGCCGTGAAACCGAAACGGAATTGCCGTAGAAACTGCAACGGGAACACACACAAACACACACACACACACTTGACACCGAAATGAAATTACGTAGCACCCCGCAGATGCGGATAAAAGTGAGGGGACGGCGGGGACGTCGGCAGCTTGCGAGACTCTGGAGATGCCCACCGCAAGTGCCGAAGTTTCGCAAAATATGCAACGAGCCCGCCACAGGTGCCGATTTTTTCGTTCAACCAATGTGGATAGGTCGCGGGTGGGTCGCAAATGAATCGCGGGTGGGTCACGGGTGTAAAGGGCAGAAAATCCACCCCATTATAATCATCCCGACCAGCGAAGCCGTTTAGTAAACGCACGCAAGGAATGAATCGAACAGGGCAGGGCTGTTTAGTCAACGACCAAAGCCGTTCAATAAACGTCAATTGTGGGGTCCAGGTGGTTTTTCCTCCCTTGAAGGTGGGTCGCGGGTTGGGTCGCGGGTTAATCGCGGGGGGGGTCGCGGGGGGGTCGCGAATGTGTCGCGGATGGGTCCCGGGGTGGGTCGCGGGTGGGTCGCGGGGTGGGTCGCGGGCGGGTCGCGGGTTGGACCGCGGGTGGGTCGCGGGGTGGGTTGCGGGTGGGTCGCGGGGTGGGTCGCGGAATGGGTTGCGGGGTGGGTCGCGGGTGGGTGGCGGGTGGGACGACGACAACAAACAACAGCAACAACAACAACACCACCAACAACAACAATAACAACAACAACAGCAACAACAACAACAACAACAGCAACAATAATAGCAACAACATCAACAACAACAACATCACCAACACCAACAACAACACCAACAACAACAACAGCAGCAACAACACCAACAACACCACCAACAACAACATCAACAACTACAACAACAACCATTTTAAGACCGTTCGCCCTTATCTGCTCGAGTGTCCAATAACGCGAAGTTCCCAAACCCTCGATACCCGCCCTCTTCGTCTTGGATCGAACCCCTTCTGGGGGGTATACCTCTCTTCCCTGCAGGCCGGGCCCCGGCAAGCGGCGGGGCGGCCGCGGACCGTCGGCCTGGCCAGCGGCAGCGCTGATCGGCGGGGCGGCCGCGGACCGTCGACCCGACCACAAGAGGGACGGACAGGGGACCGACCACGACGACGGCGACGACGACGACGTCGACGACGACGGCGACGACGACGACGACGGCGACGAGGACGACGAGCGAAAGCGAGAGCGAGAGAGAACGACAACAGGGCCATAAGGACACGAAGTAGGCCACGAAGGGCGACAGCGGGGACACGAAGGGAATGCGTATGGGGCCACGAAGACTGCGAACGAGCGGGGACCACGCAGTTCATACCTATACTGGGCCGCGGAGGGCAAGGACGGGGCCACTGAGGGCAGCAACGGGGCCACGAAGGGCAGCGAGGGGGCCACGAAGGGCGACAGCGGGGCCACGAAGGGCAGGAAGGGGGCCACGAAGGGCGACGACGGGGCCACGAAGGGCATGCGCATGGGGCCACGACGGGCGCGAACGATCGGGGACCACGAAGGGCAGATCATGCGGGGCCACAGAAGGCAACGACGGGGCCACTGAATGTAGCAACTGGGCCACGTAGGACAGTGAGGGGGCCACAAACGGCGACAGCGGGGCCACGAAAGGCATGCACATGGGACCACAACGGGCGCGAACGAACGGGGGCCACGAAGGGCATACGTATACTGGGCCGCGGAGGGCAAGACGGGGCCACTGAGGGCAGCAATGGGGCCACGAAACAAAGCGAGGGGGTCACGAAGGGCGACAGCGGGGCCACGAAGGGCATGCATATGGGGCCACCGCGGGCGCGAACGAGCGGGGGCCACGAAGGGCATACATATATGGGGCCACGAAAAGCAGCGAGGGGGCCACGAAGGTCAGCGAGGGGGCCGCGAAGGGCTGCAACGGGGCCACGAAGGGCTGCGACGGGGCCACGAAGGGCAGCGAGGGGGCCACGAAGGGCTACAACGGGGCCACGAAACAAAGCGAGGCGAAGGGCTGCAACGGGGCCACGAAGGGCAGCGAGGAGGCCATGAGGGGCTGCACTGGGGCCGCGAAGGGCAGCGAGGGGGCCACGAAGGGCTGCAATGGGGCCACGAAACAAAGCGAGGGGGCCACGAAGGGCTGCAGCAGGGCCACGAAAGGCAGCGAGATCCCGATTCTTAGGTAATCTGTGAGGGAGTCCTAAACGTGAGCGCGACTCCTGGGTGCCTGGGTGTCGGGAGCGCGGTGCTTGAGTAAATTGCAAGAATTTCCAACGCAAGTACGCTATTTGTCAATAAATTGCAAGCAAGTCTCCAGCGAGAGCGCGACTCCAGAGCGCCGGGAGAGCGATTCCTGAATAAATTGCCAGGAAGTCCCAAGCGAGAGCGCGATTCCTGAATAAAATGCAAGGACGTCTCGGGCGGGAGGGGGGGTCCTGGCTAAATTGTGAGGAGTTCTCAGGCGGGAGCCGTTGTTGTTGTTGTTGTAACCCGGGGGCCAACGACACAGTTTGACGCTCAAGACTTGCCCTGATAAAAAACAAGGTGCGAGCCCCAGGAAGGGCACCTCAATCGAGAAAAATCAATGTGCACTGGATGGGGGGGATCAACAATAATTTTTCTTCAGAAATGGGAGTTCAACACCACCATCAACAACAAAACAACAACAGCAACAACACCACCAACAACAACAGAAACAACAACCACAACAACAACAACAACAACAATCATTAAGACTGGGGACACTCCGTTCTCACCAGTGCCAGGGTTTTCATAGGAGGCGGGCAATACCCCCACTTTGTGGGGGGGCCGGTTCAAGCTCTACCAAATTTCCAAACGACTCTTCGCCACCACCCACACCCAGCTTCCCGCCCTATGACGTTCGGACACTTCACTTCGTGGCATGCGGACGACCGTGGCTACTATTCAGGGCCCCGCGGCCGACGACGACGGCGTGCGCGCGCGAAGAAAAAACGAATGTGTCCAATATGGTATTATTTGACAGGGATGATGGCCCTGGCATGCGCGCAACCGTTGTTGCAGAAGTTCGAAGCACGTGAAAAAGTTGCTCGCAAGAGCCCGTTTGACAGAAATGTTGAAAAAATATTGGGTTTCCTCAGAAATCCGCAAGAGCGCGCAAGATGATGTTTTGAAACTTTTTTTTTGAAAAACCATTGGGTTTTTCATGTTTTTATGTTAAAATCGCTACGAAAACTAAGGTTTTGGAAGGATTTCATCTTGCGCGCGCGAGTGTGCACTTCGTGTCATTTTTTGCAAAGGATTCTTGAAGTTTGGTTATGTTAGAACAAGACATGTCATTTTATAGTGTTTTTTGACAGGGAAAGCGGGCGTCAACAAAACAACCGGATCTGGATGACATCGTTTTACCTGAGACTTCCTCACGAAAATTATGAAAATGTGGCTGCGGCCTAGGCGCGGGGGGGGGGCGTGCACCAGGGGGCCCAACAATAATTATTCTTTAGAATTAATAATGTTCAACAACAACAACAACAACAATTACTAGCACGTGGGGACACTCCGTTCTCACCAGTGCCAGGGTTTTCATAGGAGGCGGGCAATACCCCCACTTTGTGGGGGGGCCGGTTCAAGCTCTACCAAATTTCCAAACGACTCTTCGCCACCACCCACACCCAGCTTCCCGCCCTATGACGTTCGGACACCTCACTTCGTGGCCTGCGGACGACCTTGGCTACTACACTGGCGCATGGGTGCAATGACTTGTTGTGGTAACATTTTTGGTAAGCTAGCTTAGTATACGACTTTTCCCCCTGCAATTGAAGATTTCGGCGTGCGCGCGCGAAGAGAAAACGAATGTGTCCCATATTATTTGACAGGTTGTTGCAGAAATTCGAAGCACGTGAAAAAGTTGCTCGCAAGAGCACGTTTGACAGAAATGTTGAAAAAGTATTGGGTTTCCTAAGAAATCCGCAAGAGCGCGCGGGATGAATTATTGAAACTTTTTTTTTGAAAAACCATTGGGTCTTTCATGTTTTTATGTTTAAATCTTTACGAAAACTAAGGTTTTGGAAGGATTTCATCTTGCGCGCGCGAGTGTGCACTTCGTGTCATTTGTTGCAAAGGATTCTTGAAGTTTGGTTATGTTAGAACAAGACATGTCATTTTATATTGTTTTTTGACAGGGAAAGCGGGCGTCAACAAAACAACCGGATCCGGACTCCCCCGTTTTGCCTGAGACTTCCTCACGAAAATGATGAAAATGTGGCTGCGGCCTAAGAGCGGCGAGGGGGGCGTGCACCAGGGGGCCCAACAATAATTATTCTTTAGAAAGAATAATATTCAACAACAACAGCAACAACGCAACAAGCAGAATTCCCACCACGAATTCCTTATTCAGCCACGCACCCAAGGGCAATGAATGACCGTTCGGCCCCCTCACTCTGATAATGACAACCGAAGCGGAATTGCAAAAACATGTACGGAATGCACATGAACAAATGAATCGCACAAGCAACTGGGCTGTAACCGTTGCAGCCTTGGAAATGGAACCACCGTAGAAACCGAGACGGCCATACGCAGCCAAAAACTGTCTCGACATACGCCCTGCACTGAAGATCTTTTACTTCGCTGATCTGGCGCGAGGTTTCGCCTGGTGGGCGGCCGCAGGGGCGTCTCGCGGGCGCCCCGTTGGCTGGGCGGGTGTGGCGGGGTTTCGCCCAGTGGGCGCCCGTTGGCTCCCCGTGCGCTGGGCGAGTGGGATAAAATCTTGCCTGGTGCTTCTGGTTTTCCGGGGGGCTCTGCGGGTTCTCCGGGGGGGTTCTCTGGGGTCTCTGTGGGGTGGGGTCCTTTGGAGGCTTCTTCAGGGGATTCTTCGGCTTCTCCAGACGCTTCAAAGTCTCCCGGGAATTCTCGGGGGTCTCTAAAGGGGTGTCTCTGGGTTCTCTGGGGCCTCCAACGGTTTCTCCAGGTCCTCCAGGAAGTTCTCCAAATTCTCGGGCGGTTCTTCGGAGAACTGGACCGTGTAATGTTCGTGACTGCGTCGGACTGGGCGTGCGACTTGGCGTCGGGCTCGCCAGTGTCGGTGATGATGCCAGCTGGCAGCAGCAACTGCAGTTGGCATGAACCCAGAAAAGGCCGCTCACACATCCCGAGCCGCAGGACCAAACGATTAAAATTGCCACCATACCCGGCGTCGCCCGCGACTGCCAATCATCTGGCAGATCACTGTCACCTTCGCACAACTGCCTATCCGCCACTCGGGTCAGGCAATCGGGCAAGTTGCAACCAGTAGAATAAATGAACATGCATGGGCACGACGGTGCCGGTAAAAACCCACACGCCGCTGGTGTCGGTGCTGGGATCGGCCACGGAGATTTCATATCTTACACGCCCTCGGGCCATTCAGTCTCACCGACTTCGGTGCCATAGCCCTTAGTGAAAAACCAGTCTTTCGACACACGCCACTGATGCAGAGATCGAACATCTGGCAGTCTGAGACTTCGCAAACATTCGGTGAGGGTGGGCCAACAGATGTCACACCCAGGTAGGTATCGCAGTAAGGTGTCTGAACGCCCGCCGGAGCCACAACTGTGATGCCTGCGACCCATGCTGCTCCGTATCAGAGAGCCTACGTCGCACGTGGCAGGAGGTCTGCACCAGTGCCGCTTGATTCAACCTGGGCTGTCGCACTCAAGTAGGATGGGCCGATCCTCCAAAATCCACACGGCTGACAGAAGTAAAACCATACGAAGCAAGAACCAGCTGTCTTGTAGACTGATCGGCCAGACTGCACGATTCCCGTCGCGACACACGCTCCCATGATGTCCAACTGCACTGGGCCACCAAAGACCTCCAAGTAATCATCGCAAGTCCGTGTCCGTGTCGTTGGTGGGGCGGGCGTCGGAAGTGGTGGTGATGTCGGCGATGATGGAGGCGTCGGTGGCGTCGGCGCTGGAATATCTCTTGATCGCTGTAAAGCCCCTACGCTGCATCACAGTCTGCTGCTCCAATGTCTATGCAATCATACAGGCTTGCACGGGTTTGGCGGCGCCTGTCGGCGGTGTTCAGGAGCTCCCGCGGCGGCAGCGCGGCGGTCTCGACCTCGGCCCCTGCGCATAGGCGGAGGGCGGAGGTGCGACGGGTCCGGCTGGTGCGGCGGTGCCGCTGCGGCGGTGTACTCGAGCCAGAGGGGCCGCCACGACTCGCGGGACTCCTGGGGTGCCGCGGCCGAAGCGAAGGCGGGCATGAACTCGCGCCCGAATGCTGCCTTGAACCGAAATGGCTTCGGAATAACGACTTCTGCTGCTCATTGTGCCATGCTCCCTATCCTCGTCATCTTTTTCATCCGGACGTCGCTGGGCACCCAACCGTGGTGCAAACACTAAGGCGCGCCCTCGAAAACGGTAGACTACAATCCGAGGCCACTCCCACGCTCCACTCGTGACCCATGCGCAAGCCTTTGTCCTACTGCCGTAAATTCGGGACTGGCTCCCGCCAGCACCTTGCTCTGCTTTGGCGGGATTCCAATAAATCCGCCGGCCCCCTTGTGGGGCCACCAGGCTGTAGGAGCGGGGTTCGCAGCCTCCTGTACCAGTTGTAGCTTGTAGTTTCCAGTGTTACAGTTCTGCTTCTTGCTGGTTACTGTAACTAGTTGATTGTTCTCCTTCTTGCTGGTTACTGTAACTAATGATTGACCGCGCGAGGGGGGGGAGGCCCAAACCGGCTTTTTAGCGTCCCATGGGCGCGTTGTCTGAATTGCTGGAGGGGCTCGAAATCGCCACCCCTCACGCAGATCCGCGGGGTCAGGGTCCAAAAACACAAGGGATTTGCCACATTTCTGAAATTCGGTGCCACCCCTCACGCAGATCCGCGGGGTCAGGGTCCAAAAACACAAGGGATTTGCCACATTTCTGAAATTCGGTGCCACCCCTCACGCAGATCCGCGGGGTCAGGGTCCAAAAACACAAGGGATTTGCCACATTTCTGAAATTCGGTGCCACCCCTCACGCAGATCCGCGGGGTCAGGGTCCAAAAACACAGGGGATTTGCCACATTTCTGAAATTCGGTGCCACCCCTCACGCAGATCCGCGGGGTCAGGGTCCAAAAACACATGGGATTTGCCACATTTCTGAAATTCGGTGCCACCCCTCACGCAGATCCGCGGGGTCAGGGTCCAAAAACACAGGGGATTTGCCACATTTCTGAAATTCGGTGCCACCCCTCACGCAGATCCGCGGGGTCAGGGTCCAAAAACACAAGGGATTTGCCACATTTCTGAAATTCGGTGCCACCCCTCACGCAGATCCGCGGGGTCAGGGTTCAAAAACACAGGGGATTTGCCACATTTCTGAAATTCGGTGCCACCCCTCACGCAGATCCGCGGGGTCAGGGTCCAAAAACACAAGGGATTTGTTACATTTCTGAAATTCGGTGCCACCCCTCACGCAGATCCGCGGGGTCAGCGCCAAAAACACAGGGGATTTGGCACATTTCTGAAATTCGGTGCCACCCTTCACGCACATCCATCGCAAGGCGTGGTAACCCAAACTGCGAGAACTCCCTCGGCCCTTTACTCGCAAGGTGTGGTAACCAAGCCCGTAAACCATACACGTCTTACCAATCGCCAGGTGTGGTGACGGACCGCACGGTGAGGTCGTTGGGAATTCCGAGGTCACCACGCGGTCCGTCACCCCTCTCGTGATCAGTTGGTTTTGCTGATTGCGAATCGGCTTCGCATGAAGTTTCGATACTGCTTCACGACAGCGCCAAGGCCTCATGACTTAGCTCTTCCATGGCCCATTCTCCGAGAGAGGGGGCCGGCGGCAGGGGGCGAAGCCCTTACGGATTTGGCACTGGCCCCGACCTATGCACGGACTTTCGCATTGACCGAGACTGCCCCTAACCAGTCCCTTGCCCTGGCGCGCGAAATTTCAATTGGTTCGGGATGGGCCCCAACGAGCCGCGTGCCCTGGAGGGGCAGGATTTCCAGTAGTTTGGGACGGGCCTCTCCGAACCCCGACTAGCCCGTTCACTTAGTGGTCAAGGTGGCGAGATCTCGGCTCGGTCGGGACTAGCTCCGCCTAACCCAATGGTTTGATATTTCAGATGGCTCGCCACCAACCTAGACTAGTCCTGAACGACTCTGTCTTTCTTGATTTGAATATGCTCCCGACTACTTCCGAATTCGTTCTTAGGGTTCTATGCGCAAGTATCTTATTCAACGCATCTTGCCGTGAAGTCCGAGCTGGGGTCCACGACAATAGATCGCTGATCGCACCATCCATGTACTGGACAGCGCTCAGAGCAGTCTGACCACTGGATCCTGCACTTGCTTCTCATGAGCAGTGGGGGTAGATGCGTCTCAGCAGATCAATTTGGATAATAGCGATGGCAATAGTGATGACGGATGGCTCGGGTCAACTCAAGGCCAGATACTGTGCGGAACGTAGATGCTGTTTCATAGCTACAGAACCTCATGTCCCTTGAGGCACCACGTTGAATACGCTCTATGATGTCTTCCAGCAACGTCGAGGGTCGCAAATAACACATGCAGAGAGAAGCTTGATGTAATGACTGGAGAAACATGATGGAATCTGAGGCGATGCGAAAATAGCTCCGTATGTCTGGATCCGTCAAATTGATCCGGCGCGTCAGCTGCCCCGCGGCATGGGTCACAGTCACACGAGCACCTTCAACCTTTGCCACCTGGCAGCTTCTCTTTTTAGGAGCACGCAGGAAGAAAGCCTAGCCTGAAATATTGGATCATGCACAGCTAGTATTCGCAGCATGGAATTTTAGTGGCCGCGTGCCACATACTGACGAAATGCTGCCCAGAAATCTAGCTCTGACTTGTCTGAATCCGGGAAGAAGTCCAGCTTCATGTTGAAATTCTTGTGGCAAACCAGATGCACGACTTTCGCGGGTTTGTAACGGCGATGCGACGTGGTCAGAGTGAAGGGGCCGAAAGGTCTTACACCATCCCTGGGTGCATTGGTAAAGTGGGATTTCGTGCCCCGGATTCTGCTTGTTGCTTCTTGTTGGAATCAGACTTCCATAAAACCTGATTGGGCAAAAAAGGGGAGCATCGATTTTGCCCATGTGGCTCGTAGGGGGGAACATGAAAGAAGGATGATGGCGACGACAAGGTGGCGGATGACGAGAATGATCGCGGGGATGACGGGGAGGGCAGCGAGGGGAGCAGGAGGGCAACGAGTAGGAAGACAAGTATAAAGACGAGGAGGAAGAGATGGAGAAGGACGAACACGAGGAGGAACGAATTGGACTCCGACGGCCCCAAGAGGGATCAAGAGGCCTCAAAGTCGGCCCTTCCCTCGTGGCAAACCCTTTTGTTACCAGTTCGTCGGTGCACGGACGAGGATCAATTGGAACACACGGCGTAATGATTGAACTCCCCACCTCGCATTGCAGCCACCGGCCAGCGCCCCGCGAGAACACATTGACCACGTCGCCGACATCACAAGCTTGTGACGGCGGCTGCCCCATAGGTCCTGGGGCAGCCGCCGAGGTACCTCTCGTGCATGTCGAATCACCCGCGGGGTACGCGGACACCTCAGAGCATCAGCAACCAAGTTCTGACGGAAAAGGCTCACGAACAAACAAAGAGCACATCTCTCCCTGAGAAAAACCCCTGCGATACCAGCGCGCCGAGCTCACATCTTTCAGGGAGCCAGACATCGCAGAACCCCCACCAACAAGTCAAAGCAATGGTGACGGCAACCTGCTGTCAAACTCGACGCCAACTACCGCAGGACTCCCATCTTGCGACACTCTTGGGCTCTTATCGGCACTATTTGGCCCCTTCCGATGTTATCTTGGAACCATGTTGGTGTGAAAAGAGGGGAACGTCAAACGTATAGGCCGTCAATGGTCCTCATGGGGTCCTCCTGCGGCCCCTTCGGGCAATCTTCTAGTCATTTTGGAGCTCTTGGGGCCACTTGAGCCATCTTGGGAGCTCTTGGAACCTCCTGGTGGGGCCCAGGGGAACACTAGTGCAATTTGGTAGTACAACGACCCTGAAGCCAGGTTTCGAGTGCAAGAGGTGCGAGGTCTCGCGCACCCGACTGATCTGTGAGGGTCCCTGGGCCCGAAGCGGGCCTTCAAATACTAGAGCCACGACGAATCACTGTCACGGCTATCTTATGACGCTGGATGTCTGTCGGCCGCCTAGCCGCTAGGCCACCAGATCGATTCCAACCGGCGACGTGCGCCCTGAGGCCGAGGCGGGAACTTCAAGGCCTTCCCGTGGCTGGACTTTGACCGTCAAGGACGCCTGCGAGACCGGCTGGAAGCCAATCGGGGATAGGGCGTCTGAGAAGGACGGGTGGCGCGCGACGTTGGGGAACCAATCGACTGTCGGCTGCGGGTACAAGACCTGCGGCAACAAAGAACGGGAAAGCAACATCTACCGTCAGTGGTCAAGACTTTCGGGGCGGCCTTTTTCAGGTTTGAAAATGTAATTTGGTGATTGGAGGGCTGGTTTGGGCCTCGGCAGCCCAAAAGATGGCTTCAGTACTCCAAACACTTTTCGGACCTGGCGCGAACGCCCTGGGAAGCGAGATGCAGGTCAACTTCGAACCGAAAACAAATAACCGAAACTGCGTCGCGAAACACCACTCCCCCTGACATCCCGTGCCTCTCCGACGTTCCTTTTCCCTACCCTGTCCACTCAGAACCACACGCCCTGAGCATGTATTACTCCCCTATCTCCACCGATTCTGTCCAAGCGGGGCCAGTTTTCGCCCGCAGGTCGCTCTCACGCATGCAAATTATAAGCTACATGGAATAGCGGAGAGCGTTGATGCTTCAGAATGGCGCTCACGCTGCAAGATTGGTTCATTTCAGGATCGGCGCTCTGCTCCCGTCGCTGAGAATGGCGCTCTCGCCCTTACGCGGGCCACACTTCTGGATCGAGTCCTTCCTCCTCGTTGTCGACCCCCTCCTTTCCCTGCCTCCGCCTTCCTCTGGTCTTCCTGCTCCTCCCGCTCCTCCCGTTCCTCATCCTCATCCTCTTTCCTAATCCTCCTGCCCATGCTCCTGCTCACTCGCCACCTCCTCATCTTCCTCCTCCGCCTCCAAGCGTACAATGCGCACAGCTCCCATCTGATTGCTCATACCACATTGCAATAATTTTAAATGTTCCAGGTCCGCTATGACACCTGCCAGCTGGTAGAGAAACAATCAGCGACAAGGAAAGGGGCAACAAAAACAGGATGGGTGAGGAGGGGTAGGATGCCAGATCTGGCGCGAGCGCGCCCTCTCCCGCCCCCGTAGCCCTTCTCGGGCACGTACTGAAGCGCAGGGCCGTCCTGCAGCGCCTGGTGCCCCCCTTCCCTGCCTCTCGCAATGCGCCCGCTGGGTGGGACCTTGTGGGCGGGACCCTCTGAGCGCGCACCGCCCCAAATTCTGGCAACAAGTCCGCCCCTCAGGAGTCGCAGCAAGAGCCCCCTCGTGCGCGATGTTTGAGGAAGCAGCGGCTGAATTCAAAACGAAGAACGGGCCAATGCAGGGTTGGGCACCAAAATGCGCAAGACATAGCGGTTTCAAGCACTGCTCAATTACACGTGGCCGAGAAGCCCCAAAACACAGAGTTCCGCAAGGGGACGGGACGAGTCGGCAAAATGGCGTGCTCGACGACGAAGACAGCGTCCACGCGTGACCCCCCCAACCACCCAACGGCAAAGTACAACCTCGGCAAGGTCAAACCGGCAAATGGACCCTCCGTGCACAAACAAAAAAGCAAGATGAACAGATACGGACAACCGTGGCATACCCTGTGTTTGCGTGTGGGGACGTTCGCTGCCGTGCTTTGAGCGTAAGATAGAAAATGCCGAGGTGAAGTGCAAAGAAAGCGTGGTAACATAGAATATGATAAACCTGACCATACGTTAGATATGGGGGGTGACAAAGCAACCTTTCGCACACATCCTGGACGGCGTCGCGATAACATAAACTGCGATACGACGTCATCTAGCATTCTCAACACATTGTGCACGTTAAGGACGCATGAATGACGCGAAGCCGTGAGCACATCCACTGGCCTTCTTGGGGGCCACCAGTCTGCGAGGCTTCGGTTTCTGCACCCTGCGCTCACTCCTCAATCCCTGGGTTCCAATGCAATTCCTGTGCTCCAGCGTTTCCGATTTTTGAATCCGGCTTCCTAGTTTTGAAATTGAGGGTTGCAGAATGCGCGACCCCCCCTGGCAGAGAAGCCACATACTCATGTCCTCCGAAATGCTCCATTCGAACTACGTCACATGTGCGCTCCTGGGGTCCCTGTAAAGTGCGACCGACACGCGATCCTGGGGCCACTGTCCATTGTAAACTACGACGTGCGCGCTCTTCTCGACCGCATCTGGCCTCATCCCCGTCGAAATTACAAAAGATACGCGCTCCCATGGCGCATTGTTCCTAAGTTTGAATCGCGCGTCCCACACTGCCGCGCAAATCTCGATAAATAGTGATAGATGCGCGCTCCCGAGGCTCCAGTCCCCGGCGAATTGCGACAGATCCCTTTCAAATTGAAATGCGCGCGCGCTCCCGAGGCCACGCTACTTTCATAAAAGCAACGCATGCGTGCTCCCAGGGCCACAGACCAATGTGCATGCAACGCTCATCCAGCGCCTCCCACCCTGCATGGCAAAGAGAAGAGAAATATGCAAGACGGACCACGAGGACAGGACAAATATGAAATGATCACACGCGCGCACGCCCTTGCCAACTCTCCAGCGTTTCCCAGAGCGGCCGGCTGCGCTGACCGAAAAGGTGCTTTGAAGATTGGTTCCAGCGCGCGCGCACCGCGCCCTGTCTTTGTCAACCCCGAGGGCTGAGAGGAGGGTGGGCGCCAGAACTCCTTGAGCCGCAGGGGGCCGCGGCAGGCGCGGGCATGGGCACAGGGACCACTTGCGGCCTTCATTATCTACCGCTCTGAGAGGCCCCTTGAAGTGTCGCAAAAACGCTCATCAACCAAGCGTGCGACACCCATCCAGCGCCTCTCGCCCTGCATGGCAAAGAGAGGAGAGAAGCAAGACGGACCACGAGGACAGGAAAATACGATATGGCCACACACTCTTGCCAACACTCCAATGTTTTCCAGAGCGGCCGGCTTGCTGGCCGAAAAAGTGCTGCGAAGACTGGTTCCAGCACGCGCGCGCCGCACCCTGTCTTTGCCAACCGATGACAACAATGCCCCATACATGTGACATGGCAGGCCAGGCGAGGGCGGTTGGGGGCGGCGAAGAACGACGGCCTACAACCAAAAACAATTGAGAAGATAGAAGGCTAACATCACACTTGGGGCCTAGGCGAAGGCTTCTCGACAAGAGGGGCTGTGAGAGCTTTGACTGCGCCCGAAGCAGAGTGCCGGCCTTCTCGCGTCGACGCGCGCTTTCACGGGCCTTCCAGCGACCGCGGCGCTGGATCCCGCGCAGATCCTCAAAGCTTCGCTAGTGCGTCACGGCTGGTGCCCTCCTAGCGAAGGCAATGTGGCGTGAACGCCGCGGCCAGCTGCAGGCGGCGGCTGGCCTTGTTCGCGATCGTCACGAGCTGCGCCAGCGTGAGCCCGCCGAACAGCGGCCCCTGGCCCGCCCGCGCCAGCGAGACATCTAAGATGTTGCCGACGAAGCCTTGGCCCTGGGCGGCGCTGCCGAGGAAGACGGAGTCATCGAGTGCATAGGTATTCGACGGGACTGGCTGCGCCGCCGGAGCCGCCGTCGCGGGCGGCCCACGGCCGCTGGGGGTCTGAACGTGGCGGCCGCAAGACGTCGGCGCCGCGCGAGCCCAAAACCTTGGGCGGCCGGAGGTGGCCGTCGAAGACCGCCGGCAAAAGTGCACCCGCCCGCGTCGACTGGAGGTCGCGGCCCATGAGATCGTCGCGACCGCCGACGCCGCTTTCCGGCGGCTGAGCTCCCCGCGCAGTCCGAGTAGCGCGCCGCCGTCGCCTGCAGCGCGGTGGACCGCCGCAGGAAGCCCGGCGCCTGCCCCGCGGCTCGGCCCGCGCCCGCCCAGCGCAGCTGCCCGCCCTAGTCCCAGCGCCGTCGGCAGCCGTGCCAAGGCAGCCGGTGCCTGAGCGGGCAGCGCGGGGCGCCGACCCCGACGGCGTCGCAGCCGCATGCGGCCGCCGGCTGTCGCTCCCAGCGGCGCTCGAGCTCCGCCTCCCCGTCTGGTCGCACTGCCGCCGGGGGCGCCAGGGGCTGGGCGACGCCGGCATAGGCCCACTGGCTCGGCGGATAGGCGGTCGCGGGGCTGGTCTTCCGCCCCCAGTGGCCCTTCACGCAGGCCTTCCCCCGCAGCGCCTCGCAGCGCCGCCGACGCCTGCGCTCGCGGCCCAGCGTGGCAAACAGCGGGTGGGAGGCCACTATCCTCGTCGGCTGCTCGAGCGGCGCCCCGAAGCGGCGCTGCCGCAGGTCGACGAGGGCCGCCGATGCCGACTTGAGCGCTCTCGCCAAGGGTCTCCGAATCCAAAGACGCGAGCACTGGGGGTTCTCGAGGCTGTAGTGGGCCCCCGTCCGCCGGCATTCCTGGGCCAGGCGCGCCGTGGACCGCGCCGCCGCCAAGCCCCCGGCCGGTTCGGCGAAGCCGGAGGGGCGCGCGATCGACCGCCGCGCACACGGGGTCGCTAGATGCACGGGTCAAACAGCGCCAGAACGGATCCATCTGATGAGCACCTTCTGGACCTTCGGGTCCGCGGTTGATATCGAAGTGAAGGCCCTTCTTGAAGTCCATTGGGGCCCCCGCCGCAGCCCCGTCTCCAGGGTGGCCCCAGTCAAATACCCCTCGCCCGAGAAGACCTCCAGGAAGAAGCGTCGGCCCCGCCGGGGCCTCTGACCCCCTTGACCTCCGAGGCGCGCGAGAGCGGGAGGGGGGCCCAGACCTGGTGGCAGTCGAAGCCCTGGAGGGCGCACCGTGGCACGGTGAACTTGAGCCCCCCGAAGCTCCAGAGAACTCGGCGAGGATCGCCCCGTCAAGGTTCTGGTGGGGCACCGAGGCCTCGAGCGGGTCACGGGAATCGCTGGGCTGGTGGAGCGTGGAGCTGTAGCCGTGCAAGCCGTGGGAGTAGCTCTTCGAATCGTGCCCGCCGACGCCCAGGGCTCTGACGCTGTGGCCCCCTGTGAACCCAAGGCTTTTGTAAAGGGAGACCTCGAGAAGGGCTTGGGGAAGCCTGTTGGCAGTCGCGGCTGTCGCCCCGCGCCGTCTTCTGTTTCGGGGCACGGGTGGAGAGACGATCGGGGGGCGCCCAGACGGAAGGCGACCTCGCGGCCCGCGCAAGTCCTGGCCAGGCCGGAGCAACCCCTGGTCCGCGGCCCTGCTCATGTAGGCCGCTGCATTTCGCGCCCATTCGACGCGGCACTGCCGCCGCGCGATGCCGGAGGCCAGTTGCAGCCCATGTCGCCCCCGGCGGAGAGGAGCTCCGCGTCATGGCACGGGGGGTAGCTGGCCGCCCGCGCCAGGCCCATCAGCCCGCAACGCGCCTCGTAGTCGCGCATGCGGCTCGCATCTCGGCACGCCCCTGCCACGGGCAACTCCCGGCGCCTCCGGTCCGCGAAGTCGCCAGGCAGGGGCGGCGGCCGCCGCCCCGAGTCGACCTCGACCCGACAGCGCTCCGGCGCACGGTCGCGCGGCCTGGCCCGCTCGAGTAGGCCGTCCCAGAAGCCCTCGCCGGCGTCGCCGATCGCCAGGGGGCACCTGAAGCCGTCCCGTTCTCGTTCGACGAACTTCTCGCGTTTGCTTAAGCGGGCTCCTTCTCGGCATCGGCAAAGGTCGTGGGCCTCGTCGGGCGTCGCGTCGGTCTCCAGGGGCGCGCGGCCGCTCATTGAAGCTTCCGTCGCGAACGCGACGGGGCAGGGCGGCAACCCCCAGCGGCCCGCGGCCAAGAAGAGAAACGACCTGGCCACCCTCAGCTCGTGCAGCGCGGCCGCCGGCAGCTCCCCGATCTCCCCGAGGTCCCGCTGGGCGAAGTCGCGCTGGGCGCGGATGGCGGAGAGCCCCGGCCCCAGCAGCTGGAAGCAGGAGACCAGGTGGCCCAGGACAGCGCGCGTCTGCCAGCCCGCAGCCGTCCGCCACCTAAGTGTAGGAGGAAGGTCAGGCCGCCGCGCAACAGCCAGAGACGCTTCGGCTTGGGCCGAACGAGGCCCGGCGCGCCGTCGACGGTGACGCCCGGGATCTCCAACTCGACGCCCGCGCCCTGCCTCCCGTGCCACTTCAGCCCCAGCAGGTCGAGGGCCGCAGTCACGCGCTCGAGCCTGGCCTGCGCGAGGTCGCGCTCGACCCCGATGACGTCGGCGTTGTCGACGCACGGGGGGGCCCCACCGTGCCGCGCTCCAGGCGCGCCGCCGGTGCCTTGTCCAGCACCGTGACATCGCCGGGGCCCGCAGAGGACCACATCGCATGAGCCGGCGTCTCGTGGCGGATCCAGAGAGCCCAGGGCCGGCCCACCGCCTGCCCGCCGTAGGCCGGCCGCGCGTAGTCGGGGCAACCTCGACGGAGGCGCCCGCGTCGCCGTCGTGGACGCGCCGCGCGCCAAAGTCCACCGCGCGGACGCCTGGCACGTCGAACGCGAACCGCGCGGACAGATGCGCGATCTTGATCTGGTGGAAGCCGTCCTTCAAGTCGACCGTGGCGGCATGCAGGGCGGCGTCGTCCGAGCTCACCGAGTAGCGCCGGCGCCGGTCTGCCCCGACCTGCGCCGACGCGAGGGCCTCCGCCAATGCCGTGTTGGTCTGGGGGGGCAGCCCGTGGAGGTTGGGCTGCCGGCCGTCCGCGATCATGCGGAGGTGGTCGCCCTTCCTCTCGACGAAGAACAGGCCCGCCGTCGCCTTCTTTCGGCGAGTGGCCACCGTGATCCCCATGTCGGCGAGGCGCCGCAGCCACGCGAGCAACCGCGGGTGGTTGGCGCGGACCCTCGGGTTCAGGAGGGGGGCCCCAGTGTGGCTCGACGCGGGGCTCGTCTGAGAGCTCGTCGGAGTGACGCTCCAGGAACCTCTCGGGATCCATCGAAACTTGTCGAACATGATCGGGGACAAGGTCGAACGCCTCCCGAGGCTCCGCCGCGCCCTGCAAGAGGGGGACCTCGTCCTGGGCGAAGGGCCGCACGGTGAACGGGCCCCCCTCGGAGTAGATGTTGCTGGACTTGAGAAGCTCCTCCTGAAAGGCCTCTCTCGGCTGGGCGTCGGGCGGCGGCGGGCCATGTCGAGCCGCCGAGCGGACTGCCCGGCCTAGCGGGGACTCCTGCGAGGGGGTCAGCGTGGGTGTCTGGCGCGCTCGTCCAGGTCGGAGGGCGCGTGGCGCTCGAGCGGCGGCCGGGGCGTTCTGACTTGAGAAGATGTCCTCGGTGGCCCTCCGCGCCCAGTCCCGCCGCGCACGCTGGCGAGCGGATCGGCGGCCTGCCGATCGCTCTCGGCTGGTCTCCTCGAAGAAGTCGAAGGGCAGCACCAGGGGGAAGGGGTCGGGCGCCATGCCGGCGACGAAACCTTCGAAACAAAACTGGGAACGACACTGCGGCGGTCGCGGAGCAGGTCCTTGGCCGCCAGGAGCCTGCCTCCGGGGCGGAGGTCGGGCAGAGCGGGCTGGCCCGCTCCAGGCTACTCCTTGTTGCCGCCTCCCCCGCCGCTTCCGCCAGACCGTTTTGCTTCGGCGTCCCTCTCCTCTGCGTAGAGCCCTGTGTCCTTCATCATGACCGCCTTTGTCGTCTGCTCCTGCGCGACCCACTCGTCGAACCGGCTGGTGATCACCCCTCCCGCCTCGTCTAAGGCTGAGGCCAGCGTGTCCTCCGGGCCAGAGTAGCCGCGGCACTTCGGATTCCCGCGAATGGCCCGCTGCATCTGCGCGATCCTTCTTGCAATGGGTTCGGCCCCAGCGAGGCTCGTCTCATCGACCTGTCGTGCTCGATGAAATGCCGCAGCGCCTCGAGCCGGGACCGAATCTCGCGGGCCGCCGCGCTGCCGGGCGGGATCCCGCCGCTCGTGATGTAGTGGTTCGCGTGGCCAGCGAAGCCCAGGCCCGAGGCCCGCGCGCTGGTCTGAAATTCCGGCAACGATTCCGGCACGCGGAACACCCAGTCGTCGGCGGTCTGCGGACGATGCGACTCGATGGCCCGCCTGGACCAACCTGCCGGACAAGACGCACCCGTGGGCCCCGCCTGGGCCCTGAGTGCTTCTTGTCTAGCCACTGCTGCATTCTCGCAGACCGCGAAGATTTCTTCGTCGTCGTCGGCATCCAATATGGCCAGCGCCACCGCCCCCTGCCGGATGAAGCGGTCCCCAGAGCCGCTGGTTGCTGCGCCGAGGACCTGCCCGAATTGCAGGTGGACAGGGTCGGCGACCACCCAGCGAGGCGGAGCAATCGCTGCGCCTCGAGGCACCTCGATGCCCAGCGCCGCTGCCAACACCGCCGCCTGCTTCCGGATGGCCTCGAGCTCGCCCTCCTGGGAAGGGTCGAAAACATACGGCTGACCCACCAAACGCCGAGGGCATGGCACAATCCTCGGGAGCAGCATGGCGCGGCGCGCTGGGAGGTCCCCGAACTGCACACTGTGGTCTGGGGTGACCCGGGTCCTCTCGTCAGCGCCCGCCAACACGAGGAGGACGTGGACGTGGGAGTCGAAGCCGTTCTTGTCGTCGAAGAAGTCGATCGCCACCTGGGCCTCGGGGATGTCGAGGCTCTGCGCCGTCAGCGCCGTCTAGCCCGCAGGGACGCAGGTGTCGCCTCCAGCCCCCCCTCGTCCTCCGAGGTCTTCGAAGCCCAGAGGCCCCCCGCGCCCCGCGCCTGTAGCAGCTCGTCGCCCAGGAGCGCGGGCGGGGCAGCGGCCGCCGCCACAGGCTGGCGCCGCGTCGGACCCAGCCATTGCGCCGATCACCGCGCCCGCAGCGAAGGCCCCCAGCGCCGTCCCCGACTTAGGGTAGCGCAGCTCGGAGCGGGTGGGGCAGCCCGGGCCACACTTGTCGAGCTGCGTGCCCAGCAGCCCGAAGACCTCCGTCGGCACCGTGCAGTCGGCCACGCAGCTGCAATCAGGACGCCGCGGAGCCCAGAGGCACGGCGTGAGCAGGGCGGCTGCCCGGAGCCCCCGAAGGGCCTGGTCCGCTCCCTCGCCAGAACTCCTTGAGCCGCAGGGGGCCGCGGCAGACTCAGGCATGGGCACAGGGGCCACTTGCGGCCTTCACTATCTACCGCTCTGAGAGGCTCCTTGAGGTGTCGCAAAAACGCTGATCAACCAAGTATCCCACCTCTTCGGTAACCCTTTGGGCGTAAGTGGTTTCCCACCAGTCCTATGGGTGCAGGTGATTTAAGAAGTTCGTTCTTCCAACCTCAACTTTCCCTCAGGGAAGATGTTTACTTCTCCCACATCTTCCTGGATCAGGATTGGTATTTCGCAAGGGGTTGGAGCGTCCAGGATGACCCAAGGTGGCCTCAATAGGGCCCCGTACAGCCCAAGATGGCCTCCAAGATCACACAAGCTAGCGCAATACTGCTCAAGATAACTTCCAACCATCCTGTGATGGATTCTCGCTTTGCGTAGAGCGTTGCTTTCTCCAACCTACCTCCCTGCCTTCCCCCTCCTCTTGCCCCGTTTCTCCTGCCTGCAGCCCTGTCTCGGGGCTGCCACCTGCGCAACTGTCGACGCTTTCCTCGGCTCCTCGGAGCCCAGCGCAGTGGCGTCCTGCAAGCAACCAGACTAGACCTATCGGCTCGGTGGCACTTTCTGCGGATCCTTCAATGTGGTCGTTTCTATTGAGCGGTCCTGCTCATAGCCGCCTCGAGTATCGAAAGGGTTTGGTACGTCCCTGGGTATTTGTATTCTCGCCTTTTCGTTTCCGGTTGGCTCTTGAGCCCCCCGACATGGCTCTAGTATGGCCCAATATAACCCCAAACCGGGCCCAAACTGGCCTCAAGAGCACCCGACAGCGCCCCAAGAGGACTCAACGAGTTATGCTTTCGGTCTCCGGGGGGTGGGGGGGGCGTAATTGAGACCCGCCCCTTCATTCATCGACGGCGCCCTAGAGGCCCCTCAATGCCCCCAAGAGGGTCCTAATGGAGACCAAAAGGACCCCGAGAGAACACCAACAGCCTCCCAAATGGTTCCAAGAGTGCCCCACGATGGTCCAAAAGATACCTCCCAGAGGCTCCCAAAGCGAAACGTCAAGAATTTCGACACTCGCGCGCTCCCGAGGCCGCCGACCGTCGTACATTACGAAAGTTGCGCGCTTCCGAGGCCACCATCCCATATCAATGAATACAGACGCGCGACACCAGCCAGCCAGCACACAACACAAACCACATCTATTCAGGCAACAAGCCAACCATCCGAGTTGACAACCATCCGGTCGACAGAACAATCAACCAAAACCAACCAACCAAGCGTGGCCATGCAAGCTATCCGAGGGGAGGCCGGTGGCAGAGGGCGAAGCACTCCAGACAATGTGTGAGTAGTAAAAGAGGGTAACAATGCAATAACAAGAAACGGAACCAACATCAAAACACTATCACCAACTCTGGCCGATGTAACACGCTACCGCGATAACGCCCCACCGCCGTCCCAGCAGCGTCCCTGTGGTGGACTGGCGTGCCCCTATCAAGTGCGGGCAGTGTTCCGATGATGAACTGGCCTTGTCCCGATGTTGTATCCATGGAGTGACAGAGAGGGACTCAACGAGAGAACGAGAGAGAGAGAGAGAGAGAAACAAAACGAGAGAGAGAGAGAGAGAACACACAACGTGTCGAAGGCCTACTCCATACACGCCCCCTTCCGAAGCTTCTAGAGACACCGCTTGAGACGCAGATAACGAAGAACTGTTCGTGGCCATGCTTCCACGAATTCTATGGCTGACTCGCGGCCTTCGTGTTAATAGGGGTGTAGCCCAAGAGTCGATACGGTGTCCTTTCGAAGCCCATCGCGGCCCCGATGTGTGGGGTGACGCATGAAGATCCAATAGATCTCGCAGAGTGCTACTTTGACTGTTCAGGATCACTCTGCGAGGTCACTTTCGCATGCATCGGGGCCGACCTCCACCTCAGCTTGGCGCGTCCTCTTCGCGCCGCGCCTCTGGCATGAATCCTGGTCGCTGCCACTCGGATCGTCGTTGAAGAACTGT
Source organism: Prorocentrum cordatum (assembly GCA_963575745.1). Lineage (NCBI taxonomy): Eukaryota > Dinophyceae > Prorocentrales > Prorocentraceae > Prorocentrum > Prorocentrum cordatum. Next base: position 98,283 of record CAUYUJ010014971.1, read on the forward strand.
TCAGCACGACCATGGCAAAACGCAATGCCGCAAACAGCGCAAACCAGCAACACGCACACTATGATGAGCACAGCGGTTCGGCTGGATCGCTGTGGCGTGTCGTCTGGATCGCTGTACCCCAACAACAAGTCGTCGTCTGAACCGTCCACCGCAGCTGGCTCGCCGACGGTGACATTCTCAGCGCTCTGGACCTGCGTCGAGTTGCTCATTCGAGAGAACCTTGGACGCAACTCGGCGACATCCTTGGGAGTCCGTAAGCGTGGCTTCCAAGACGTCATTTGGCTAAGATGCACTGGGAACTTCCACTGTGCACTTGGGCCAAACCCGCGTTTGCTACACGCATCCTGCTGCTGCTGTTCCTCCTCGTTGCTTCGACCCCAATGTCCTCCTCCGCGCTGCTCGTTGTTTTGGCTCCAATGTCCTCTGCAGTGTCGTTCGCGACCACGAGGACGCCTTCGGCCAGAAGCGGCGCGAGGCATGCTGCGCCGTCCACTTCTCCCCGACCACTCCTCCCCCCCGCTTCGTCGTGCACAGTTCCCCAGCCACAACGATTCGTTCCTATGTGGACATGTGGATGCCTGTGCAGGAACCCAGCTTCATCGCAGGTTCCCAGGGCGCCCGAAATACAATGTAAACATGGAGTCTAGATGATCTCTGGGATGCCAATGCGCGGACGGACGCACGGCCACCAACAACGCCTCTCCGGGAAGCATTCCTGGAAGGCGCCGCGGTGGGCTTCGACGAACCTGGATATCAAGTGTCGAAACAGTGCGATTGGAAACACGAGCATGACTAGCATGACCACATGACGGGCGGCTTCACGAGCTGAGCTGCCAGGCGATGCCCGATGACATTGGCGGAAGGAGACACTTCGTCATAAAACGTTTCCTCGCTTACTCCGTTTCCGCTGGGCGTTCGGGCGCCAGAGTGCGGCCTTGAGGGACGAAGCGCCCGATGCGACGGTGAACTCGAAAAAACCGTGCAAAGACGTGCCCACATTGGGTCGGTGTCCCAATCCTGGAAACTTTGGGCGGAACACTGGAAAACCGAACACGAAAACGAAAACTTCCAACCCTGGAAAAGGTGCCCACAATCCAACCCTGGAAAAGGAAAGGCCCAACCCTGGAACCCCGTCGAGCAGGGGAAAACGTGGCAAATCATAATGTAGGAGGAGGAGGAATAGGAAAAGGAAAAGGAAGGAAAAGAGGTGGAGAAGGACGGGGAATACAGGAAGAGGGGGCCCGTGCCCGGCACGGCGGATGACGCCGAGCTCAGCGCGCCCCGCCGGCGCCGAGTGGCGGGCGCCCAGAGCATTGGAAAACGCGGCAGGAGCAGAAGGAGGAGAAGGAGGAGGAGGAGGAGGAAAACAATGAGAAGGAGGCACTTTGCTGGGCGCGGCAAGCGACGCCAAACACATAGATGACAGCCGATTGCTCGATGAGTTCCGAACGAACCGAAATCACCGAATGAAGTCGGACACTGTGTGCACGCCATCTCTGGCAGACCCCGCCCGACCCGGAACTGTGATTTCTGTCGGTTGCTGGTATGAGACCGAACAAACCAAAAATCATCAAATTAGGTCGGGCCGCCAGAGCACGACTGAGCAGGCACGGAAATCTCCAACAGTCGCCATCGCCGCTGCCCTACATGGCACACGCAACTGAAAACGCGGATGATGCATGCGATCAGGCGCTTGCCATCTCTGGTCGCACCCGCACGTGGCACGTTGCGCGAAATGCCTGTGGGACGCGGGCGCGCGCGCAATGACTGGCTCTGCATAAACTGCACGGCAGTCTGGAGGGGGGCTTGAAAAACGATCCTGCGAATGCCGAAATAATGACAAACATCACGCGCGTTAACTTGCTACGGGGTCGCAACTTCGGGTGCGCTTTGGTTCCGCGTTGCTTTACCGGCTTAGTCGCTATTGCTGGTGTCGACGATGCACCGGGGCTTGCGCGTCATGGCGGCGCAGGAAGCGTCGCAACCTCGCGCGTGCGATGCGCGAGATACCGCAGTGCCGTGTGTGGAGCGCAGTCGCAGCACGGGAAGTCCTGGCGCAATCCTGGGTTTTGGCTCACCCGCTCAAGCGTCGCCCGCTTGCGTGCGCAAGTGTGGTTCAACTGTAGCCCAAGCGAAGTTCAAGTGCAACTCGGGTGTAGCCCTTGTAGTTCAAGTACGGTTCCGATGTAGTTCGAGCGTAGCCGAGGTGCGTCCCAGATGAAGTCCAGGTGTAGTTCAAGTGTGTATCAGGTGTAGCCATTGTAGTTCAAGTGTAGTTCAAGTATAGATCAGATCTTGTTCAAGTGTACTTCGCGTGTCTGCTCAGGGGGTCCAAGGGAAGTTCCAGTGGGGTTCAAATGTAGCTCATGTGAAACTCAACTGTGGCGGAGCGTCATCCATGCAACTCAAGTGTAGCGCGAGAAATATTCAAGTGTAGTTCAAGTGTAGCCCACGTGGGTTTCAAGCGTCGCCCAAGTAGGACCCGCGTGTCATCCGGGCGTATTCTCATTGTGGTGCATGCGTAGCCCTTGTAGTTCAATTGTAGTTCAAATGTACAACTAATGCAATTCAAAGGTTGTTCAAGTGTAGTCCAAGTGTAGCGCAAATGCAGATTAGGTACAGCTCAAGTGTGGTACAGGCGTAGCCCTTGTAGCGCAAGTACACTTCAAGTGTAGCTCAAGTGCGGTTCGAGTGACCTTCAAGTCTAGACCGGGTTGGATGCAAGTGTGGTTCAAGTCTGGTTAAAGTGTAACCAAGTGTAGTTGAAGTGTGCGCCAGGCGCCTCCATTGTTGCTCAAATGTTTTCCAAGCGTCGTTCACGTGAAGCCCGCGTGCATCCCAAGCGTAGGCTTATCCAATGAGGTTCAGGTGTAATGCAAGTGCGTAGGAGGTGTAGCCCGTGTAGCTCAAGTCCAATTCACTTGTAGTTCAAGTGTCGCCCGGGTGTAATTCAAGCGTGGTTCGAGTTTAGTTCTTGCGTTTATCAAGCGCCGTCCAAGTGTAGTGGAAGTGCGGTGCAGGTGTAGCCCTTGCAGCTCATTCGTACTTCAAGCGAGGTGCAGGTGTAGTTCAAGTTTCGTTCAAGTGAAAACCAATGTAGGTCAAGCGTTGTTCGAAGGAAGCCCAGGTGTAGGTCAGGCAAGGCAAGGTGCAGGCGCAGTCCATCTATTTCGAGAGTGGTCCGAGTGACCTCCAAGTGTAGCTCAAGCGTGGTCCAGATGTAATGCAAGTATAGTTCAAGTGTGATTCAAGTGCAGTTCGGGTGTAGTCCCCACGCGGTTCGGGTATAGTCCTTGTAGCTCAAGTGCAGTTCCAGTGTGGTTCAAATGTTTCTATGTCGTTCAAGCGTGGTCAGGCGCGGATCCAGTGTAGTTCGGGTGTGCTTCGGGTGTTGGTCGGAGATCAAATGTAATTCTAGTGCGGCTCACGCGTAGCGCAAGTATTGTGGAAGTGTAGTTAAATTGTAGTTCAGTGTAGCCAAGTGTAGTTCAAGTGTGGTTCAAGAGTAGTTCAGGTACAGTTCAAGTGGGAACAGGTGTAGCCATTGCAGATCAAATGTAGTTCAGGTGTAGGTCATGTGTGGTTCAAGCGTGTTCGAAGTGTAGCCCATGCGTAGTCCAAGTGTGGTCCACATGTAGTGCAGGTGTAGTGCGAGTGCTGTTCACGTGCAATCTCTGAAATTCACATGTAATTCAAATGTCGTGCAAATGTAGTTCAAACTAACTCAAGTGTTGCTCATGAGTCGTTCAACAGCGATCCAAGTGTGGTTCAAGTGGGTTCATCATGCGGTTACTGTGTAGCCCGTGTAGTTCAAGGGTTGCTTAAGGGTAGTTCACATGTGATTCAACTGTGGCTCAAGTGTGGTCCAAGTGCAATTCTCATGTAGCTCGAGCGTGGTTGCAGTGTAGTCTTTGCAGATCCAGTGTGAGTCAATTGTAGTTGAACTGTAACTCAAAATGGTTCACGTGTAGCGGAAGTGTAATTCAAGTATGGCTCATCTGAAAATCAGATGTAGTTCCAGCGTGGTACATCTGCTGTGCAGACATATCAAGTGTTGCTCATCTAGTTCAAGTGCCGCTCAATTCTACTGCTGTTCACGTATAGTTCATGTGTGTTTCAAGTGTAATTCAAATGAAATTCAAAGTTTGTTCAGGTGTAGTCTAGATCGAGTTTATCTCATGTGTGGGTTCGGTGATGATCCAATACAGTTCATGTCGTCCAAGTGTATTTCAGGTGTGGCTCAAGTGCATTTCATGTGTAGTTCAAGTGCAGCCAAGACGTAGTCATTGCAGCTCAAGTGTGGTTAGGGTGTAGCTCAAGTGCGATGCAAATTACGTTCGGGTGTAGTTCACATGTAGTTCAAGTGTGTTCCAATGATAGTTAGTTCAAGTATTGTGCAAGTGCGGTTCTGACGTAAACCTTGCAGTTCAAGTGTTGTTAAAGTCTGATCAATACTTAACTCGCGCGCAGTTACAATGTAATGTGAGAATAGTTCCCGTGTTGCTCGGCGCAGCGTGTTCCGGGAATGGCGCTAGTGCGTGTCGATTGCAAGCCAAACGTAAAGCATGCGTAATTCCGGTGTACTTCGCGCGCAGCACAGTCGCGGCCCAGGCACTGCGGTCTCTCGGCGCGCCGAGGCGCGGCCGAGCATTCGCGGCGCGGGCGTCGCGCAGGCGCACTGCAAAAACAACGCAGGCGTTCGCCGCGCGTGGCTCGAGCAGCCGACGAGCACTTCGGACGCGGCGGCGCCGCTCCGCCCGCGGGAAGGCACGCGCGCCCGAGTGCGGGCGGGCGGCGGACTGGCCGCCAGCTCGGAGCCGCGCGGCGCCCAATGAGCCCGGCGCAGACGCGCCGCGCCGCCCCGGCCACCGGCCGCGCGCAGCGCGGTCTGGCCCGCGCGCCCTCCAGGTGCAAGAAAAGCGTTCGAGCTGGCCACCCCCGATCGCGCGCGCGATGGCGGCGCGGCGACACTGATTTCCGCGCGTCGCCCGGTCCCTGCGCCGCGCGAACCAGCGTCCGCGCGAGATGCCATGCGAGCGCGAGGCTGGCGGCGGCGCAACAGCTCGCCCCGCTCGGGCAGCGCGCAAGCGCCCCGCCGACCGTGACGGCGCGCAGATTGCCGCGCGCCCAGCGGCGATACAAACGCGGCTCGCATACCTGGGGGCCACGCGCATAAACACGTGCCGCGGACTGCATGAAATAATCGGGCGCGCGAGCCACGCGCCAACGCAGCCGCCGTCCCTATACGAAACAGTTTCGCGCACCAGGTGCCCTCCTGGTCCATGCGCGGCCCCGTCTCCGACCCGCGCGAGATTGCGCGCGCGGCCGCGGCTCGGGCGCGCCCCGCGCGTCGCGAGTCGACTGGGATCGCGGCGCAAACCGTGGCGCGCGCGCGGTTCGCCCGCGGCCCAGAGCGCCCCCCGCCCGCGGCCCGCTGCCGCGCAGAGCGGCTCCTCGCCGGCCCCGGGATCGACATCGGGCACCTTATTTGGCGACGGCGCGCTCCCGCGTTCGACGGTTGCCGCGGCTGGGCGACGGGCGGGTTCACTCCGATCGCACCTGTCTGCTCCCAGAAAGGCCCTGTTCGAGCGAAACTCACTCAGGTCGAGAATGGCGGGAATGAGGGCCCTCTGAAACTGCTCTGGGGCGCCCAGTCGCAGCCCCGGCTTCTGGTGCGCGTGCCGAAATGTCCCGTGCTAGCGTGCGCAAGTGTGGATCAAGTGTGGATCAGGTGTAGTTCAAGTGTGGTTCAGGTGTAGCCGTTGTAATTCAAATGCAGTTCAAGCGTAGTTCAAGTGTAGTAGGAGTTCAGGTGCGTTTCGCATGCAGTTTAGGTGTGACCTTAAAGTCGTTCGAAGTGTAGTTCAAGCCTAGGCCACGTGTAGTTCAAGTCTACTTCAAGTGCAGTTCGAACGCGGCTTGAGTGTGGCCCAGGCGTAGTTCAAGTGTAGCGCTAGATAGTCCTTGCATTTTACGTGCAGCCCAGAGCTAGATCAAGCAAGATTCATGTGTAGTTCAAATGGGGTTCAGCTGTAGCTCCGGTCTGGTCCAAGTGTACTTCGGGTGTAACTCTAGTGTGGTTCAGGCGTGGCCCTCGTAGTTCAAGCGTAAATCGAATATCATTCGAATGTGGTTTAATGTCGCTCACGTGAGGTTCCAGCGCGGTTCAAGTGTGTCTCACGTGTAGATGAGCGTGGTCCAGGTGAAGCCCTTGTAGTTCACTTGTAGTTAAGGTTTAGTCCAAGTGCGGTGCAAGTGTAATTCAATATTAGTTCAAATGTATATCAAAAACAATTCAAGTGTAGATCCCGTGTAGTGCAAGTGTCCGTCCAGTGCGGCTCAGGTGTAGTCTGTGTGAGTCAAGTGTAGCCCAATAGCAGTTCAAGTATGGCTCAATTGTGAATTTCAAACGTAGCTCGCTTGCGTTTTAAGTGCTTCACGTATGGTTCAGGTGTGGCCCGTGTAGTTCACGTAAAATTCACGTGCAGTTCACACGTAGTCCAAGTGTGGTTCAACTATAGTTCAGCTGTAGTTCAAGTGTAACTCAAGTGCGCCTCAGGTGTAGTGCAAGTGTGTGTTCAGGTTAGATGATGCACAGCTCATGAGCATCAGTTCGAGTGTTGTACAAGTGTGGCCAAAGTGCTGTTCAAGTGACGTTCTAGTCTGTCGAAGTTTGGCTCACGTATAGTCCAAGTGTGGTTCAGGCGGCGCCCGTGTAGTTTAAATGTAGTCACCACGTGGTTCAGCTGTAGTTCAAGTGTGGCTCTGTTGTAGTTCAAATAAACTGCAATTGTGGTTCAAGTGTGTGTCAGATGTGGTTCAAGTGCGGCACGGACGTGGTGTTTGTGGTTGAAGTCTGTGTCAAGTGCAAACCCTATGTAGTTCAGGTGTAGTTCAAGCTTAGTTCAATCATGGTTCAAGTGTAGACCATGTGTAGGCCAAACGTGTTTCATAAGCAGCCCATGTAGTCGAAGTCTGCCAGGTGCAACAAATACTGGTGAACCGGTTGATCCGACTTGGCGCTCCAAGCCCCGGAAACTTCCTCACACTGTGCACCGCCTGTAGATCAGGTGTAGCTCCAGTCTGGTTCAAGTGTAATCCAAGTGTAGTTCAAGTGTGTTTCAAGTGCAGTTCAGGTGTGATTCAAGTATGGACCAGCTGTCGACCGTGAAAAGAAAATGTCGTCCAAGGGCAGTGCAAGTGTACTTCAACTGTGTTTCAAGTGTAGTTCGAGTGTAGGTCAAGGTTCCTGCGTGGCGCACGGCATGATGAAGCCCATGGTAGGTCAAGTGTACAAGTGTACGCGAATGGCAATCCACATGTAGTTCGCATGTATCCATTTGTAGCCCACGAGAAGTCCTCCAGTGTGGGCCAGGTATATTTCACATGTGGTCCCTGTGTGGTCCATGTGATCCACATGTAGTGCAAGCGTAGCTCAAGTCTGGACAAGTGTAGTTCGCGTGCCGTTCGCGCGTATTCCAACTGCAGTTCAAGTGTAGCTCGCTTGTGCTGCATGTGGTTCAAGTGTAATGCAAGTGTAATTCGAATTTACTGCAAGAAGGGCTCACACGTATTGCACATGTAATTCACGTGTAGCTCAAGTACAATTCGGGTGTAGATCAAGTGCGGTTCATGTGTCGCCCCTGAAATTCAAGCGTTGGTCAAATCTAACTCAAGCCTAGTTCAAGTGCGGTTCAAGTCTAATTCAGGGACGCCTCAAGTGCGTCCCACATGTAGCACAAGTGTGGCCAAGGTGTAATCGTTGCAGTGCAAGTGTAGTGCAGGTCTATTTCAAGCATAGTCCAAGTGTGGAAATAAATTGTACTTCAAGTCTAGGTCACGTGCAATTTGAATTGAGCCTGGGTGTTCGTTTTCAGATCAAATGAAGTTCAAGTGCGGTGCGGGTGTAACCAGTTCAGTGCAACAGCAGATCCACTGTCGTTCAAATGTAATTTATGTGAAAGTAATGTGTAGTTCAAGTGTGGCTCTGATGGAGTCATTGCTGTTTACTTGAGATTCAAATATAGCCCGTGTGTAGCTCAAACCTAGTTCAGGTGTAATCCAAGTGCAGTTCAAATGCGGCGCGTGTGTAACCAGTTCAGTACAACTGCATATCCACTGTAATTCAAGTGCTGTTCATACGTAGTTAAAGTGTAATTCAAGCGTGGCTCTGGTGGAGCCATTGCTGTTTACGTGAAATTCAAAAAGAACCCATGTGTAGCTCAAATCTAGTTCATGTGTGATTCAAACGTAGTTCAAGTCCAGCTCAGGTGTAGTGAAAGTGTTGCCCAAGTACAGTTCCACTGTAATGTAAGTGTAGCACTGGTGTGTTCCATGTGGTGGACATGTAGTTCAGGTGCACTTCAGATGTAGCGCGGTTGTAGTTCGAGCGTGGTTCAAGCGTTCTCAAGTGCAGTCAAGTGCCAGCCTTCTGGTTCGAGTGTAGATCCAGCGTAGCTCCAGCGTGCTTCAGGCGCGGTTCAAGTGCAATGCACGCCTTGCTCGCGCGCAGTTCAAGCGCAGCGCGAGTGAGTGTAGTTCGAAGGCAGTTTGACTGCAGCGCGCAATGAGACGCACCGCAGCACCGCGCGGTGCCGCGCGGTGCACGCGGGCAAGAAGCGGATTCCGATTTGGGCAACGTTGCCTTGCATCCCCGGGCGAAGCCGCACTGCGCGGCACAGCGCGGCGCCGCGGGGAGGAACGCGCGCCGCATGGGAACGTCGTTCGCGCGACACGTGCTAACGCTAATTGGTCGCGACTCGCGCGCGTGCTCATCGCTACATGTGCGAGACAAACGGCAGCGCGACGCTGCTCCGCAAGGGTGCCGCATCGCGCTCTCGCGCGCAAGCGCATCTAGCGGGGCGCCCCGCTCCCGTCCCACGTTCGGCGGCAGCGTTTTTCGCGCCATCATCCGAATGGGAACCGCCTCAACATTGCCCGCGCGCTCGTGGCCAGTTTGCCCGGGCACGCGCCTCTCGTTCAGTCGCGGGTGAACTTCGGCCGCCTAGCAGCCCCATCGCGGCGCGGCAAGTGGCGCCGCGCGGCGCGGATGGATGAGCGAGGTTGCAGATGACGTGCGCGGTGGCCAATGTTGCTCTTATGCGTGAAGGCGCATTTTTCTGTTTGTTCTGGCACTTCGGTGATGAAGGTGCGAACTCTAGCGTGGCCCCATTACTACGACGGAAACAGGTGCGTGCATCCGTTCTGTATGATGGATGCAGTGGCGCGCGCTGTTTCTCTACGATCAAAATTGCGCGCGCTGCGTCTCTGTGCCTGCCAGAGGGAGACATCTGTTTGCAGGCGACGACCGACGTGGAACGGCGGGCCCTGCCAGTTGCCCGGCAGCCTCCGAGCAGGTCCAGAATCACCGAGCGAAGGCGAATCACCTGCGCGCGCCATCTGTTCGCAGAGAACCGCCGACTTCCAACGGCGATTCGCGCCAGTTGCCCAGTGGGCTCGGACCAAGCCCAGAATCACCGAATAAAAACGAATAGCGCCACGGTTTGGGAATGAGAAAAAGAACAAGAAAGAGAGAGAGAGAGAGAGAGAGAGAGAGAGAGAGAGAGAGAGAGAGAGAGAGAGAAAATATAAAAAGAGAGAGAGAGAGAGAGAGAAGAGAGAGAGAGAGAGAGAGAGAGAGAGAGAGAGAGAGAGAGAGAGAGAGAGAGAGAGAGAGAGAGAGAGAGAAAGAAAGAAAGCAAGAGAGAGAGAGAGAGAGAGACAAACAAACAAAAAGAGAGAAAGAGAAAGAGAAAGAGAAAGAGAAAGAGAAAGAGATAATTACTCGACGCGGGGCTCCCCAGATGTACATCTCATTATCTTGGTGCGTCTTTCTCTTGATATCTGTCAATGAGCGCCTGTGCGCGAGGGCGAACCGCTCGCTCGAGACACCCCCGCAGTCTGCAAGCATGAGTGCGACCAATAGCAAATCTGAGAGCGACTGATTCTGATTGTGACTTAATCTGCGTGCGGTTGAGCCTGGGTTTGAGTGGGTTTGCGCGTGAGTAAATATGAGCGCGAGTGCGTCTGCGTGCGCGTGGGTCTGAGTATGGACGAATCTGAGTGCGAGCCAGTCTGTGATTGAGCGGATCGCAGCATGATGAGTCTGAGCATGATTGAGTCTGGGCTCGAGTGGGTCCGAGTGTGAGAACAAGTGTGTGCTAATGAATATGAGCGCGAGTGAGCCGAGTGCGATTGGGTATGGATGTGAGGCAGTCTGAGTGTGAGTCGGTCTGCGTTTGAGCGGACCGAAGGATGATGAGTCCGAGCAGGAGCGGTTCTGAGCGCGAGTCTGAGTGTGAGTAAGTTTAAGTGTGGATATGAGCGAGTATAAGTGCGAGTGGGCCTGCGTGTGACTGAGTCTGAGCATGAGTGAGCATGAATGCAGAAAAGTGAAGGGGAGCGGAGAGCGAAGGAGAGTGCGGCAGAAGCCTTTGAATAAAACCTAAAAGCTTTGGAACATCGAACCTCGATCGTCTGGCCCTGGCCACTCGAATTGCCCGCGTCCTCCTTCTCCTCCTTCTCCTCATCGTCATCGTCATCCTCCCCTTCCTGCTTCTGCTCCTACCGTGTTCATACTGTCCTCCTTCTCCTCCTCCTCCTCCTCCTCCTGCTTCTCCTCCTCGCCCTCTTCCTCCTCCTCCTCGCTTCCTCCTTCTCTCCCTCCTCCTCCTCCCCCCCCTCCTCTTCCCCCCCCCCCCCTCCCCCCCATCCCCCTCGGGAGTGCTGAAACCAGCAAATCGCCTGAGACATCCCCCCAAATCTGCTCCGACAGCGACAGATGCCCAGCGTCATAACGGCCGAACCGCCTGAGACACCCCCGCAAACTGGGCGCGAACGCCCTCCAAATCTGCTCCGAAAGCAAAACATGCTGGAAGAGAAAATAGCCAAACCGCCTGAGACGTCCCCACCAAATCCAGCGAAAGGGGCCGAGTGAAATGCCCCACCACCGCCCCCCTTAGAGTGCTGAAACCAGCGAATCGCCTAAGCGAAGCATGTTGGAAGAGAAAATGGCAAAACCGCCTGTGACACCCCCGCAAAATCGCGCGAACGGGACCCGCGAAATGCCACCCCGCCGCCCTCCTGAGGAGTGCTGAAACCAGCGAATCGCCTGAGACATCCCCCGAATCTGCTCCGAAAACAAAACATGTTGGATGAGAAAATGGCCAAACCGCCTGAGACATCCCCGCAGAACTCCGCGAACGGGGCCCCGCGAAATGCCCCCCCCGCCGCCCCCCTTAGAGTCCTGAGACGAGCGAATCGCCGGAGTCATCCTCCGAATCTGCTCCGGAAGCGAAACATGTTGGAAGAGAAAATGGCAAAACCGCCTGAGACATCCCCACAACATCGCGCGAACGGGGCCCGCGAAATACCCCCCCCGCCGCCCTCCTTAGGAGCGCTGAAACCAGCGAATCGCCTGAGACATCTCCCGAATCTGCTCCGAAACGAAACGTGTAGGATGAGAACATGGCCAAACCGCCTGAGACATCCCCGCGCAACTCCGCGAACGGGGCCCCGTGAAATGCCCCCCCCGCCGCCCCCCTTAGAGTCCTGAGACAAGCGAACCGCCTGAGACATCCTCCAAATCTGCCCTGAAAACGACACATGTTGGAAGAGAAAATGGCCAAACCGCCTGAGACATCCCCACAGCATTCCGCGAACGGGACCTCGTGAAATACCCCCCCGCCGCCCCCCTTAGAGTGCTGAGACGAGCGAATCGCCTGAGACATCCTCCAAATCTGCTCCGAAAGCAACACATGTTGGAAGAGAAAATGGCCAAACCGCCTGAGACATCCCCACAGCGCTCCGCGAACGGGACCCCGTGAAATACCCTCCCGCCGCTCCCCTTAGGAGTGCTGAGACAACCGAATCGCCTGACACATCCTCAACATCAGTGTGTGTGAGTCATCCGATGAGTGGACCTGAGTGAGTGTAGTGAATGTATGAGTACAAGCGCGAATGAGTCTGAGTGATGAGTGAGTCTGAGTGATGAGTGAGTCTGAGTGATGAGTGAGTCTGAGTGATGAATGATGAGCCTGAGTCATGACTGAGTCCGAGTGATGAGTGAGTCTGAGTGATGAACGAGTCTGAGTGATGAGTGGGTCTGAGTGATAAGTGGGTCTGAGTGGTGAGTGAGTCTGAGTGATGAGTGAGTCTGCGTGATGAGTGAGTCTGAGTGGGTCTGAGTGAGAGGAGGTGAGGGTGTTCCTGTTGTCCTGTGTTCCCCCGGCGCGGTCTGCCAATGACAAGAACCCCATTCTTAGGATATGGGGAATCATATAACGCAACAAAAAAGCAACAACAACTATAACAAATAGCGAAAGAGAGAAAGAGAGAGAGAGAGAGAGAAAAACATATAGACAGAGCGAGAGAGAGAGAGAGAGAGAAAGAGAGAGAGAAGATATACATATATATATAGAGAGAGAGAGAGAGAGAGAGAGACAACAAAAACACACACACACATATAGACAGAGAAAGAGAGAGAGAGAGAGAGAGAGAGAGAGAGAGAGAGAGAGAGAGAGAGAGAGAGAGAGAGAGAGAGAGAGAGAGATCGGACAAGTAGGCGGACCAGGGTCCGTCCGCGAGGCGCACTGCGGTGCGACAACTCGCAGCACTATTTGCGGCGGTGCAGCCTTAAGATACGAGGGCGGGCTACAAAACCCCCTCCCCCGGCGCAGTGCGACTGACGCTACAGACGGCGGACAGACGATGAAGATCTCACCTGACAGACCGCGTGAGGTAAAAGGCCCCAACAAGAAAGGCGACGTGCTGGCACGTGGCTAGGCGGCTTGGCGGACCGCCAGTTGGGCGCTTGGCCGCTAAGCGGCGCGCAGTGACGGGGCACCCCCCGCCCCCACGCCCTGACACCGTGGACGCGGAGCCACACGTACACACGGGCAGGCAGAAAGGAGGAGATTAGCGCGGGGCACCAGGTGGAGCGCCGCGGAACGATGACAACATAGCTTGGATGTTGAGTGACGGCACGACACCATCGGGCGAGGCCGTGAGCAGCTCGGCGAATGCTCGCCCAGCGCTGTGGAGGCGCTGGAGTAGAGGACCTTGACGAGCTTGGGCAGCGGCGAGGTCCGCGGCGAGAGCTAAGCACCTCTGCTGAAGGGCAGCCATAGCCTGTGACAGCTCGGTTTCACGGTCGGTGAGAGGTGGCTGCTCAGTGACATCCGCCGAGGATCTCGAGACAGAGGCGAGGTCCTCGGTACGCCTGTCCAGGTGGGCTAGCGGAGTGCGGGACCCTGAACGCTGACGTCCGTCACCCTTGAAAGGTGACAGGAAGGGCCGGCGCGACCCCAGGGCTGGAGCCGCTAGGGCCGCGCCCCGAGAGGTCAGGGGAGCCGCTTCCTCTCGCTCAGCAACGGAGGAAGCGTGGATGGGGCACGAGGGCCTGTCTGGTTTAGTACCCTGCGGGGGGGCTGAAGCCGCCCCCGCGGGACGCTGGCGATGGGAAGGCGGAGTGGTATGCGCGGTGGGACCAGTCGTGATGCCGTGCAAGGCCGCTGAGGTCGGTCGCGTAGAGGGTTGGTGTCTCGGTGGGGCGGCATGGTCGGCAGCGTGTGGTGTCGGCGGTGCGTCCTCAATGCCACTCAATCCTGGGGGGGCACCCAGATCGTGGTCGGCGTCTTGGCGGTGACCGATATCGTCGTATGTGGGCGTTAACGCTCTTGGGGACGGCGTCGCAGTAGGGTTTGCAAGGTTTCCCGACGGGGCGGGGTTTTCGTTGGCTGGTCCGTCGTCCAAAGCGTCCGATCCCCCACCGAGGCTGAAAAGGTCATCGTCCTGCTCATCAGCGTCTTGAAAAAGAACGGCGTTGTCATGTGGGTGGGATGGCGTACTCAATGGCGGAGTCGGGGGCGCCGTGCGGGTACCCGCCAGGGCAGGGTTGGCGCTGGCTGACTCGTCGCCCAGGAAGTCCAAACCTCCACCAAAGCCGAACGGGTCGTCCTCCTGTTCGTCGAATAACACCCGTTGGGCCTCGGCCCAGAGCTCGTCGGGGTCTTGTGGGATGTCTGGTCCAGCCGCGGGTGGAGCCTGGTCGGACAGCAGGGGATTTGGTTCCATTTTGTTTAGTTCTGCAGCTGTGAACCCAGCCCTGCGGTGTGGGAGAGGAAGTGTACGATGTCTCCGCTCGTAGATGGCGACGGCGACTCCATGGAGCACGGTCGCTTGGCGATGTCGTGCTTTGGCAGCTTCAACGATGTCGTCTGGAAGGTTATGAGTACGTGCCGCCGCTGTGGCGAGGGCGTCAGCCTGACGATTGAACTCCTCCGCGATGGGCCCGATGAGCCCGAGGTCGATGCCCGTGTCGCCCTGGTGGCTAGCGACTTTCTCTACGCGGAACATGTTTGGCTTGGCCATGACACATCGGTGGACCTTTTCCCAGAACTCCACGTGCGTGCCCTGCGGAGGTGAGTGTCCGTCGATGATCCTTTGGAAGCCGTCGACCACCGCCTGGTTGTCCACGAAGACGTGTACGGGCCGTTCAGCGCATGCCGTGAGGTGAACAATGGCGAGGGTATCCGCAAGCTGTGCGTTCTGCGTGATGCCGTGAACGCGCGCACTGTAGTTCATGCGGTGGTCGATGCCGTAGTAGACGCCGTAGCCCGCTCTTGCAAGCAAGGGGATGGCTTGGTTGGTGCATGCACCGTCCGTGGCAGCGTAGACCCATGTCCAACCAGTGTCGTGGTCAAGGTAGGTGGTGTAGGAGTCCTGGGCTGAAGCCGCAGGATCTCCCTCAGGCGGGGGCCGCGGTATGGGCTGAGGTAGCGGGTCCCTCGCGAGGTCGGCTTGCAGATCGAGGAGGGCTGGGTCCTCATCGAAGAGCCCGCAGTGTCTTGTGTGCGGTGGAAGACGGGCCCACTGCTCGTCACTGATGAGGGTGGTGAGAGGGACTCTTTCACGGGCCCAGCACTTGCAGTCACGCACAGTGTGCTCCTGAGTTTCCTCTTCCTCATCACAGTAACGGCAAATGGGGCTGGGGTCAGCGGACGTATTTGATCGAGAACGTCGCTGTTGGGTGTGGTCCCCGCCCGACAGGTAGTTTAAGAGGAGCGCCAGCTGCCATGCGTTGCATTTGGCAGCTCCTTTGGTGCGGGCGAGCCACGTGCTGGCGAAAAGGTCGAGGCCCTGTCTGACCGAAGCAGGTGTCCAAGGTCATGACGCCGTGGCTTGATTTTTCTCAGAAAGGCTCTGCGTTGCGAGGCGCGCAGCATGTGAAGGAAGGCGTTTTGGGGAAGGTTCAGCCAACTGATCTGACAGCCCCAGTCGTCGTACATGGTGCCAAATGTGGGCCAAGTCCAACGGAGCTGCTGAAGCGTCTGGACAAGTCGTCCAACAGGTCCTCCCCCAAAAAGGGTCTGGACATGGTGTTGGAGATCCCTGACGAGGCCGCAGAGAGTGGCGTCGCGGTTGACCTGTCGCCGCAGGCACAGGAAGACTTCACGCTGCATAATGGCGTCAATCTCCAGGGCGTGCCCTGGGACGCACACGGCCATGAGAGTCCAAAACTCGACCCACCTGTTTCCCTTGGGGCGGATAGCCGCCTTAAGGGCATGGTTGTAGGCAGTTTTGACGGGGCCTGATGGGGCTTGGATGTCAGTGCCCGTGGTACAGACGCTGGCAGCAAGGGAGCGGGCGTGCCGCGCCTTAATACGCATCGGAGATGGGAGCTTGCCAATACGCGGCAGGCGACTAGTCGCCCTGCGAACACGGGCGTCAGCGGTGGCCGTGAGGTTGAGCGCGGCTGGAACCGGCGCTGCCTCGGCGTTGATGTAACTTCCGACGAGCTTAAAGGAATCGACCACGCGTAAGGGCCGTTCCGCCAAGGTGAGCTGGGTAACGGCGGTGTGAAGTTCGTCAGTGAGCGCCCACCCCGCCACTTTTCCAGGATGAATGCGTTGGCCAGAAAATCGATCAAACTTGGCGGTTTCATCAAGAGATTTCTGCAACTCGGGCGCGGTGTGGGTAGTGGAGTTGCTGTCGTCAACAAAAGTAGTGCTGAGTGACCGCGGCACGTAACGATGCTGTCTCTTGGTCCAGACGCACATGAGCAGCTTAATGTCGTCCAGGGACCAAGAGCTTCCCTGGAGGTGACCGTTTGTCCTGGCCAGTTCCTTAGAGTACGCACCGTTCATGCGGATGTAACGTTTGTGGCGCCTGTAGAAGTTTCTGCGGACAGTAACGATGTCTTGGGGACACCCCGCGTGAAGCGCGAGGTTAAGGCATATGTCCGTGATGAGATAGTCGAAACACTTCTGACGGTCCAGGGCAGCTCCAGCCAAGGGAAGGAGAAGGGCTCTGGCGTGTTCGATGCGAAGGGCGAGAGAAGTGCTGACGTCCCCAATGGTAGCTTTGGGAACAGCGCCAAAACTCGTGGCGTGGGTCCATCCTTTCCGCCAGTCCGTGAGGCTGCGGTAAGCTGGTGCTTCCCACGCATACATCCAAACGGAAAGCACCGAGAGAAGTCGTTGGTCCGTTGGGAGTTCGCCTCGGCCTTTTCGGAGGCACGGGTTTGGGACGTGGAGGAGGGGTTCTGGGATGGTGCCAGTGCGTTGCATAGCTCGTAGAACGCTGGCGAAGAGGCGAAGAATGTCGTCGGGAAGCTCCTTTGCCTCCTTAGTAGTCCAACCGTCCAGACCCCCCGCGCGTCTCGGTGAACGGGTGCGAATGAAGTGGATGAGTTGGTCGTCGGTAAGGTGGAAAGGGGTAGCTGGTGATGGCGTAGGCAGCTCCTGTCGGTACTCGTCGTAGAAGTCGGCCCACGTCGGCATGGCTTCGGCATCATGTCCCGCACGTGCGCGGTACCTGCCCAAGATGGGCTCCCAGGTGTCGACCATGAGCTTCAGCATGTCCTTGATGTTAGCAACAATGGCGTTGGCAGGGAGGATGTCGGGGACTTGCGCAGGTGGTGGTTCACGGGTGTGGTCTTCGTCGCTGTCCGTGTCGGGCGAACTACCGTCGCCGGGGCTGAAGCCGCCAGCTTCGGTGTCAGCGTCGCTGTCGTCCGTGCAAGCTTCGTCAGGTTTGAAGGCGTTGGTGTCGCAGTGGAGTTGCGTATCGTCAGGAGTGGTAGGCGTGCGGAGATACGCCGTGGGCGAGCTATCAGCAGCTCGTGCGTATATGGCCGCCTTTCGCCCGCTTGGCTCACGGACGCCCTCGGCCCATATCCTGATGCGTTCCGCCTTGGCACGGTTCGCGCGTCGCGCCAGCTCCAAGTCGAGATGTTGGATCAAAACGTCAAGGTGCTCCCCGTGCGGCACTGGCTCGTCTGGGGCCCAGGCCTCGGGGAATTCCAGGAGAACCGTGGGGCGCAGCTTGTGGCATAAGAGGCGGGCCGCGGCCCACGTGCAGTCGATGCGCTGCGCGAGGTACGGCGGGATAGCACGGCAATCTAGATGGTGGTGCTGTCCGATGAAACGGAGCTCGCAGAGTTGCCGATGGAGCTTGCGCAGTCGGTTCATGTGAATCGTGGAAGCTCCGTAGGTGGGGAACGCGCGGGGGACAACCGGTCGATCCTCGAACGTAGGCGTGAGCCCGTGCATGGTGGGGGGCTTCTTTTTTGGGTGGTGGGGCGGTGGAGGTGGCAGATCGCGAAGACGGGTGAGATGGTACTCATGACTGGCCTCGTTAGCCAGGGTGAACATGCGCTCCACGTCGTCTCGTGCGTCGGCCTGCTCCATGCGGTCCTGGTATCGCCCAGCGATGAGGGTCCCTAGTGCTTGCAGCTCGTGCCCCTCATGAACTCCATCGTCGGGCGGGTAGGGCGTAGGGGCAAGAAGGCGACGGGCCGTATGGTCGAGGCGACTGAGGTCAAGCGTGACCTGCAGGCCAACGTGAGACTTCGCAGGCAAGTCGCGAAGGTAGCAGAAGTCGGTGACAAGGGATCGCGCCGCCTGGTTGGCAATGATATAATCGATGCGCGAAGTGCGGGGGCACTTGGTGACGCGGTCCCAATCAGGGATATTGCCATAGGTGTGCATGGTGTGGTCTGGTGTGCCCTCAGCAACGTTGGACCATCCGTGCTGCAACATGTGCAGAAGGTGTGGATTGTCGTCAATGTTCGTGTTGGCGTCCATGCAGATGAAGTAGGGGGCTGAGCCGACCCTAGCGGCGGCACAGTCAGCGAGCCGAAAGAGAGCTGTGCTATCTCCTCCAGCTATCCCGTAAAGGCTCGCTATGTAGATCCCCGCGGGCCCGTGGTTGTTTCGTCGCCGCCTACGGCGGTGTTGAGTGCAGAGTGGGAGAAAGACCTCATGCCATCTTTTCTTGGCCTTGAGGGCGGCGATACAGGGCGCATTGTCGTCGACAGTGGAGTCGACGATGGCATCCTTAGAGAGAATGGCGACCCCTCCCGAGGCGCCAGTGTTGCCCACAACGGTGTGATCAGTGCCGCCGTGGGCAGCTCTGCGCTGGGCTCGCGCCAGATCAAGGTCAGGCCCAAGACTGGCGTGGTATCCTCCGTGGAGAGGATTGGCGGCGCTGGTAGCGATGGCTTGCCTAGTCGGCTTGGCATGTCGGGTCTCCTGCAGTGCTATGACAGCGGCGTTGTGGTCGACACCAAGGGCGGTGATGGTTGGCCAGTTCGCTGAGAGACTGGTGATGTTAAGGCTGACGAGGTGTATGGAGCGACCTGGCCCGTCTCCATCGGTGGAACTGGGGTTTGCGCGCCCCGCACGGTGAAGGTCAGCTTGACCCTCGCCCCAGTAGGAGGCTTGGCCACAGTAGGAGCTCATGGCGTTACTATGGTTAGCTTGAACGGGGCTGAAGCCGCCGTCAGGCCAAACATATAGGCGGGACACGGTCGGCACTGCGCCAGGGGGGGTTCATAAATATTAGTAAAAATGTCACGAAAATTCCTCCTCACTCCTGTACTGTAGGGGACGAGGGGAGGAGAAGTGAGACGGCAGCAGTGGGAGAGGGAGGCGACTCCTCGATCCATCCTGCCGAACACAAAGACAAAAACGAGACAGCGGCGGCGGCCAGGCGCGGCGGCGGCACAACGCACGCGCATGTACTGCGCACGCGCCACCGCTGGTCCCTCCTGCGGTGACACGCCCGCCCCGTCAGTGTCTTGATGAGCAGCATCTGGTGGAACGGCTCCAGCAGCACGATCGGAGGCCTGACGCTGGGCCTCGTCCATGCCCGCTGCCGTGAGGCCCACGTTGCGGACAGGGCTGATTCCCCGCGGGGCCGCAGCTGCCGCGGCAGCAGCCGAGGTGGCGGGGGCACCGCCCCGACTCTGAGGTGAGAGCGGTGAGCCCCCGCCAAAACCCGCCACAAGGTTCTTGACACGGTACTTGTTCTTGAACGGGTCGAAGGTTGGCGCCTCGTCGATGGGGACGATCACGCGGGTGGGCAGCGGCGGCTCGTGGTCCGTGGACGGCGTCGGCTCGAGGTCGACCTGGCTAGGGTCGATGACGCTGGCTCCGAAGCGTGGCACCACTTCGGGGGGTCGGCCATCGGCCTGAGTCTCGCGAGGCGGCGAGCTCGTGGAGCTCCCTGGGGCCTTGCGTGAACTGTGGCGGCTGCAGGTCCTGCTGCGCGGGACGCGCCCGCCCGTGTGACGGTCGCGTGGCGAAGTCGCCTGGGCATTAGCGCGCTCAGAATCCGCCCTGCTCGGGGATCGGATCGGCGCCGCGCAGGGTGATGGGCTGGGCTGGCGAGAGGCGCTTGTGCCGCCTTCCGCCGTGGCTGTGGCCTGGTCGGGGTCGGCCGCATCTGGGCGGGGGCTGACGTGGTGGGCGCTTCCCTCGCTGTGCCGCGGGGAGGCGCTGCGATGCGCCTGGATGCGCGTGAGGACAAGCGGGGTGAGCGGCTGCCTCTCCCGCTCAGGTGGGGCAGGTTTGGCCTGGGCAGGGCGCAGTGCTGCAGCTACGTTTGGCGGGGGCGTGTGCTGGCGCGGTAGCCAAGCGCGCACGTTCGCATCACGCCATCCTTCGGGGCGCCCAGCCCTGCCACGGTTTGTTGCAGCCCCCTGGGCTGAAGCCGCAGGGGTTATCACTGCAGGCTGGTTGCTGGAGGAGCCCTCATGTCGGCCTGAGTAAAGGCCCCAGGCGCGCGTGGACCCTGGCACTGGCGAGGTGGCCCTTAGGGCATGTACAGGTGCACGCGAGTAGCCGATGACCGCTGGGTGAACCCTGGCGTTGGGGGCGTGGCCGTAGCTGGAGGCGGCTGCTCCAGCAGCCGCGGGCCTGGCACCTATGGGGCCACGGTGGTAGGCGGCAACCCCGTCGTAGGCCGTGTTACCGCCTGTCGGGACTCGCGCTGGGGAGCGGTATCGTGGTGTGCCCTGCTGTCCTGCGTCACGTTGGTCCCGCTGCTGAATGCGCTGCTGGTGCTGTTGGTGACGCTGCCAGTCGGCTCTCGAGAGGGGACGGGTGTCGGGGAGGGTGGTGGGCACGTCGGGCCGCTGCCAGCCCCGATAGACGTGCTCGAAGGCGTGGTCAGGATAGGTCCCCCCTACGGGTGAGTATCGACGCACGTGCTCCGTGTAGTCGATGTTCTGCGGCTCTGAGATCGCCGTAATGTTGATGGCCCGCTGGTGCGCTGGTCCATAGAGGCAGAAACTACCACGGTTGCTGCGGTCGTGGTTTAGCTCAGCTTCGGTCGTGGCACGGCTCACCATGGCGTCGCAGAGTCGCATATCGTAGTCGAGAGCTTGAGGCCCAGGACCACCCTCGGCGTCCCAGTACAGTACCACATCTCTCCAGCGGGTGCGGGTCATGTGGGTGCGCTCGGCGATCAACTCGCAGACTGTCCTGACCGTGACACGATCCCTGTACATGTTGGTAATGGCTAGGGAGAAGGGTCGGCGGACCGTCTTGTTGAAGGTGAGTTCCTCCTTGAGGGCCTGATGGGGGCTGAAGAGCACGTAGCCTTCCCTCCAAAGCGGTTGGTCGGGGGAAGGTTCTTCGGGCATCCCCGTTCCTGTGAATCCAGGTGGCCGCGTT
Source organism: Prorocentrum cordatum (assembly GCA_963575745.1). Lineage (NCBI taxonomy): Eukaryota > Dinophyceae > Prorocentrales > Prorocentraceae > Prorocentrum > Prorocentrum cordatum. The sequence continues at coordinate 119,243 of CAUYUJ010014971.1, forward strand.
GTGCCGTCAGGCAATCCCTGCCTGGGGACGCGCCGCGGCTGTGGTGGGAGGTACCATTGGCCCTGGTAGCCTGCTTGCCCTGGTTGTGGAGGTTCTCCCCCGGGGCCTGAAGGCGCTCGGGGGGGTTCCTTGAGGTCGTGGAGGGCTGGCGCGTTGCCGAATTGGCGGGCAAGGATGTGCGGCGGCATCCCTGTGGCACGGACGTCGAGCTGGTTGTGTGGCCTGGGGGGGTGGGGACACCTGCTGGACAGGCAGCATGTGTCGGAGTCCCTCTTATTGGTGCTGTATGCACACGTCCAACTGTTGCACGAGTAGTCCGTGGACCAGTCCATGAGTGTACGCAGTCCGCTGCGGCCGCAGTCTGGGCACGTTGGTTGGCCCGAGGTGCCAAGCTGTGTGTTGCGGCGAGCCGCACAATATTGACAGCATTGGAATCGACACTGAAGGCAAGACCAGCGTCCTGGTAAAGGCGGTAGCGCATGCTCGTTTGTGCCTGGGTCGTCTGGGTGGGGTCTCGGGCGATCCCACAAGGGCCAGACGTCAGCAAACCAGGATTGGCCTGTAGTGCGGACAACCTCGGCGGGGAGGCGTGCGTCCTCGGCATGGCACCTGATCCACTGGGGCCCCATATCCGCTGGTACCATGACGGTGCGCCAGGAGTCGTCCGCCTTAACGTGAACTTGGGTCGGTGCCCAGAGCTTAGTAGTGGTGTCGCCGTGATCATGGTGTAGGATGACCCAGCCGTCACGCCCATCCACCGTAGGGTCAATGACGCGGTAGCCCATGACTGTCGTCCCCCACGGTAAGTAGGCGCCATCGTGGTGATCACCAGGGTCGAGCCAGACCTCGATGCCAGGGGCGTTGACACGGGACCGCACATCACGAACGTGGTAGGCGAGGACGTGGTAGGCAGTCGGCTCCTCCTCCGTCACAATGTGCTCCCACGTCTCGATGCCGCTGTTGTCGGAGGTGGAGTTCCCGTCGCTCTGTCGTGACGAGCGAGAGGCAGATCGTCGCGCACGGGCACGGCCTCGGGCGAGGGCGGCGGCCGCGCTGATGAGGGAAGGCGTACGGCGTTCGTCGACTCCAGATGACGTCGATGAGGGGTCTGGACTGTGGGCTAAGGCTGTGCCTGACTTGTACGTGCGTGGTGGGCCCGACGCGGCCCCAGGGCTGGAGCCGCTGGGGCGCAACCCGTGTGCGTCAGGGTGCCCCCGCACGGGGACAGCTTGCAAGCCCGTGTACACCAGGTCGATGAGTGGTTTCGGGTCCAGCTGGAGTATGTGGAGCGAGACGCGTGGTCGAGGCTGATTAGGGTCGTCCCTGGTGGCAGCTTCCGTGTCGTAGTGCTGTTTGGCCCATGCTCGCGCTGCTTCTGGCGAGTATAGCGCCTGCGGTGGTGGCCATGCTGCCGCGATGGCTGATCTGCGCCTGGTGCTAGCTTCCTGGTCGTGAGCTTCAGCCGCCTCACGGAGATCTGGATGATCGTAGCCAGCAATGTGGAGGGCGTGCGCGCAGTCACCCATGCCATAGGCGTGTGGAAGGGCACGGCACCTGGAAGCAGCTTCTGTGGGGGCACACCAGTCCATGCGGATGAGGAGGCTCAGGACCCGAGGGTAAATGAGGCGCGCTCCGTGAGCCTCCCCTTTCACGTAGTTGTGCCTGTTTTCCCCGCGCGGTGGTTGGGTGGCCTCGCACATCCAGAGTGCGATGGGTCCCCACGCGAGGGTGTCGTCTTCGAGACTGTAGGGCGGGTGGTGCGGTATCGCGTACCACGCGGCCAGCGAAGGGTGCACGCTCGTGTAAGTACGGCCAACGTTTGGGCCAGTTCGGCCCTTCGCTTCACGGCGGGGGCCTGGCAAGAGGTGCCCTCCACAGGCAGCAAGACGGGCCGCAAGGTCGCCGCGGGTCCCATGCCAGAAAACAGTGGGCGCGTCGGTGGTGGGTTGACGGAGGTCCCACGTGAGGTATGGGAAAATTGTCTCGCCCGAGTTGCCGCCCGAGTCTTCCAGCACCCAAGTGAGGCGGTTCGGTGGCCTCTGCATGATGTCCGTCCACGGCCCCAGCACTTGGAGTGTTGGGTCGTGAGTGAATCGAGGGTGGTCGTGGAGTCGTAGAGCGTCTTTGATGTCCTCAGTGGACACGCCACTGTTCCCTAGCGCGAAGCCGTTTTGGTACAGGGCGTTAAGTATGCTCTTCGGCGGCTCGGGGACCGCTGGGTCACGCTGGATGGTGTTGCGTGAGTTGCGTGTCGGTGGCTTGAGGGCAGTGTAAGGCGTACCAGGGCCTGAAGGCGCCTGGGGCCTGTCAGGTGATGCATAGCGTGCTCGCCGTCGTGGTGGTTGGGTGTCCGCGTCGGGGGAGGAACCACGAGCGTCAGCGTGTCGGAAGATGGACCACGGGCTGCCATGGGTGCGCTCACTCGTTTCCCTTGGCTCGGTGTCGCTGCCGTGTGCTGTGGCATCCTCGTTGGTCGGTAGGTTACCGAATGTCGTGCCGTTCTTGGAGCCGTCTCGTGGCGTCGGGCTGGTCGATCTTGGTGTGACAGACGAGGCTCGCGATACGGCGGCTGTGACTTCAGCGATGGCGGCGGTGGTGGCGGTGGTGACGTCGGCGACTGCGGCGGCAACAGCTGCGGCGTAGTGTTCCTGTAGCAGCGGATGTCGGAGTGCGTGCACCTGCTGGTCGTCGTGTTCGTCGGCGAGCGTGCACGGCATTTTGTGTGTGGCCTCGTCTTTCGGCCTCCTGCTCGGTTGGCAACAGCGGAGGCACCACTGGGCAGTGGATGAGTCCAGGGCCCGCGCACATATGCGGGCGCCTACGTGTCCGACAGCTCCCTGGGCAAGTAGTTTGGCACCGACGAGTAGAAGACCACACACAACTCCACCCGTGGCTATAGCCCCTAGCTTGCCGCTGGCCCATTTAAGGACGCCCCCGAGGCCGACCCCGACTGCAGTGGCTCCGCCCGAGACACCATTTCTGAGTTTGTCGCTGGTCCATTTGAGAGTGGCCCTCAATGTGGACGTGACATAGTATGTCGTTTTGCGTCGGAATATAGTGGACACCGATGGACCTGGTGCCGTCGCTTGGCGTCGTCGTCGTTGTCGGTAGCTGGGGTCTCGGCTCGGGGTCGGCAAGTATCCATCGATCTGGTCCTTGTACGGCATTGCTATCGCGATGGCGTACGTGGCCACCAGGAGGCAGATGAGGCAGCCACAATGTCGTGATGCCGCTGAGCTGTGCTGGGGCTCGTGGGGACCGCTGGCATCTGGGTGTTCATCATCGATGGGGTCGTTGTCGATGTCGGCCTGCCAGTGGTCGATGGCACTGGGGTTGGAGTCAGTCACGTTGTCACCTCCTGCGGTCTGGGGATGTCCAGGTCTAGCCAGTGGTGCAGCGGGGCTGAAGCCGCCACTGCACGGACTGGCATGAGCTGGCGAAGCAGTGGAATGGCTTGTCACATCAGCGGCAGTGACGCCTTCAGCGTCGTTGAGCCGCGCACAAGGGTCGGCCTGATCTGAGGTGTGGGGCGCACTGCTTTGCCACGGGGCGAGCCCAAAGTAAGGCTCACTGTCGCGGTCACGCTGAGCCGAGTCGCCTGATGGTATCGTGCCGTCTCGATCCTGGGTATCGATGTCGTCCTGGCTATCCTCCGACGCGTGGAACGAGTCCATGGATGTATTGCCGATATCGCTGGCCGCGATGTGCTGGAGCAGCCATGATACGGGATCTTCTGCGGCCTGATCGGTGCCGTCCGTCGGCGCCGCAGCGAGCTCCGCCTCGACGAGCGGCAGCATGTCTGGCGGTTGGTGCAGGATAACATCAGCGAGGTACGCCATGGCGTCATGGTCGGGTGGAGGGAGACCTCTTGGCAGCAGAGCATGGGCCCGTGAGAGGTATGGCGGCAAAGGTGCCATGAAAGCCTCAGGGCCAACGAGCGTGGCACGAGCGCCCTGGTACTCCAGAAGGAGGCCGAAATAGCGGGTGGCGTACTCGCGGCTGCTCTGGATCCGAGTGAGGTTGCGGTTGATGCGCTGCCTGTCGGGGCCCGCTCTGTGCCAGATGTCCTCGCACATGTCGACCGCGGTGCGATGACGCAGGGCGTCGGTGGTGTCCTCGGACGCCTCAAGGAAGAGGTGATCGTACTGTGGCAGATGAAGCGTCGCCAGGATGTACGGGACGCAGTCCTCGAGCCATGCCCAGAACATGTCCTGGTTTTCCTCACCTGGTGCCCACGCCGCAGCACACGGTATGAGCCGGGCGCGGATCATCATCAGGTGCCAGAAAGCAGGGTCTTCCTCGGGTTCGCCCCTATCTCGCATGGGAGTGGTGGGACGCGTAGGGAAATAGCGGGGCACAACAGCGGGGCTGAAGCCGCCACTGTGTGCCTGGCCAATACTGCACGGACTCGCGGCAGCGGTGCCGTACACGATCGGGTCCAAAATGGTGCAGTGATCGTACTTGTAGATGCTGTCATCGTAGAGGTAGAAAAGGGACGCACGTTCAACGTGATGCAGGAGAAACCCACCTCCATGATGGGGCGCACCGCCTGAAGACGGGTGTGCTCCAGCGAGCGAGGGGAGGGCCAGGCTGCAAGCAAGGCGCCACATGATGGCGAGGCCTGGCGGGCGGCGCGAGCGATGAGCCAAAAGCTGCATGTCAGCACGCATCTTTAGGTACCCCTGCATGCTCATGTACATTGCAACAAACACACCCACAGCAAGATGACAGGTGTCCCTACACCAGGTAGCTTGCTCGTGCTGCTGCCAAAAATGACATGATATAGCAAGGAGGAGGTACGACGAGAAGTGAGAAGGGATGCCTCTGAAGGCGCTTCCTCGGAGGGCTGAGGCGGGCTCTCTGAGGCACCTTCAATAGGGTTCCTGTGTGACCCGCCCTTTGTCTTTGCCTTTGTCAGCCCCTGGGGGCCCCGTCCCTGGGGTGACCTGGCCTGGCTGGTCGATCCACCCGCAGACAGCCACGGGATCAGCAACTGGTGCAGCTTCCTCCTTTTTGGTTTCGAGGGTGGCCACCTGGGGCAGGTGGATGGTGCCCCCCGTGAGGTGCCCGAGGAGGGCCTGGATGTCGCCACGCAGTGCAGCAGCTTCGGTGGTTGCCGTCTGTTGCTGAGTGACGACGGTAACAAGCCCTCGTTCCAAGCCTGTAACGTGCTCCGTGAGTGTGGCTTGGGATGAGAGAACGCCCGCAAGCTGGACCTGCATGTTGTCCACCGTGTTGGCAAGCAGCTCGTGCTGTTGTTCCATGTGTTGGATGCGGGTCGTGGCGGCATCTGACAGTTTAGGGGCCGTAGCGAAGCGTTCGCTGAGGGTGTTCGGTTCGCGCGATGTCACGCTGAATTCATCCCCTGATGAGAGGATCTCGACGTCGCCTGGTACCTCGGCGGCTGCGTCAGCGTGCCCTTCCGTGTGGCTCCCACCTTCAGCCGCCACCGTGCCAGGTTGCGGGTCATGCCCGTCCCCACCTGGTCCTTGGACGGCCGTCTGCTCGGCAGCTCCGTCCGTGCCGTGCGGGGGTGCAGAGGAGCTGCGGCCTGAGGCGCCGTGTGATCTTGCGTGCGGCGTGGCGTCGCGTTTCCCGCTGGAGGATCGGTGGCGCTTGGCTAAAGGCTCCTCCTTGGGGATCGGGAGCGGTGCGACGCCCTTGCCTTTGGGCGTGGCAGTCATGAGGTCGTGGAGGTAGGGGCTCTGGGCCGCTTTGGTTAGGAGTGTGCCCGTGGCGGGGCTGAAGCCGCCACCACGGGCGGGCGGCGTCACAGGCTCTGTGATAGTGGTAGGGGTGACAATGGTAACGTTGTCCCTCTTCGGCACGACCTCAGCCAACGGGGCCTCGGTGATGCTCCACGGGATGGGGCGCCCTGCGACCTGTACCGTATATGTGGGTGGGGGACGATGAGCGCGCACTAAGGCAAACTGCGCCGAAGTGGCTGGGTCCCAGGCGGTGTGGTAGACCTCACAGTCCCATTTGACGGACGGGCCCGTGAGAGTCTTAGCAAGCTGGGTCAGCGTGGCATGGCGTGCCGCAATGCCCGTGATGCGGTATCGCGTCTTGGCGAGAGTGGCTTCACAGCCGCGGATGCTGACGGCAGCGGCCTTGGCGGCTTCTGACCCACGTGCAACACGGATCCCCAATAAGCCTGACTTGCCGTGCCTGACGACTCCTAGGGCTTTGAAGTCCACCGACTTCTGAAACGCCTCTGCCATCGTGATGGGCTGGTCCTCGGGGAACCACACGGTCTGGTACTTGTCTGCAGTGGGCTCGTCCGCACCTACGTTGCTGAGGTCGTAGGTGGCGCCGAGTTGCCCCGAACCCGCCAAGACCTTGTCGACTGCTTGAAGACTGACGCCGAAAGTGGCCGCCAGGGACCTTTTTCCGACGCCCGATCCGTACCTGCCTAGACTTTTGCAGGGTTCGAGGATGGTGACGGCTTTAAAGTTGCCGTGGAAAAGGGCCTTGAAGGTGTCCTGAAGCTGACTGTCGAGCTCCTGGCGGCGAGCGTCTTTCTTAGACTCCCTGTGCTTTTGGTTTTGGCGCGCCTTGTCCTGTGGAGCGGAATCCCCTCGGAAAGGACCCTTGGCGCGTGGACCACCGTTCACGGGGGCGCCTCCCGAGAACTGATCCTCGAAGGCCTGATGCATGGAGGGGACTGCGGCAATGGCTTCGGTTTCATGTATGGTCACCCGAATCCAGCATACGTGGTCGGCAGGATCAATGGTGGCGACGGCTACTTTTTCCGTGCAGGCGACTTCCTTGGTGCCCAGCTGGTACACGGTCACGGGGGCGTGCGTGTGAACCACATTGGGCGCCTTGGGGTGGCGCTTCAGCACGGGAACGGCGAGCTCGGTGCCGACGTAGTTGTCGTTTTTTGGGCCCATAACAGCGATCGCGAGCTGACCCGTGGTACGCTTACCCTGCTCGAGATGGTGCTGCAGCAGCCGCTCGCCGCTCTCGTAGTCGTGGAGGCTGATGCTGGGCTTGTACGTCTTGCCGTCGTCAAGTGATGTGGGTTCGGCCAGGACTGGGACCTTCCAGAAGGCCGGGTCCAAGGCAATAAATTTGGCGTCCGCAGCCTGAAGACGTGCGGACGCAGCTGGTGGGTAGGATGTGTCACCACCATTGCGCTTAGGCTTGCTGCGCTGGTGGTGATCCAGCGTGTAGCTGATCTGGTTGGCGGCACACCTGCGAATCAAGGCACTGCCGAGCTTCTTGGTGTTGGTCTTGTGCATGTCGTACGTGGCCTGCAGCTCGTCCGCGTTCAGCTCGGCGAGCCCGTTGTATGCGGCTGTGGGGCGGTCAGACCCCGCTTGCTTGAAAGCTGCAATGCAGTCCTGTTTGCGTTGGAGGAGGGATCCTTCAGCAGCAGGACGTGAGCTCGGCGGCTGCTTGGAAGAGCGACGGCGCTCCGGCTTGGCGGGGGCCATTGCGGCGGGCGCTCTGGTAGGAGGGAAGAGGTGACGCGAATCAGTAGGGTCCTGCTGGGACCCCTCCGGTCTCGCGAGGCCTGGGAGACTGGCTCCGAGGCGGGGCGCTTCGCGTCGCGGCTGCGGTCTGAGTGCAGGGCACTCTCGAGCCGAGACTGGAGAGAGAGAGAGAGAGAGAGAGAGAGAGAGACAGAGAGACAGAGAGGGAGAGAGAGAGAGAGAGAGAGA